>BMAV01012545.1:155477-170144 GCA_019973955.1 Trichonephila inaurata madagascariensis
ACATGCTTCTATTATAATAATATTTTGCCTGTCTATAGCTCAGACCTCTGTACAGAGGCTCAACTAGAATGTTTGAAATATATAACTTAGAAGTGGGTTTATCCATATTTTACGACAACAGAGGGGAGCAATTTTAAGAAAAAAACGCCAATAATTATATATTTAAATTGGTGGTAACTCTGAAAATAATGTGAATTTTTCAAAAATTCTAGTTGAGTCTCTGTAGAGAGGTCTGAGATATATACAGACAAAATATTATTACAATAGAAGCATTTTTCACAAAAGGAGAACATTTGGAAAAAGGATTATTCTAAGTTATTTTTTTGCGAAAATATTGTATTTAAATAATTTTTTTTGTCAAAATGTCGTTAAAACAATTTTATACATGTATTCTAATCTAAGTGACACTAAATATCATGAAAATTATCCATTTATGCGCTTTTTTAGAATCACGGTTCCGAACGTAGTCGGATACCTTAATAATGAAATGTATATATAAAAAAGAAGTCGAACCCTTAGAACAGCAATTTTAAATTAAAAATGCAAATAAAAATTAGTATTTTAATTAGCCTGTTATTTTGCTAATTTTATTATGTGTATGACAAACTCATTATTGCAACATATAGATAAAAAAATCATGTTAGAATTGAAATTTAAATGAATTATGCTTCATAATCACGTTGCTCAAACTAAATTGTTTTTTCTTTATAACAACCGATTAATGTGATGAATGTGCATTATTTATCACTTTTACCAAAACACCTTATTATAATAATGATAATCTGTACTTAAATCGTAACATACATTTTTGAGCTATAATAGAACAATTATTAATAATCATGATATATAGAGTACTTAATCGGCTTTATACTTTGAATGTATGTTTTACGTAGTTAAGGTACGTTTTAAATTAATTTTACAGCACCAAGAAACAAACTGAGTCGTCATTTATTCAAATAAAAACCTTATATTAATAGAACAGAAAAATAAAAACATTATTTTCATTTAATCTTGTTGAGTAGTTCACATACTATTTCGCCAAACGATTTTATGGTTTTTTTTTAATGTAGGCGTAACACACTCCCCTCTTTGAGTCAATTATGATTCAAAGAAAGCCGCGTCAAGTTCAATAAGTCCAGTTTTTTAGGCGATTATATATATATCTTACGTCCTCATTTTATCACCATTTAGGAGGAAGAGAGGACCAGCTAGATCAATACCGGTTACATCGAATACCTTTGCATCCCTAATTGGGTGTTTAAACAAGGCAACAGGAGCACTGGCAGCTGGTCCTGCGCTGTATCTTCTGCACACGGCACACTTTCTCTTAGTCTGCCTGTGACAGCTCTCCTCGATTTTAAAATCCAGTACTTTTCCCTTATTACTGAAAGCAGTATTTGAGTATCTGCATGACAGTTGGATTTGTGTCGTTGTTACTTAAGCCACCTGATCGACAATAACAACAGATCTAGGTTCACGAATTTCGTCGCGGCTAAGGGCTAGATTTTTACGCATGTCGTTAGCCTTAGCTTCGAGCACCATGCAGGTGACAGTTCGATTTTGCTCGGTTCCATCACAATTTAGAGGGAAAATACCCTATGGTTGGTCAGGGGCCTCCCACCAACTTCACGATAGAACTCGCGGATCAACGGTTATTTAGAGTACCCCATATCGTTAAGGCACAATATATTTACAAACATTTATGCCTTCTCCGGGATTCGAACCCAGGACCTACTGCAGCGCAGTCAGCGTCACTAACCACTATACCAGATTGGAGGCATTGAATTTGTGCAAGTACTCAACTAGTCGTGTGGTTAACGTACAGTTTGCTGGAAGGAGAATGTGTGTTAAAAAGCAAAGATTCTCTTTACATTCGGTAATTTTAGTCTTAACACGCAATAATCCCTCATTATCTTTAACTACAGGTACATTCTTTGGCTCAGGAAAACCTTCCCTTTGAACAGTCCTTTTAAGTATCTTTTCGGCATTCTCAAATCTGACTTGGATATTTCTCCTCAATTTCTATACTCAGGTTTTTTTTATGACAGTTAACAATGAATCTTTTTATCCATGCTACTAACCCAGTGCTTCTGAAACTTTCAGTACTGGCGACCCACTTTTCAATCATAATTTTTGTCGCGCCCCCCTTATTCACTAATAATGTATTGAATGCAATAATAATGCACTTTGACACTAAAGCTACAATATACCATCTTAATTATAAACCGTACAAATTAATATAAGATAAGTATATTAAATTTTATATACGTTACTTTTTTTTAAAGTAATATATATTTTATTTTTCTTTCTTGAAATTTTATATTGGAACAGATTGCAAAATGCAGTGGCTGCTTTGAAGACAAAATATAGATCTCAGCCAAATATAGAAAAAGTACTCGGAGTGTCAATTTCTAACCGTAAACCTTCCTTTGAAATACGTTCCTCTACAAGACAAGCCCATGGAAGTCGCTAATACTTATTAAATTTGCTCTTAATTTAGTATTAATAAATTATTTATAAAATACCTTGTGCAGCTCACAGATACATTAAAAGTGTACTGTCTGAAGTATCCGCTCTTCGCACGAGTTCACGCATGCGTGACAATGTTTACGGAAATGTAAAATGATATTTTAAAATGAATGCTTACATATTATAATTAGTTTTAAGCGAACTGTAATTTTAAGCCTCACAGAATTAGCATTTAAAATTAATGTTAAATAATGAAAAAGAATATAAAATTTCGATGAAGAATAATGGTGTTATTTCTAATATTTAAAGCGAGAAGACTTCAAAATGTTTTGTCCCGGGAGCAGGCACACACTTGATACTAACGTTAATGGTCTCGTGGAGTGATTGAGTCACCCCAATCCTTTTTTTTTTTTATAATTATTTGTATTGTACACGATACAGATCGGGATTGCAGTGAATTATTTAACTAAGAGAAAGTATACTTACCTACTTTCAAGGTTTTTTCAATTTTTCTTTTGTAACAAATAAACAGTTTTGCCAGAATTAACAATTTCGTGATTTGTGTGCCCCGCGCAACCACTTCCAGGTTGAAAAAAAAAAAGTGCATTCAATATAATAATATGGATGTTACTTCTAAAAAAATTTTGTAAAAAGTTTTTCATTATGCTTTATATGTTTGAGAATACTCATAAAAATAAATCTTGGCCAAGTAATCCTTCAAAGTGCTCTCTGTGGTTTTCCAAATATCATAAAACTCTTTTACATGGAAACCCCCCCACAGAAATACATTATTTACAACTTCCCTAAATGAGAAACAAACACATAAGAGAGGGGTCATAACTAACTGTACCACTAAATTAGAAGGTCAAACAGATGATCAGAAAATATATTCTGATGCCTACAGCTTTAATGAATAGTATTTCAAAAACAATAGCAGTGATGAATTTTTTATCTTCCTAAATTTTTTCGATTCTGGGTCTGGGTTTTGTTTTTTTCTCTGAATGAGTAGTATTTTAGGTTTAAAAAGAAAACGTAATAAAAATTCTCTCATCATGGGATTACAGCAAATCAAATAAAATTTTTTTTTTATTTGGTTATAGGATCAAAGATAGCAAATTAGGTATTGAAGTAGTTTTTTTTTTTCATGACGTAATATTGCCAGATAATATATATAAATTCTATCAGAATAAAAGTGCATCATTTATTATATCTGAAAGTACAGTCAAACCTCTATATAACGGACCTCTATATTGAGCATTTTTCTATATAGCGAACTTCTTCCTTTAATCTTGAGCATTTCACGATTTTCTTCGTAAAATAACCTCTCTATAGCGAAGTGCATTTTCAATGTAACGAACTTCTTCTTTCTCGATTCAATTTTTTTCACCCTATTTTTAAAGTATTTCTGAACATTTCAAGTTCTTTAACACATTTTATGGTGGTCATAAATCTTGAACTGGTTTTATTAGATCCTAACTCGCCGAGAGCAATAGAATTCTGGACGTTTCATCCAAGAAGGGTAACCTTTAACTCCCGTTTTCCAGTTCTCTAGAAACATTTTCGGTATCTCCTTTCACACTCAGTGGAGTTGTCCCGTATCCCCGAGTTCTAGTTATAAAATAATGTTTGTTTAATATTACACTTGTATGCTTTAAATTAGAAAATATCTTTAAAATTCGTTAATTTTAATATAAAATTATTTTCTTAAGATTGAAAATATAGTGTAATCATCGACATTCTCTTTTTTCTTGTTTTCCTTGCAGTTTTTCTTTCTATCTTTTTTTTATGGGTACAATATATAAAATAAACAAATATTAATATTAAAAAAATGTGTAAATAATTACTTTTTTTAATATATAGTGTTTATGAATTTAAAATTTGTTTTATGTGGTTGTTAAAGTATATTAAAAGATGAACCTCTACATAACAAATTTTCCATAGAACGAACTTTTTTCCGGGATTTAGCGACTTCATTATATAGAGATCCGACTGTATTTTGTTTTAATTCATTCCAGTAAATTAATTATTTTTTAAATCTTTTATTTTCGATATGCTCGTGCCCCCCTCGAACGGTTATCGCGCCCCCAGGAGAGTGCGCCCCACAGTTTGAGAAACGCTGTACTAACCTGATTATAGAGTGATAATTTGAAAATTTCTGAGCGTACCGAGGAAAGTTTCCTTTTACGCTAACACTACACATTGTAACCTTTCTCCTTTCAACATAGGGGCTGCGGTAGCCCAGTGGTCAAGGCATCGGATCATGGCAGGCATGTCATGAGGTGCGGTCACAGGTGTCGTCCACGTCACTTGACCATGGTTCAAAATTACGTGGTCCGTCGCCAAAAGCCCTCGTGTAGCTAAACAGTGCGACGTTAATATTCACTCACTCACTCACTCCTTTCAACATTTACCTCTTTAACCTCACAATCTATTTTTGTCATTGGCCATTCCCCTGACTCTTTCCTTAGCTCTAGATGGGACCAAATCATTTTAAATCTAACAATTGTTGCCCTTGAGATAACTTCTGCTGGGTTTGAAATTCCCGGGACATGTCTTTAATTTTGAATCTTTCTGACTCGATTAGAAACAAATAGTAACCATTCTGCTCGGTTCTTATTCCACCACGGTGCATCCATAGAATCTGTCCAAAATGTTGTTTTAAGGAGTGGTAGGTCAAGTGCTGTCCGAACCGAAAGAGATAGTCTTGCACCAATACTACGGGCTAGAAATTCTGACCGAGGTATCGATATCTTTTTAATCGGTGCCACTCACGTTTTGGCTCTGATCAGATGAACCTGAACACCATATTATTGGTAACTGACCTAACAAAAATACAGGCCGCATAAGCGTTCTTAGACGAATCTGCAAAAACATGTAATTCTGACTTTTCACAAACATTTACATACTTTTTTAACACTTCTATCTTACTTAAACATGATATTTCAAGTAGCCATCTGGGAAACCTGTTATACATGTTCAGGGGTAGGGGGCCATCCCAGGCCAATTTAATTTTCCAGGCTTGGTGAAGCCAAATTTTAGGCAGATAAAATCCCTATAGGATCACAGAACAATCGCACAAATGACAAAATTGTTCTTTTTGTCGTATTACCCTTGTTTTGAGGAATTTCATTTACTACAGAGCATCTAAGAGTATCTTTATCCAAGTTCGATATTATACCTAATATGTTTGTATGTCCCGTACACTTAGAGACATTTATACCGTTAACATTACTCTCCCAGTTCATCAAATTTAAACATCCCTTACTCAAGACAGCCTTAGCACTGGAAATAAATGTTTAGTAAAAACACCCCAACGCAATTATCGGCATAGAATGAATGTTTGAGTTTAGAAAAAATAATTTCCGTACACTCCAATGAAGATTGTTCATGCAAATGATTTAAAGAAGCTGCTAATAAGAATGGACTTGGAAAAACTCCGAAAACAACTCGACAGTACCGACAGAAAACAGGATAGAAAAATCTTAATAATTCTCTATGTTCAGGGGCTATAGCTGACTGCAGGAAGACTTTCTCAATGCCGGCTGGTAGGCCGATGTTTACAAACGAAATCTAAGATCTCTGGTATTAACTCTATCAAACTAAAACCTTTATGATGCACATCGTTAAGTGAAGGTTTACCTCCCTCTCTAGCAGTAGCATTAAAAACAGAAGGTATCTTATTGGTCTTAGCAGGTGTCAGTACGGGTCTATGAGGCATATAATACACGTCATTATTTGTTTCATTATCTCTTTCAATTATTCCTAGATTTTCCCATTATTTGAAAACAGACACATAATCATCAAAACATTTGGTTTGATTATATCTTGACACATTTTTTGGTGTCTTTTCCAAGTTAGTTTTTGTTACTCGCCAAACTGTTTTCTATTTTGAACGGCAATTTTAACTGAAACCTTCCGTCCGGAAGAATATCTAACTCATTTCTAAACCTTTTTATGGATTCGGAATTAAGTTCCCTTCCCTTTAAATTCTCTACCGGATCTCTTATCCAATGGTTTCCAAATTCCACAATTCCTTGACATCTAAGAACAATATTTAATTGGACAACATGCTTATGGCAAACCTACTCATACAGTAGATAATGACTTTGCTTGATTAATTTTAGTATCCTTACCCATTAACGCAGAAATCCAAATGTGTCTTACAGCCGTTAAACTGCATTCTAATTTAATGAGCTTCCCCGTATAAATCAATCCTATTGCATCTGCTCCTAATAAGGGATCAATATCTGACACGCGAGAACCTACACACAGGAACATGAGAGAGAAATACTACTACTTCAGAGAGAGAAATTAAGCATGTATCTGTAATTTTTGGCAAAATGCCACAAATCTTTTCCACTAATAATACTTCAAGCCGGCAGGAAAAGTTGACTTTTAGGTTTTTTATCTTTAAATTATATTTCAAATGTTGTTTGGGGCTTGATTCCCTCCCCCAAAACAAACCGTGAATCAAGGTTTGTTTCCCAATGGACCTCAAGTTTAATTGAGAAATGGCCCTTTGAGTTATGTATGAATTTTTTGCCCACTATCCAATAACATCGCATGACCATCTCTCTGTTGCCACTATTGACCTTTAGTGGAATCATTTGCAAGTACACATGAGAATTTTCTTGAGTTTGGTTAGAAAGACTGTTATACAGCATTACTAATGTTTATTTTATTTAATTCTTCTTTTTTAGGGCATTACAAAATGGTATGCCATTTACCATTACAGAAACCACAACGTAAATTTTTGTTTCGACAAAAACGGGCTGCACGTTTCTCTTTTAAACACTTGCAACATGCCTTAGATTGAATTATAACACTATTTCTATCCACTAAAGATATTTTTTTGTGAGCAATGTAACATTCAGAACTCTCTCTTATGATTAAATTTACTACAAAACATACATTTTTTAACATGCCCTTCCTTACCTGTGTTCACTAAAGCTGCACTTTAGGTAGAGTATTTAAATCCCTATTTTTCGGTGACGTTGATCCGTTTTATATTTCTGAAAATATCATCCGACTTAAAACCAGATTTTGCCAACAAAACTCTTTGTTTGCCTTTCACTTCTAATCTGAGAAATTTTAACTACTGCGTTAATTACTTTTACTATAAGATTTTTCTGCAGTAGAAACAGATGGATTCCTCAGCCAAATACGGAGTATGTCCTTAGGAATGCAGGATTCTCCTAGGGGCAACAACATTGCTGCATACTTGTCTGACGTCATGCCGATGGATTCAAGCAACCTTAAATGTGAGGCTCCAATTGATCGTAAAGTTGTGTTATTCCACCTTTTGATCTGGAATTTGTTACATTCTTAATAACAAGCGACAACAGTTTTCTGACGTAGAACTCGATTAATAATTCTTGCAGGTTAATCTCAACCATAAACTACCGATGCACTTATCATAATTTTCCACTGCAGGTGGATATCTATCTACAAGATCTCGAACTCGTGTTCCAACAACCATACTTTGGATCAAATATTGGAACTTAACTTCTTGATGCAAGTCAATATCTTCATGTACATGTTTGAACTGACTCCAAAATTTCAGCCATTCTTTAATGTCGCCATTGAATTTTACCAGTTCAATTTTTGGAAGTCACATTTTCGTTTTTTGTGAAATATCTAGTTGAGATGCACTTTATTCTGACGATGCCAACGTTTGTATCATTTTTTCTAAAATAGATGAATATTTACAGTACTTATCTCTATAGGTTTCTGCTTCGTCAAAATCCTTTTCAAACGTCATAGCGAAACTATCTTTGCTTAGGATAGCCACCGAAACAATTTCTTGGTTTTTTGACAATCTTCTAAATTTATCCTGAAGCAATTTTTGCAGTGCAATAAAATCATCGGTTGATGATTTTCCATCTTGGATTGCTTTTTAAATATTATTAGTACAAATTCCCAATGCTGTTCGTTTTGCCTTTTCGCTTTCCATTACGATTCGAAATGCGCGGACGTCAACTATTTTACGTATTTAAGTTACGTTTAAGATAATTACCCAAAATTCGCCATTTTCGTGAAAATTTTAGAAATTTCTTTCATGCTTTTATTTTATAGTCCATACATTTAAGATTCCAAAATCATTTTATTTTTGTTTCTGTGATATTTAGAAGCAAAGTTATAGCATAATTAGTAAACCGGAAATGGAGTTTACAAAACCGGAAGTAGATCCCTACACAAAATATTTTTAAGATATTGAATTGAAATTTTCAAAACATGTTTTATTTAGTTCTATCTGTGTGTTATTCTTTTAATTCCTAATACATATCAAGATGTTATTTTTAAACTGTATAAATATTATTTGAATACATTTATCAGAATTTTGAGTAAAAGATCGTAACCGAAATTTTTCAACAAAATTTTGCTAAAAACGACAATTTTTATAGTCTACAAAATCTCTAGAAAACAACAAAAGGTTAAAATAATGTCCGAATTAAACATGAAGCTAAAGAGATCTTGATCTATAAATATGGTGAGTTTAAAAAATGTACAGTTAGTAGAAATTTTTTTGTACCGTATTAAAATCTTTACATGCATTTTCTGAGAAACTACGTTTTTCAATTCTTTGCTTCACGATAAAGTCCACTACAGGATTTCTTTTTAAGATATTGTGAATTGAAATTTTCATAAAATATTTTATTTAGTTTATATCTCTTGTCTAGACTATAATCTAATCTCTGTATATATATTTATATATTTTATTGCACTTTTTGTGAGAAAATAACATTAGTTTTTAGTAAAAGATTGAGTTCTTGCATAAAACATGACATATTTCAGAAACTTTGAAAAGTATAACAAATCTTATAGTTCGAAGTATAGATAAGGATGTTATTTATGTGTACTGTATATAAATATTATTCGAATATATTAATTAATATATTAATTCGAATATATTCAATACAAGGCTTACCGTAACTGCAATTTTTCACTAAAATTTCACTCAAAATTCCCAATATATCCAAAATTATCTTCAATTTTGTGGAAATTGTACTTGAATTCCTAGTTTTATGAGCCATTTCAATTAAAAAAGTGTTTTTTATTTGAAAATTTATATGTTTCAAAAAAAGTGCTCCACATACCTTAAGGCCCAGTGGTCGAGCGGTTGAATACCACGCTTCCACACCACAGGTCCGGGTTCTATTCCTGGGCTTGGTAAAGTCGACTCAACCTTTCATCCCTACTGCAGTGGGTCGATAAATGAGCTTGGGGACTTAAACACTGGGGGTCTCGGTTCAGATTGACCACCTGATCGAGGCATATGCTCAAGCACCTCAGCGCGCTCAATGGTCACGTACACTGGGATGGGCACAGTAGCTGACCCTCATGGGCTATTGTGCCACTGAGTTTGAGATTGAAGTTAGGTTTAAATTAATTTTACGGCACCAAGAAACAAAACTAAGCCGTCATTTATTCCAATAAAAAATTTTTTATTAATTGGACAGCAAATTAAAAACATTATTTTCATTTAATCTTGTTGAGTAGTGTTCATATGTCGCAGGAAAATGTTGAAATTAGGTATTTCATCAAATCCCTAAAGGAGAGGATCAATTCACGCAAGATGTTAAAGTAACGTCTCTTTGAGGTCTTATACCTACTGTAAGTAAGTAATTTTATCAAATCCCTGAACTGTTTCAGTGAAATGATGAAATGAACTAGTTAGGATTTGCATTGGCAAAATGCTATACAGGGGGGTGGGGAACACCTGGGGGTACTTCCTAACCATACAGGTAGTACTATCAATCCCCTAAATATAAAACCCATATATTTAAAAAAAAAATGGGACCATAGGATTAACACAGGGATTGATTACTAGCCTAATTTTCTAGTTATTTGTTAATTAGTTTCGAATAAATAACTTGCATTTCTTTGACTATTGTTGTGTTACTTACTTCTACGTTTAATAATGCACCATATTTGTTAAATAAACACTTTTAAACTTTTGACAATATTATTTCATCATTTCACTGAAACAGCTCAAGGAGTCGTTCAAACCCCTTATTTTTATCAGGGAAATGACCTTGAAGAGACGTTATTTTAACATTTACCGTCAAGTGATCCCTTAGGGATTTGATGAGATTCCTAATTTCATCATTTTCCTGCGACACTTATACTACTTCGCCAAACGATAATGTGGTTAATTTATTTTTATTGTAGACATAACAATAGGAGCCGTTTTCTTTGAAAGTGGTGTAAGTCCATTTTATATTATATGGAGATATTTTTACCTCTTTCAAAGTAATTATATTTGTAATTTCAACGACGATTTATGTTCAAAATTTTGAAGGATTTTTTGGGAAATTGTTCATAGTTAATAATCTCATAGCAGATTGCATTTAATATGTTATAATTAACTTTTTGGCAATAACGGTCTTACACCACTTTCGAAGCAAACGGCTCATATATTGATGTATCTATTGAAATTTATAAATATTTTAAAAGTAGTTTTTTCTTATTTCTATGGGGTTTTTTTTGTATGATTTCATATGACAATATCACAATCTTGCTATTAACTCAATTTTGTTGTAAGTAAATAATGCAATATAAAGAAAGATGTAAAAAAAAAAAAAACATTTATAATTTTAACACCACAATGTTCAGAAATGAATATGTGAGTAACAGTACTATATTTGTTTTTACTGAGAACATAATTTGTCAAGGAATGCTACATTTATTTTTATTAAAAACATAAATTGCCAAAATAGAGTTTTAAGAAAATATATAAATTAGTTTTCTATAGTTTTAAGAAAATATATAAATTAATTTTCATGCTTATTTACAAAACACAAAATACATCGTAAATATTAGTATATATGTATATAAATATCCAAGTACTTAAGAGATATTTTCTGGTCTTGATATTGTCTGGTCTAATTATATATCTCCTTTTTTATTTTAATGGTAATTCATAAAGTTTTTAATAAAATTTCAGCGTTCGATGAAGCATAATTTTTGAGGTTTTGGCAGTATGCCTGCACTGAATTTATATTCCATATCAGGAGATCCACCATCAGGGGCTTGAATTTTAAATTTTTGCATGATGCTAACGAAGTATAAATACATTGTCATCATTGCAATTCCTTCTCCTGGGCAGTTCCGCTTACCTGAAAATATAAATAATAAATTTAAATTCTTGTGTTGCACAAATATTCGATTTTTTAATATTCGATCTGTTAAGAATTACTTTGATAAGAAGAGTCCTACATTAATTGACTCGTTGCTTTATTCAAATCTAAAATGTACTTAATTTTTTTTTTATGTTACTGTTATGGGTTTAAAAATTAAAGTGGGGAAGATATTCTTACATTAAAGTCAAAATTAAAATTAAAAAGAAAAACGGTTTGGGGAATAATTAATGTATTAGAACAGGAATAATAAAAACTATTCTTTTTAGCTTAATGTATGGTTTAATTTAACTGTAACTTGGGAAAAAAGAATATCCAAAGTATAAATGATGTTTTTTAGAAAAAAAAATTAGAAGTTTTTTTTTAACTTTTGCTTTATATGCAATACACAAACCCAAAATAAAGTTCCCATAAAAATAATTAAATGCTTGGGGGTTGGGGGTGGAATTATATTTTAACAACCGTATTCATAATTTAAAGAAATTAGCTAAATAATTCTTTCTTCCCTCCCTTACTTCCTCAGTGGCACGACAGCCCAGGGTGGGCTTTGGCCTTCTCAAGAAGCCTTTTCCAGGCCAGCCTTCTTCATGCTAGTGTTCTCAAATTCCTAGTTCTTAAAGCTAGGAACCTGCCCTTTCTTCGTGATTGATTGAGCAGTGAAGACTTTTTTTTGTGGTGCGGTCTTCATTCATTCTGATCACGTGACCTGCCCATTTAATTCGTTGTATTTTGATGAAGTTAATGTCAGATTCTTTATATGATCGATAGAGCTCTAAATTTGATTTTCTTCGCCAAGTTCAATTTTCCTGAATTCCTCCAAAAATGAATCTTAAAACCTTCCTTCCGTGGATACTTATCATGTTCTCATCTGTTCGAGCCATGGACCAAGTTTCACATATATAACTTAATACTGATCTTATAAAATACTTTCTCTCATACACAATAAAACTTTTGTTTTTCTTTTGATTAAGGTATCCGACTACTTTCGGAACCGTGATTTTGCAAAAGCTTATAAATGGATAATATTTATGATATTTAGTGTCACTTAGATTAGAAAACGTATATAAAATAGTTTTAAGAATACTATTAAAATAAAAAATTATTTAAGTACAATATTTTGACAAAAAATGAACACAGAATGACCCATTTTCAAAACATTCTCCTTTTATGAAAAATACTTCTATTATAATAATATTTTGCCTGTATATATCTCAAACCTCTGTACAGAGGTTGAACTAGAATTTACTTAGAAGGGGATTTATCAATATTTAGCTACAACAGATTGGAGAAATTTTAAGGAAAAAATGCCGATAATTATATTTCAGTTGGTGGTAACTCTGAAAATATTGTGAATTTTTCAAAAATCCTAGTTCATACTCTTTGGAGAAGTCTTTACTTCATATAATCACACACACAAACACACACACACAAAATATTATTATAGAAACATTTCTTATAAAAGGAGAACGTTTTGAAAATAGGTTATTCTAAGTTAATTTTTTGCCAAAATGTATTTAAATAATTTTTTCATCATAATGTCCTTAAAACTATTTTATACATGTATTCTATTCTAAGTGACACTAAATATCATGAAAATTATCTATTTATGCGCTTTTTAAAATTAAGGTTTCGAACGTAGTCGGATACCTTAAATTTGATTTCATATATTTTCGTATTCCGTTAAGACATCTATTAGCCATAGTAATTCTCTTTTGGATTTCAGTGGTACAATCATTTCTATTCTTAATTTCTGAACATAAATAAGTGAAGCTGTCAACAACTTCAAAACTATACTCTTCAATTTTAAAACGGGAATTGTTAAAACATGATTTCGTGCAAGGCATGTACTTGGTCTTATTCTCATTGATTTTCAGTCCCATCCTGAGAGACTCTTTCTCTAAAGATAAGAAGGCTTGGCCTATCTTAGTGTGGTGGGTGTCCGAGCGATGATATCAATGTCATCAGAAATAATTTTTTTTTATTAATAATATTCAGTAATTGTGTGTTCTGATAGGTGCTTTTATTGCATACATTGTTTCGAATTACCACGAATACTAGAATATTTGCAATCATTGTGACTACCTTTAATACCAGAGAAACTAAACCTAACGTGTGACTGTAAATTATGACAAAACATTTAAAAGTTATTGGAAAAACTTATTATTACTATTATTATTTTGCAAATATTTATTTTTAGATGAATGATCTATAAAAGTTTGGAAGTTGCTTTATCACACAACTAGTTTTTATTTAACCTATCATTCGAAATAATAGTATTGACATTCTACGACAGAATTTTTAATTTCGTCATCGAAATAACAGAGAAAAATCGTCTGCAATAATAATTCTAAGTAATGAATGAGGTAATATAATTTCTTGTATCTCTTGTAAAATAATTATTGTATCTTCAACAAGCAAAGGATCGTTTCTTTTTCTTTCTGTTTTTCTTCTTTTTTTCTTTTCGAAAAGTGTTTATCTGCTGAAAAATTAGACTACAGTAATGTAATTTTGCCGATATTTTGCTACCGAATTCGACTTTTTCACGAAGTGAATTGCCAAAAAAATTCTACTAAAAATAATGTGATCCTTTGAATAATAAGATCAATCTGTCATTCGTCTCTATATATCTACAGCAAAAAATTTTAGGAATTAAACGAATGCCAAAAATTTTAGAATATTAAAAAATTTTTACCAAATGAAAATGGTCCATATCCTTTCACCTTCTCGGCTTTAATACCGTCTTCTTTGAGAAATCTTTCTGGTTTGAATGCCATTGGATCATTGAAGTATCTTGGATCGTGTAACATGGCCCAACTGTTGCACACAACATGAGCTCCTTGTGGAATCGTATAACCACCGAAATTAAACGCATCTAAAACACTATTAGGGAGAAAAAGTTGAAAAAAAAAAGATGCTCACATTTAGTAAGATTCTAGTGAATATATTTTAGAATTATCTCCTTAATTTAAACAACATTAGTAAAATCAGAATGTAAATGATGTTATATAGAGTTACTCATAATTCCCTCCACAAGGTTTTGGAGCACTGTAACAAAAAA
>BMAV01012546.1:0-71327 GCA_019973955.1 Trichonephila inaurata madagascariensis
TAATTTCTAATGCATAAAAGTTACCCCGAAATTTTTTTTCAAAATGGAATTCAGGAAAATGAATTAGAGTCAAACGATTTCTTTAAAATGCAACCCCGGGACTTTGATATTTCAAAAGAAAGCGTAATTTAAGGGTTTTTGATTATCAAATTTTTAGTTGTCCATCTTCTGTATTTTTTTTAAGCCCCGATAGTTGAACGTGTTTTTTAAAAAGAAATAAATGGATTTTTTAATTTTTTTATGTCACTTTAGATTAAAATACATGCAAAAAATTGTTTTAAGGACAAATTATGAAAAAAAAAATGATTTAAATAAATATTTTTGGCAAAAATTAACTTAGAAAAACCCTTTTTTCAAAATGTTTCTTTTTTTATAAAAAATGTTCTAATATATTTTTTTTTGTGTGTGTGTTATATAAAATAAAGACTTCTTCAGAGAGTTTTAAGTTTTTTGTTTAAAAAAATTACATTTTTTTCAGAGTTACAACCCATTGAAATAATTATTGGCGTTTTTTCTTAAAATTTCTCCCCTGTTGTCCAAAAATATGGAAAAACCCCTTTTCAATAATATTTCAAAATTTAGTTGAGCCTCTGTACAGGGTCTGAGCTATAACGGGAAAAATTTATTAAAAAATGAAGATTTTTTAAAAAAGGAGAAATTTTTTGAAAATGGGTCCTTTTATTTTTTTTTTTAAAAATTGTACTTAAATAATTTTTTTATTGTAATACTATTCTAAAACAATTTTATATACATTTTCTAATCTAAGTGAATAAATATCATAAAAATTATCCATTTATAGTTTTTTTCAAAATCCGGTTCCGAACGTATGAATACTTAAGATATAAATAATGGGGGAAAACGCAATCAATTTTTCTAATGTTATTGATAGGGAATTTTTTTTCTCAAAGGCTTTTTGGGGGTTTTTTTTTTCTGCTCTCTTTTTTTTAGATTCTTCGCAGTCCTTACTAAACCTATGTCTTTATCGGAATCTAAATTAGAGGGCGTCACACACACACACACACACACACACACACACACACACACACACACACACACACACACACACACACACACACACACACACACACACACACACACACACACACACACACACACACACACACACACACACACACACACACACACACACACACACACACACACACACACACACACACACACACACACACACACACACACACACACACACACACACACACACACACACACACACACACACAACACACACACACACACACACACACACACACACACACACACACACACACACACACACACACACACACACACACACACACACACACACAAAATGATTTTTTGATGTTTGGATGATAGTATTCATTCTGCGGGTTTTTCCCCTTTAATTTTTTTGAAAGTGTGGGGGGAAGGGGTGCTAAAATTTTTCACATTATTTGCATAGCCCCGGGAAGTGGGTTCCCCCTGAAATTTACTGGTCGATCTTTTGATGTTGCATTTTCAATACCAATAAAAAAGGGGGAAAAAGAATTGTAATTTTATCGTAAAACTTTTTTTTAAATGATTTTGGTTAAAGTACAGTAAAAAATCAGAGTTTTCAAGTCTTTTTATGAACTGTGTGAGTATACAAATTTTTAAGTTATTTTGAAATTTCTCAGTTTTCGATGCTTTTAGAAAAACTTTTATTGAAGAATCTTAACAATATATAAATTTGTCTTTGTAGTCTATATCCACCCGAATTGATTTAATTACAAGTTTTATTAATTATCTTATTCTTTCTTTAAAAAGGAAATACGAGTAAATTGAATATTACTTTCATCGGGAATACAATTGAATGTTATATTGTAATTTTTTTTTTAAATTATACTTTTTAAGAAACTTCTTTTGATATATTTTTTTGGGAGACCCAGATAAAAATTATTGCAGACAGTAGCAAAATTGATGCCAAATTTTTTTAACGAAAAAAGGAAAAAAAAAAATTTTACGGAGGAATGTTACCTGTTTTATCCTTCAAGAATTTTTTTTTCCCCGGGGAAAAAACCATACATTTTTTTTTCCCAACCCCAAGAAGGAATTAAATATGGAAATATTTTTTTATACCATTGGTTATAAAAAATATAAAAAAGGTAAACTTATAGAAATTGAAATAAGAAGAGGGTAAGAAAAACTTCCTGCAATATCCTGAAAAGAAAAAAAAAAATATTGTAATAAAATTTAAACAAATTTATTTGGGTTGGAAGTTTTTTTAAAAATTTTTTAAAAAAAATTTCCCAAAAATTTTGGGTCCATAAAAATGGGACTTTTAAACTTAGATTGCTCTTTTTATTGGGAATTTTGTTTTGACTAACATTGCTTTTTAAAATATCCGACTACGTTCGAACCGTGATTTTAAGAAAGTGCATAAAAAGGATAATTTTCAAGATATTTAGTTTCCCCTTAGATTAGACTACATGTATAAAAAATTTTTTTTAAGGACATTTTTTAAAAAAAATTTTTAAAAACAAATTTTGGAAAAAAATAGAATGAAACCCCTTTTTAAAAAAATTCCCCTTTTTGGGAAAAACCATTATAATAAAATATTATATTTTTGTGTGTGTGTGGTTTTTTTAAAAAAAAAGACTTTCCAGAGAATTTGAATTTTGGGGTTTGGAAACCCCCAATTTTTTCGGGTTCAGCCGATTGAAATAATTATCGGATTTTTTTAAAACTTTCCCATCTGTTGTTTAAAAAATGGATAAAACCCACTTTGTTATATATTTAAAAATTTAGTTTAGCCTTTTCAAAAATTTTTGGTTTTAACAAAATATTAATTTTAATAAAGGAAATTTTTTTTTTTAAAAAAGGGGAAAAATTTGGAAAATTTTCCCTTTTTCCAAAAATTTTATTTAAATAATTGTTTTTATCAAAATGCCCCCTTAAAAAAAATTTTGGGACAGTATTCCCCCCCTAAGGACAACTTAAAACATGAAAAATTTTCCATTTTAAAAGAAATATGGTTCCGAACGTAGTCGGGGGTACCTTTTGCCCAACCTCTGAGGTTTTTAGTTTGCTCATAAATATTTAAACATAAAATTTTTATGTAAAGAATTACTCATAAATTCTTAATAACTGAGTCAAAAAAAACAAAAAAGAAAAAAGTCCTTTTTAAAAAAATATTTTTGAAAAAAAGATTTTAAAAAAAAAAAAAAATATATTATTAAAAAAGTTTATTATAATGGATATTATTGTTAAAATTCAGCATTTTAAATTATATTTTTAAAAAAAGAATTGCAAATTTAAAAATTCAGGGAAAAAAAATATAAAAATAAGCATTAAAGATTTTTTTATACAATCAGTTTTTTGTGAAAATTTTAGAAAAAAGGGGGACATTAATTTTTCAAAAGAACTTCAAAGATTCTTTCTAAAAAATGTTTACCGAAACCTTTAAAAAGTTCATAAATCAAGGTAGATCTTTTTTTTTTAGACTATTTTATCAAACATTTCCTAAGGTTGATTTAATTCGTTACAACTATAAAAAAAAAAGAATTCAAATTTTTCTTAGACTCAGATATATCTTCAATATTTCTATCTTGCATGACAGAATGCTCTGATAAGACCAAATTATCTTATTTTGTATTTTTTCAAGTTTTTGTTCACTATCAGGATCATATGAGAAACAGGAGGGTAAAAATAACTCATTTTTTTTTCAGTCTTTCAAAATAGGATTTTGTCGAACACAATATAATGCACTACAACTAGTAGGAAATTTTCTCTTAAGCTCGGATATCTTTCCGTTTTCGTCTTTGTGTACCCCCTTTTTCCTCTCCCTTAGGAAAGTAAGGACTATGACCCCCGAACATGATGCAGGAAGGACGTATAAATGTGATTGATTGGCCATTAGTAGTTTCTGCCAAGGTATGAGACATCTCTGAAGGATTTTTTCTACGTCAGACATGACAGCATGTTATTATTACATACGAGGTAAGACGTATTTTTTAAACAACAACATTCTAAGTTTTTTTTTTTTGTTTTTTCTTTGACGTATTTTTCCATTCGATAGAATTGACGTTTTTTTTTTTCTGTGCAATATGTGTAGCCACCGATTAATGAAACAAAGATATATGTCACAACATGTATTATAGAATTATCGGATTACAGTTTAATATACGTTTTTTTGAACAGTTCTCCTTTAATAAATTTAAGATTGCTTCAATGTTGGAATTATCAGGACATGTACCATTGCTTACCTCAATAACTTTTGATAGTAAAGAAGTAGGCTTTTAAAACTATTGGTAGTAAAATAGGCATATGACGTTCGATTTGGAAGCTATTCAAAAATAAATTCATTAAGTTTTTCGTTGTACTAATCCAAATTCGTCTGGTTATTTTTTCGCATTTCTTTCAAAGGTTAATTTTGATTTTAGTGATTCACACATAATGTCTTTATACCATATTTGAAATTTTAATATCCTTTACTTTATCTCTTATTATGTTTATAGAATTTCTCGAAATCGTGCATTAACTTATGGAACAACATAAGAAATACGTAAAAACATCACAAAATATTTTCTAATGATACAGGTTTGAACTTAAGAAATGTTAACAATATTGTTTATGAGTTTTTTCCATTTAATTTAGGAAACACACAAATACAAAAGAAGCCATCAAACAGTTTGTTAAACTTTACGAAGAAAGTCGCGAAAACATCTTAATGACAAAATAAAAAAGGGTAAAACCTACCTTAGGAAAATAATTAAACAAAAGGTTTAAGTTAGCTCAATTTAAGTGTTCATTAAAAAATTGTTGTTTCGCTCATTGAAAGGAATTCTTTTGTTTGAACTTGGAATTTTTAATTTTGAAAGGAATATAAAATATTACTATGAAAGTAGACGGTGTTAAGCTTTCACCAAAATCTTAAATCATTAAAATTTTGAATTTCTGAGAAAAGGAACTCAAATACGAAGCATTCGAAAAAATTAAGATAACTTAATTAAATTATCATTAAAGATAAAGGCTTGAATATGATGGTTTTTAAAATGTTTTTTAAAATTGATTGACTAACAAAATAATGAAGGAATTCCATAGCTAAAAAGGTTAATTTATACTTATATTAACCTTTTGAATTCTTGTATTTTTTTTCTTTTATGAAACCCAAAACCTATCATGTGCCGATATTAGTTTTTAAATCAAAATTTCATTTAAAAAAAGAATAAAAATTCTCAGGATTAAAAATTGTTAATGTATTCAAATTTAATACACATAAATTTAAACATTGTTTTTACTTTTTTAATGTTCGTTACTTTGGAAGGTTTTTAAAAAATTGAAAAAATCGTCATCCTTTTTTTCAGAATGTGATGGAAAAATTTATTGTATGGAAATTTATTTCTCCATCGCCTTTTTTTAAAACCTGGAGCATTTACATATTAACATTTATTTCAGTTTCGAAAATAACTTCAAATAAGTTTTTTTGGGTTTTAATTTTTTAAAGAGGGAAAAAGGGGCCCAGTGTTTTTTGAATGGTAAAATTTTGTAACCGAATTTTTTGGAAACCCGAAACACTTTAGGTTTTTTTTAAAAATAAGTATCATTTTAAATTTTTTTTTATACTTCGAACACTTTTTGGGTTTTTTTTTACAAACATGTTTTTTTTTAAGATTTCTTTTAATGTTAAATATTTAAATGCCGAAAAAATTCAACTTTAAATAACATGTATTGTTTTTTTTAACCAAAACCCCCTGGAAATAAAACATTCCAGTTATGAAACAATTCAAAAAAGATTTTTGTTAATTGTTTCGGGGACTAAACATCATTTTAAATTTAAAACTTTTTTGCAAAAACTTTTTACGGTCAAAAACCGTAATTATTTTCGGATTTTTATTTGGGTTTTTTATTTTTTTGAAAGTTTTTTTCATGTAAGACTTAACGCATTCGATCCTTACACTTTAGAAACATAAGGCTATGACAAGCAAATTGCATACTTTGTTCTATAATCTTATTACACACACCGAAACACCGATTTTGGAATGAAAAAATTTTTTTCCTTGTTTTTAAAAAAAGGACGAAAGGGGGAAAAATTTTATTTTTCTTTTTTTTTATATTGAAATATTTTGTTATTTCAACAGTTAGTTAAAACTCTTTAAGAAAACTTTAAAAGAAGATCCGGATTTTTTAAAAATTTACGCCACTTTTTTTGGTTAATTCTAAAAGGCTTTTTTTTTGAAGAACATTTAAGGAGTCTTTCTTTCAAATGGGGCTATATAATTCCTTTAGAATGTATTTTTTCATTTCATTTTCAAAAATTTTTCCTTTACCATATTGTTTACCTTATTTTTTTTTTTTCTTAAGTTTTATGCTCTCTATCCTTTTTTTTCTTTATTCATCAAAAAAAAAAAAGACTCAGTGGACAACACCCATGTGGACCCAAGGGCCCAAAATCCTCTCAGTTTTTGGCCCCTGGCACTGAAGTTTTAGCAGATGTTCCCGGGCAGTTGGGTGTATTTACCCAGGGGTACCTCACTCCCAAAGTTTAACCGTGATCGAGGGGTGGGGGTTGAATGAAGAACCCGGCGTTGTCATGATTTAAAAAGTCTTTTTAAGATCACAATCCCCAAAAAGAAAATTTATATTATAACTTGCGGATCTGTGGTGAAAAACCCCAAAAGTTTTACAAAAAAAACGCAATCTTAACTACTATATTTCTTTCCCCTATTCCCAATCTCTCTTTTATCAAGTTTCTAAAGGATACTAAATTATCCACTTAATCTCTTGTTTAATCGCAACCTCTCGGATCCCCAATATCTTCAGATTAACTCGCGTGGTATTGGGTCCACCTTGACATCGTTCTTTACGGATAGCTTCAACTCAACGACAGCTTTTTTTCTTCCTTCAGTTCACGCGCTTAAAAAAGCCGCAACTTTTCCCTAGGTCATCCGCTTACGTTAAACTTCTGCTATTTAAAGGTTTTTAATTTGATGTTCGTTTCGCTTCTGGATTTGGTTGGGAAAAATTTGCCCGGTCCCAAAAAACCGGGGGAATTTTTAAAGAAAACCGGAGCCCCTCATAAGATGGGCCGGTTTTACAGAAATCCCCCGTGTTCACTTCAAGCGAGCTTGGTACTCATTTATCGACCCCCTGAAGGAAGATGTAAGGCTAAGTCGACCTTGCCCCGCCTGGGATTTGAGCCCCGGAACTGTTTCGTGTAAGTGCCATACGCTACCACCTATTACATAGATAATGATATTTAAAGATTAACTGTTCTAATTTTTTCTACTGAAAACACTTTTTTTAATTATTACATTGCAATTGTTTAAGCAAATTAAAGTTTATAGAAAAACTTATGAGCGAATTGTATACTTTTACCAATAAAAAATATGGTTAATGCAAAAAAAGGTATTTCAAAATATAATATATTAAAAATATGGTTAACATGAACTTTTACTTTCACGATTTAATTCCTGAGGGACACACAAAATATTTTCTTCTGAACTCGGATCCTGTCAAGCAAGATGGTACCACTGAAGGGACATGAAAGCCTGAGTCGACCTTTCTCAGTCCTGAGTTTCAACCCTGGATCTGTTTCGGGGAAGCACGATACGCTACGACTCAACCAATGGACACTTAAGTTTTAAGCTCTCTATGGCTTTTTTTGCTTTAATTTATTCATAAATTAACTTCTTTCAATAATATTAAGTTCAATATTTGTATGAAGTTTTTTTTAATTTTTAAATTTCATTCGCTTATTTAACTTAAATTATTATTATTTTTTTTTGTAATGTTGTTTTCTGCATTCTTTCTTAAATTATCAATTCGTATGTAATTTCCCTTTAGTCTACACATGTACACCACTGTGAGGGAACTTGAACAGGATTTCTGAATACGCAAGTGAAAATAAATTATTCGGAAGTATTATTTCACACCATTTTGGATCTCACGAAAATTCCTTCTTCTATTTCGTATAGAAATGCAAGAAGAACGAAATGCGAGATGTCCTACACATCTTTTTCTTTTTTCCGACTCATTTATTGTCATTCAATCCCATCTTTGTCTTTCTTTCCAAAATTTACAGAGTCTATCGAAGATCACAGAAACACGTTTACTTTTTGTAAATAAATGAACATTTAGCACAGCTTTGCAAGTTATGTGATTCTTGTATCAATAAACGCAACCAAACAAGTAATAAAAAAAATTTAAGTCAATTTCTACTTAGATCAAGAAAGAAAAATTTTATTTTACCTACTTTTTATTAAATAGTTACAATCACAACATTAAGTGGTAATTAATTTTTATTAATTATCATTAAAGTATTGTATTGTCATTCAAAACAATCGTGTGTCTAACATTTCAGTTCAACTGAATGCTTTAAAACGTGAGAAAAAAACCTTTTCAAGTTTGGCACAAGTCGCCTAAAGGGTCGCTAAGTCGCCAACGTGGCTGTGTTTGTAATCCTTTAAATAATTAGTCTTAATCAATTAATTTTTATTAATTTTATTAAATATATTATATTGTCATCTAAAATAATCATGCATATAAAATTTCAGCTCAATTGAGTGCTTTAAAATGTATTTTATTAACGATTGAAAATTCTATCAAGATAAATAAACAAACAAAAATAAATAAATAAATATATAGAGAGTGTGAGTTAATAGTAGGAATTCAAAAATGCGACTTCAAGTAACAATTTTTTTAAAAAAATATTTCTTAAGAAATTAATATTACGTTTTTTTAACTTCGAATTCTCTTCATAATTTCTAGAACTGTGAAATCCTCCCCTCTATTCATTAGCTTTATCCAAAATGGGGTTGTTTCCTTAATCCTTTATCTACCGACGGTACTTATAAGTACACTCACTTTAAAATTACATAGAACAACCATTTTTACGAATACTCAGACGATACTTAGCAGGAATATTCTTTTAAGTCCTTTCTTCCAAGATATATGGAAGTACGGGTTCTATGATGGGGGCAGTTAAGTGGGGAAGGCGAACCGTTTTACAGTAAACTGCTTTTCAGATTGCGAAGTTTGGGTCATTTTGTTCTGAAAAATAGTTAATGTCAAAAAGTTAAGTGTCTTATTTTTGTATTTTAATAAACCTTAGAAACGATTCGACTATTTATTTTAAATAAACAGTGTATATAATTAATTTTACAGTTGAATATCTAAAATTTAAATTTAAAAGCTCAATGGTTAAAATTTCCAAATTTGAGTTTTTTTGTTTATGTATACCCCTAAATTTTTCAATGTTGTGATTTAAAAAAAATATTGCATGAAAAAATCTGCAGTAAATCATAATGCGGTAGATAAAAGGTTTAACACCAAGTGGCAGTGGTAATTAACATGGTTACAGTCCCAATGGTCCCTAATGGTTACAGTTCCAAACTTGTGGCAAGAAAGTCATGAGTTAGAATTGAGGTGCCACTGAGCACCCTTGGTGTGGTGTAGTAGTTAGGAGAGGGGGTTCCAGCTCAGGTGCCATCCACGTCCCTTGACCATGGTTCAAAATTACGTGGTCCGTCACCAAAAGCCCTCGCGTAGCTGAACAGTGCGATGTTAATATTCACTCACTCACTCACGCCACTGAACACCGACCACGTAAAGGGGGAAGACGCATGTTAAATATGTTCATTCTCACAGTCCTATTTGCCTGATGTGGTAGTTTGCAGAGGGGGTGCCAGCTCAGGTGTCATCCTCAACACTTGAATGAGGTTCAAAGTCCCGAGGTCCGTCGCCTAATAACGTTGGCTTACATAAATCTCGTTCACTTCTTAAACACTAAGTTATTTCTTATATATGTTAGTTTTCCTTTTGATTGCTGTTTTACTTTTCATGAATTTAAGAATATTTTTACTGTTAATCTATGTCTGATATTTCATTTAAAAAAAAGGGGAAACATATATTAAGGTATCCGACTACCTAAACCATGATTTTTTTCCAAAATTGACACAATTTTTTTATGATTTTATTTTATAGGCCATCTTATTAGCTTAATAAAAATACCAAGTTTTTTATTTTTCATTCACTAGAACAAAAACTACAAGTATTTAAGTAAAAGCATATGCCATAACTTTGCACAAGATGTCAAACTTAAAAATGCGTTTTACTCGAAATGTGTTTTTTTCGAAAAGCTCAATCTGGGACAGCGATTGCTCAAAAAGTTTTGAAAGTAATCTGCTGAAATTTTTTGTGTATGTTCTGTATAACAGTAGAAGTGTTTTTACCTTTAGATTTATCAATCACTGTTTTATTTCAAAATATACAGCCCTTATGTGAATATAATCATTGGTCTTATGAGCAATTTCATATAATCACTAAGATTAAGTGCTCTAGTTTTTGTAAAACTTAAAATATCTTTTATCCTGAAGGTCATTTCAAATATGAATAACAAAGTAACACATCAATATTAGAAAATTGAGAATTTGTTCATAAAATATTTGTACAGATCGGGTCCCGTTTATATAATTTTTTGTACATTTTCACCAGTTTTTTCCCTTTTTAATAATAATATTTTTTTTTTCTGTTCTCAAATTTAGGATTTTTTCCGTAAAATATACTAAATAGATCTAAAAATCACACAAAAAATCCCCATATCTCCATTTTTAAAAAAAAGCTGTCGCAAGTAATCGGATATCTTAAGCAAACTTTTCTAAAACCTGTAAAGGAAGTTTTAATTGGGTAAGCAATATTGATGTTAAGTTATTTTAATAATTTCTTTTAAAACAATGTATTTCTTTTATTATCAACGAAACCACAAATTTAATTTCTAAGTAAAATAATTCAAAATGAGGTCTGTTTCATCTAACTGAATTATCTGGATTACTTGAGAAATGATTAAAAATATTTCAAATCGATGCAAAATTTTAAGGACAATAAGGCTGCAGAGAATAAACTACTTATTCCTTTCAATTTACATTTTAAAACTTGATTCAAACTGAAATTCTAAATGAAACAAATATTTTGTGTTTGTCTGTTTATTTTATTTTTTTTTATTTTACCTTTCCTTTTTATTTCTGTTTAAAAAAGGGAAGAATCGTAACGCTCGCGAATTTAAATTACTCTTTTTCTTTTCAATTTTTTGCATTATGTTTATTTTTTATATTTTTAAAGCTTTTGATTTAAATATTAATTATCTTCTCTGTGCTATGTGCACGGGAGATTGTTTTTAAATACATATTAATAATTCAAGGCACAAAACATTAATTTCTATGCACCAATAAATGTAGCTTTATTGAACTTAAAAACTAAAACTTCAAATAAACAAAAAATTGCGTATTATTATAATGTTAAATCGAATGAAAAGGTATTTCTTTTCAATTTATTTGAACAAAAACTCCCAATTTACAATTCGGTATATTTTTTTATTCTTTTTTG
Source organism: Trichonephila inaurata madagascariensis (assembly GCA_019973955.1). Lineage (NCBI taxonomy): Eukaryota > Metazoa > Arthropoda > Arachnida > Araneae > Nephilidae > Trichonephila > Trichonephila inaurata. The sequence continues at coordinate 11,341 of BMAV01012546.1, forward strand.
CTTTAAAGAAAGCTGAATTGGGAAATATATTTAGCCATAAAAATGTATTTTTTAACCGATTAATTTTTGTTTATTTAGCATTTTCTTTGACACATTAAACGTAATTGTGTCAGTTAGTTTGGTGATTTATAAAAAAACGGTCAAAAAATAATCAGTCATGACAGAAGGCCTGCCTCTTTTACCTTGTAATTACATCATGAAACTATTGCATGACAAACCCGAACTATAGATTTGTAATTTAGCCCGATTCTTCTTTTCAAATTACAAGTGAAAGAACAGCTATTGTAAAATAAGATTTGATTTTAATCAATACAAATGTAACACATATCAGTACCAAATGATTTGCTTAGAAATTAAGGATAAATGATAATTGCTGTTTGATATCTTACTGTCTCTTTGAATTATAAAGATTTTAGAGCTCTAGTATTTTTCGAAACAATAATTACTTAACTATTATTTATTCATTTTTTCATTACGACCTGTTTTCATTTTTACCATACATTTTTTAACAACCTTTAGCAAGCCTTTTAAGCAATTTAATTTTAAAAATTATTATTGGAAATATCAAACATAATGCAGAAAGCATTACATCTTAACATATTAAATAAAATTTGCAAAATTAAGTATCTGATACACTTCCATGTATTGTTTTTAGACTTAATTTTTATCTAAAATTTACAAAGTTTTATTTTATTTCTTATAAACAAATTCCAAACTCCTGTAGTACTTTTTATTTTTTTAAACTAAAATATTACATAAACATGCGTCTTGCAATGAATTTTCTGAGAAAACATTGAATCACAAATAATCAATAAAAGATATGTTGTTGGCAAAACGATGCTTGATTAAAAAAAAAACTGACTTCGTTTTGATAATTTTGCTTTTCTTTAAGCATCTAATTAAGTTTTCGATTAGGTTCAAAAGGTGTTTTTAGGTTTTAGAGTTGTTAAAACCATTTAAAAAAAAAGAAATATAAATATTGAGGAAGAAGAATTATTAATAAATTATACAGGATATATATATATATATATATTGTAGTATTTACTTTATTAAATTATAAGAATTTTTTAAAAAGGTGTATTTTGAAAAAACGATATTTTAAAGAAAATTTTGTAACGCAAAATGGGAATATCCAGAACAGAAAAAAAAATTTTTCAAATGAAATTGTGGGAATTCATTATGAGCCCCTTCAGGGGAAAAAACTGCTTTTTAAGATATTTAAATTTTTAATTAACTTTTACAGCTTTTTTTTAACTTAGAACACAAGGTAATTTTGACGAAAAACCATTAACGTCAAATTTAAATGCTAATAAAAAACATATTTCTTAAAGTATTTTTTACCCTCCAATTTTGGGCACTTTAAAATGGATCAAGAAGTATATTTTAAAATTTTGCAAAAAAAGGGGTAAATAATTTGTATTTGTGTAGTGCCTTTTTTTCTTTTTCCCTAAATTATATTTAATTTACGTTAAAACTGTTATATTTACAAGCAATGCCGTCCCTTATGTTATAGTGGCGATTCAATGAGAACTTAGCGAGATCTTGGCGATAGAGCCAAGTTGGCATCATGTTTATCGACCAAGTTGGCCGCTAATTTGGCGACATTGACGACCATGGTAAGTTCTGGAACCCTCTGGATTCTTCCAGAAATTTATGGAGAAAACCACTAATCTCATTCTCTATGACGCAGGCGTATTTTTCTTGAAGTTTCCGCCGGGTCTTTAAATAGAGCCGTGCTCACCGCAACAAGTCAGTCTCGTTTCAATCAGCGTCTAGGGAGCATTGTTTTGACTAGTGATTATTCGGCTTTGCTTGTGAATAATCTTTTACATACGTGTATTTTAAACACTGATAGTTGTGTTTGATTGCTGTTGAAGGTGTGAAGACCTTATGAGATTTATTCTGCGAATATTACTGTTGAATCCTGTATTTATAAAAGATTGGATTTACGATAATAAATTCTTATCTCTCCTAAAGAACTGTCTTGTACTTTGTGGCTGATTTGCATAAAATCCTTGAACCTCGATCAACGTGACATCAATGAAATTAAAATTACATTATGCCCAACGTACTTTTATTTATACTGTTTTTCTCAATGTTGAAAATTTTGCTAAAATTTTATAAAAATATTAATTTTTCAAAAACTCAAACGGTGATACATAGTATTAATTTAATAATTAGGACTCTGTAAACCTATTTATGTTCTTTAAAACGATGCAATTCTTCAGAAAATTTTAGAAAAATTAATCTTTGAACCTTGTTGAGTACTTTTAGGCATTTAATAATTACATGCATATATAAAAATAAAAAATTATATAATTATACAATAAAACATAATGTTTTTCTCATTCTTTTTCTGTTGTAGTCCTTTTTATAAAAAATTACATTATAATTTTATTCCATACTTTTTAATAACTTGATATTCAATTGAATTAAAAAAATATTCAGTTGATATATTTACAATTCCGAATCTAAAATTTAAATTTCTTCCCTTCAAGATATCATTGAATCTTTCCATCTTTCCATATTTAACAGATTTTTTTCCACAAAAATGTTTAAAAGAAGCAATAAATAATTTTTTTAAAAAATGTTTCCTCTTTAAATGAATGAGTTTTGAAGTTAAAATAATTTTAGCAATCCATATAGATTCAAAATTAAAAATTAATTGCCTAAATACATTTGCAATACAATTTTCACAATCTGAAGAAACATTTTGTAATATGTGCAACAAATTTTGGGGGGGAGGAAAAAAAAAAAATATAAATAATCAGTTGGAATTCAATGGTAGAAAAATGCAGAATTATCAATATTTAAATAAAAATTTAAGCTCAGTTTCAAAAGCAAAAAGATGACACATTGTTATACATTAAGTGGTCAAATTTTTATGAACTTTCCATCAGTGCAATATTGGATACTCTTTTGCCTTTAAGGTATCCGACTACGTTCGGAACCGAGATTTTGCAAAAGTGTATAAATGGATAATATTTATGATATTTAGAGTCACTTAGATTAGAAAATGTATAAAAATTGTTTTAAGAATAGCATTACAATAAAAAAATTTTTTAAGTACAATATTTTGACAAAAATGAAAATAGAATGACCCATTTTCAAAAAATTCTCCTTTTGGAAAAAAAGCTTCTATTATAATAATATTTTGCTTGTATATAACTCAGACCTCTGCAGGGGCCAACTAAATTTTTTGAAATATATAACTTAGAAGTGGCTTTATCCATGTTTTACGACAAAAAGGGGGGAGCAATTTTAAAAAAAAAAATGCCGATAATTATTTCAAATTTTTAAAAACCTGAATACAACGCAAATTTTTTCAAAACTCATAGTTGAGGCTCTGTACAGAGGTCGGAGTTATATACGGGAAAATATTATTATAATAGAAGCATTTTTCACAAAGGACAACATTTTAAAAAAAGGTGCCCGATTTTTTCCAGATCAAAAGGGGGAATGGGGGCCTCCCCAGGCCCCCAACTGGATCCCAAACCCCTTTTTTTGCTGTCCTTCCATTATTGGTTTCTTTTAAAATGACAATGACGCACATGGACATTCTGTACTGGATCGTGAGGATGTTTCCACGGCAGGATCCCCCCTTTTGGGAATTTTGACGATATCTTTATGTTTTGTTATTACCACTTTTGCTCTTTGTCATACACGACAACAACAACAACATTAAAATAATAATAAAAATGTAAAGTAAATGTATAGTACTGATATCAGTTCGAAAAATTTAGTTAACTATAAAAAATATGATGATAAATGAAATTAGAATTTAGTAAGTATTCAAAATTTGCCAGTAGTATAAACTTTTATAATTATGTTATCCTTTCCCTGAATAATTTAAATCTGCACAGAAATAAATTTGTAATAGAATGTCTTGAGTTATTATTTGATTTGTTTTGAAAGTTCTCGTAGTTTTTGTGCAGGGTAGCTCATAAAAACGGTATTAGGATTGTTCAAAAAGTAGAAACAAAACACTTTTAGATGAAGAACTGGATTTGAAAATGGAAAGAATGAAAAATTTAGAGAGTAAAATTGAAAGAAAAAGTAAACATATTTAAAAAAAAACCCATTTGAATGATCCTGAAAGGATTAACATATATTTTTCCACGTATCTCTTAAAAGCCACATATAAAGCATTAGGTTTTATTCAGAGGTGAAATTTCGCTCAACGGAATCTTTTTAAAATAAGTAAAGTGTTTAATGGAACATTTACATTTGAATTTGCATTACAAAAGTAGGCTTTTAAAACAGCATTGTGTTATATAATTTTTCTTTATCAAGACTATTCCTTTCTTAAATCTCAGTTAAAATAAGCATTTTCATTTAGAATTATTTTTAAAAGCATATTAATCCATTTCTATTTAAAATCAAATTCCTTTTAATGTTCTTGATACAAATTTTTTATTACATAGGATCGATAAAGTGTTCCAATGGTTTTCCTTTTTTGATTAAACAAATAAATTTAAAATCAAATTTAAATTTACTTATAGTACACAATTAAGCTGCAAATATAATACGTAAAATTATGTTTAATCTATTCATGTATGCTAGCTTCTTACGTTGTACACATTTTAAGCAGTTTTTCTTTTCATTTAAATTTCTATTTGCATAGAAAAGACTGTAATACACAACATGTGGGTGTTTCGTGCATGAATTGACGTCATAGCAACTTATTCTCATTTTTTGTAATTATGACAATCTAGAATGCATTGTAAAGATTTAATATTATAAGGAATAATAAGAAGAATAACAAATTCATATGTGAACTATTTTTTACAAAACAAAAAGAATAATGTGATTTTTTTTATATCTGGTAAGAATTATTCAATAACTGACAATATATGCAATATACAACGCAATTGAAAACATATATTTTGGTTTTAATATACTATTTCTATAGCATTCTACAATAATACAATATAAAAAGTACTTAGGACACCTGCATTGAACAAATTTTGTTGTAATAATAATTCATCAATTGTTTCATTAAAGCAAATGGAGTGGAGACTAAATATAATACAGAAAATAAAAATTATTTGATAGCAAGCATTTAAAAAAAGACTGATATAGGTATAGAAAATTAAAAAAAAAATAACATTTTAACTTTTAGCAGAATCTATTTATAATGAATCGTACATTAGAGCCTTTTTCTCAAATCCATTGTGGAAAAATTGGCAGCAATGGATATGGGAATGGGATTACAGAAACAAATACACTTTCTTTTTTAAAAAAAAATCATCGTTTTAATTGGTTTTTCTATTATACTTTTATTTGAATAATAAGTATCCAATTATTTAATTTATTCTATTTTGTGTTTATTAAATTAAACAGTATAATTGTTCCATATTATTTAACTTATTTTGAATGCAGAAAATATTTATTTTTAGTTTAGACATTAAATTCTTCAATAATATAACCATTTACGTGTCATCTAATTAATGAAGACGATTTCATGCATCCTCTGATAATTGTTGAGGTAAACTATGTTACAGATGCTAACAGCATAAATTAGGCGACACAATTATTCAGTAACATAGTAAAGACTTGAGCATTTCAATCATGCATAATTTTCTTCGAGGGGTAAATGCTCAGGTATTTATTAAATTTCATTTCGAATTTAGATTACTATAAATTCAAGCTCTTTTCTTATTTTAATTTTCTTTGAAAAAATAGATTTAAATTATAAAGTGAAAGCACATTAAAATTTATATTAAGAATATAAAATAAGCACATAAAAATACACTTTTAAATGGTGTCTAAATTGATGCATATTCTTAATTGTACTTATTAAAATTCATTCGAAATTAGGTTTAATTATTTTCTTCCCTTTAAGAGAATGATTATAAATAAGAATAATAAACTTAGCATTTTGATTAGATACATAAAAACTAACTAATACAGATAATTTTTCTTTAGATTTAAGGACTTGTATAAAAATACTATCCTTTTCATTATGGTTCTTTTGTCAAAAGAAAAGTTTAAGTAGAGAAAAATTGATGAAATGATGAAAAATTTCTAAGTTATTACAACAAATGTATGCTTATAATATCACACATTTTAACTATCGTTCAATCGATAGTACTCTTTATCTTTATAAAGTACTACATTATTTGTATCATTAATAAATATAAAAGAATAACAAATTATTACACGAATTTATTTTTGCAAAAGGATTATTATTCTATTTCTTCAGAATCTATCGTCTATTGTCAAATGTCTTGCTTTCTTTAACTTCCTAAATTCTTTATAGTGAATGACTGATTTCTTTCAAGCAATCAATACAAATTATCCAAATTAGTTATAACCATAATTATAAATTATCCGGTGAAATTGTATGCTGTGAGACAGGAAACCATTACTTGCGATCATTCATTGAACTCGCTACTATAAACATTTATCAGAAAAAATTATAACGTTTAAGAGATAGAATTTCTGAAAACTTTCCCTTTCATATATAAAAAATGAAACAAAAAGTTTTAGATTTGAAACATCACAATAACATGGAAATACGGATGTATTATAAAAGCATTATATAAATTACAAGCAAAATATAAAAAAGTTATTAATCACATGTTTCGGTTTCTTATGGAAATATTTAAATAATTGCCAGTAAATTATTAGAAAAATAATAAAATTCGTTAGTCGTTCGAAAGTAGTTAGTAGTAACACTGTTAATAAATTGAGCTTAAGGTATTCGACTACGTTCAGAACTATTTTTTTGAAAAGCGTATAAATGGATAATTTTTATGATATTTAGCGTCACTTAGATTGGAATACATGTAGAAAACTGTTTTAAAAACACTTTTACAGTAAAAAATTATTTAAATGCAATCTTTTGGCAAAAAATGAACATAGAATTACCTATTTTCAAAATGTTTTCCTTTCGTGGAAAATGCTTCTATAATAATAATATTTTGCCTATATATAGTTCGGATCTCTGTACAGTCCGAAGAGTAATTACTATAATAATTACTATACTAAGCATAAATTAATAGTATTCTTCTTAGTTTTATTAAAGGACTTACTCATTGCCTCCTTTTTTCAAGATCATAGAAAAAAGGAAGCAACGAGTAAAACCTTTAATAACTAAGAAGAATGCTATTTATTTCATCAAAATGTACGAAAGTCGGAAAATATCAAAAAATGGACTTAACCGCATTGGGGCTTCTGAGCGGCTTATTATACAAAATAAATTTAATTGAGAATTTTTATAAAATCAGATGCACAAAACTGCATTAGAGAAAGTCTGTATATTATTTGTCTTATATTTATTATATCTTTACAAACTTTAAAAAAATGTGTATCCTGATCCAACTGTCTAGCATTAATTTCTGAGCAATCCCCAATAACACTGAATAAAACATTTTTTTCAAAAATTCTATTGGTTATTGGGTTTATTTAACTCTAAAAATTATTTATTTATTTGCCTTTATATTTTGCAACTTATATAATTAGTTAAAATTTAAAATAGGTTTATTAGTGATTAATTATAAAAACAAAATGGGATTTCAGGCAAAAGGCATCGACTCATTAAATACGATTGATCATTATTTGGCTTAAGGGTTTCGATTTTAGAAGATCGAGTATCTCTGATTTTATTTTTGCCAAATAAACTATTAAAAACGGCGAACAATGTGAGATACAAAATATAAACCCCTCCCCGGCTTTTTTCGAGCTGAACTCGGGTAGGCGAACTCCTGCTATTCTGGCTTATCTCGAGCACTGTGAAAATTTACACTGTGCAATCGGTCTATTCTGAATTATTTCAAATGTGCATTTTATGGTTTTGAATATTTGAAAAGTACCACTTGGTGGAATTTTCTGCAAAAAGAGAATGCTCTTCTGCCTATCCTGACCCTCCTCTTTACGCTACTCTAAAAAGCCCCCCCAACAGAGAAAAAACTAATCCAACACAACAGTGCATTATTTGCTGCTCAAAAAGAGACAGCAATTGGAAGAAGGTAAGAAGATAAATAAGATTCTACTGACCAGATTGTTATGTTGGGTTTTGTGCAGTATCCTATTTTTTTGAATTTATTATACACGATCAAATTTGGATTAATAATTTCATATTTATTTATGTAAATGCAAGAGATTCGAGTAAAATTTGTAATTCAGGATAAAAGCTAGGTATTCTAAGCTTTGTATTTATTGTTAGTGTGAATCGATTCCAGCGTCTAATGATTTCTGCCATACAGTAAGCCAGCTTTACAGGTAAATTACTCACTTATTTAAATAGATTTTTGTCCATTAATTTTTAGGAAATTTTGAATGCAAATGGTGCTATTATGTTAAAAAATATGTATTTTTGAAAATAAGCAAAAAAAATGAATTTTTTTTGTATTCATAACCCAGAAATAAAAATGAACCTGGAAGGGGTTGAAGAAACACCATCCATATTCCTCTTTTTCTGTTTCCTGCTCTAGATTCGAGGGAAAAACATTTTTCTATAGATGTGATTTTGGTAATAAGAAATTTAAATTATATTTTTGCCAAACCAAAATATAAATAAAGTGAAAAACTTTTTGATTATTTTCCATTTCATTTCTTTTAATTGGGAATATGTTGAACACAATGAAGTTAAAAGTGTGCTTGTATGGAATGTCCTCACAAGTTTCTGATATATCTTTATCTGGGTCTTATCGTACCTCTCTTCCTCCTTTTTTCAGGAACAAGGGGTAGGAACCGGACATGACAGATATTGAAAGTACCAATAAGTGTGATGGATTGAGCATTGGTTATCCCTAGGAGAGTAGATGTCAGGCGTAGACTTTTTCTTTGATGAAAATGAAAATAAGTTACCCTCATATGCAAGATGGACATTGAATGAAGCCATATACATGTAATCTTCCTGCTAACATGTGTTGGCAATCTATTCATGGAATAGAAAATCTGTGTGCAACGGCTTTACAAATAAAAGACTGTTTTATTCTAATGAAATTAAACTCTAAAATTATGTGTTGTTAATGACAGATTATCATTACCTGTAGAGCCGGGTGGGCATTACTTCGATCGTGATCGACCGGCGGACCACCAAGATATTTTGGGGTGACCTCCTGAAGATTGTAGCAGTTCGTAATAAAGACGGAAAATTCAAGATTGGCTGGAAGTACGCAGACAAAGTCTTCTCCTGATTACAACAACGAAAACTAACTTAAGATAAAAATGTTTTATTTTTTAATGTATATTGAATTGTTTCATAATAAATGCATCATTTGATGTTGTTACATTTGTGGCTATTATTATTATTTTTGTGTATCTTGCGTTTTGGTTTAAACGCGGTATTAAAAGAGTTGTTACAAAAGGTAAGTACATATTCCGTATTTATTATTAAGTTATAATAATAACCTTTTCCATACCTCACCACACCTACGACATTGGGCAATGGCACATACAAGAATTTTTCAAGAAGTGGGGGGTCGAATATCAAAAGTCTACCATTCTCGTATCATAACCCCAATGCGTTTTGATTTTGTCGATTGTCGGAAACAACAACAACAAAAAAAAGCAAAATGAAATTACTGAATAAATAATTAACATTAATTAATAAAAAAACTAATAACAAATACTTAATAACATTTTACGTTCTTTTTACATGGGATTATAATCAATCGGAAAAAAAATCAAGGGCTATGAGGGAGAGACTGGACCCATGGACTCCCACCCCTTGAGTGCCCCACTAACACTGGGCAGACCACAACACCTTGAAAAAAATTAGAAGTAGCCCGTACCATGGAAAAGTCTTCCCACCCCTGCTGTAGAGTAATAACATTAGATTTTTGAAAGTTTTCATTATGAGCTCTTAAATAAATATATTCAGATGAAAGTACGAAAAAATTGAAGAATATGGAGTTTATGAGGAACTTTTAAGAGTTACTAAAACACAAAATTTATCTTAAAAAATTAATAACTTATTTTGACTATCCAAGTGAAACCGTTTTATTAATAAGTAATTTGTGAAGTAAAAGTATTTTCTTTGATGCAAATGTTTTTTTTTTAAACTAGATTTGAATTATATGGTTATACATGAAAAATCAGAAAATAATTTATCTCTATATATAACTAAAGTATTAATGATATACTTGATGATATACTTTTTATGATATACTTGTGTACCGATTTTTAATTAATAAATCTGGAATGATAGACTTAAAAACCTAATAAAGCCTGTTTGCAAAAGAACTTAATATTTCTATTTATTCGCTTCTCATTAAAATAATTACAAAACAATTTACACAATTTTCACTATTAATTTACTAAGGAATGCAAAAAACTTTCCAATTTTTCCAAATGACATGATTGTTTTCATACTTATTACACTTATACAAAAAAACCGTGAATATGATTAAAATTTGAAAGTAAAATAGTTTAACTTTCTTAAAATTTAATACAATTTACATTTTCTGAAATTTTACATATTTTCAGGTTTAAAATGTTACTAGCGACAAGGTTTTGCTCTTCGTTTTGTTTGAGTTATATTTTTAATCTGTAATATTTATATAATTTATTTTAAAATTTCTTAATAATTTCTTTTGTTTATATCTAACGTAAAAATGTTTTATGATTAGACAAAATATTGTATAATTTTCTCTTCTGTTCTTCCATCTGCATTTTGTATAATCGAACACTCGAAATACTTTTATAATTAATAATTGAAATAAATGTTGTAGAGAGAAATAACTTTTAGTATAGCCTTTTTAGGAGCTTTCTTTTTAAAGAAAGCGTATAACACTGCTCAAAATGTTGAGCATTTATTAAACAAATTTAGACTAAAATGTTTTATTATAATGTTAATTCAAACGAATCAAAACTGCATAGATAAATAATAAATTTATGATTCAATATGTATATATAAAATTATGTATTTTAAAATATTTTATTAGACCACTCCCTTCTTTTTTAACACGTTTTTACAAGTTTCACTTGTATATAATGGAATCTTTGAACTCGAATTTTACCCACTTTAAAAGATCAGATGAATTCGAAATTTTGCACACTTGTCAAGGACCGATGACAGTACAATAATTTCATAATTTTGTTTCATTGTCCTGATCAGGATTCTCAAAAATAAGGATTTTAAGGATTTCAAGATTTGGTGACTAATTCATTATATCGTTTCCAGATTTGGCAACTAATTGCATAAACCATTTTCAGATTTGGCGAATAATTCTAGATTTAGCGATTAAAAGATTAAGGTTCAACCCTAAAACCGCGAATGGGCTTGTGGTTAATACAAATAAAACAAAAAAATGTTCTTTATGTTTTTTCTTACCATAATATGTTTAGTTTTTCTGAAAATGGAAATAAAAAAAAAAGACTCGTGCATGTGAATAAAAATAATTTATATTCTAACTGCTAAACATTTTTTAAAATTTTTTTATGAAGCAATATGTTTAGAAGTGATGATACGTATTAACACTATAGCAATACGTTTAAAAGGTGATAAATTTATGTTTTAACTGCTAAATATTTTTTTATTTTGATAAAGCAATATGTTTAGAAGTGATGATACGAATTAACATTATAGCAATATGTTTAAAAGGTGATAATATGATTGACTTTTAATATTTCTTCTTAACACACTTTTATTAGTCAGTTCTGTATCTATTGAAACGGAATCTTTGAAATATATAACGATATGGGGCTCATCCGAGGTCCTGTAAGCGAATAGAATATATACCCTTCAGACCCATTAATTAATATCCATTGATGAGCAAGACTAATTCCGGCTCCAAATATCAAAATCAATTATAAATTCAACAAAGAATGAATGATAATTTTAAAAAATAAAAAAACAGGCTTTTATTGTAGATTGAACTAAAAAATGAAAAATAAATTATAGTTTAAAAAAAAAAAAAAACACGTTTTCATAGTGAATCGCGAGCTAAAAAGTAAAAAAATAATTCTTAATATAAGAATAAAACGATTAACGAGAAAATTAATATCATTGCGGTAAATACGGGGGGAGGGGCTTTGTACTCAGCATTCAGAATAGAGAACTAGTAAGAAATTATAACAATTAATATAGAGCGCCCCACGCTTTTATCCCAATGACTTTAATTTTCTTGTTAATCATTTTATTCTTATATTAAGAATTATTTTTTTACTTTTTAGTTATATTCACTGTAAAAGCGTGTTTTTTAGTTTTTTTTAAAACTATAATTTTTTATCCTTTATACTGGGGGTGGGCATTAAATTGATCCCGATCGACCGGTAGACCACAAACAAAATTTGGGGGGACGACCTGAAGATTATCAGTTAGTAATAATATACCAAAATATTCAAGATTGCTGACTGTATAAAGATTAAGTCTTTTACTAACTATATCTACGAGAACTAACTTTAGATGAAAATGTTATATTTTTTAATGCATTTTGAATTGTTTGATAATGAATGCACCATTTGGTATGATTATATTTGTGGCTATTATTATTATGTTTGCATCTTGCGTTTTGATTTAAACGTGGCTTTTAAAGACGAAATTTTCATTTTAGTTATGTAGGTACGTACCCATTTAGTATTTATTTTTAAGTTACAATAAATATTGCAGACATTTTCCTTAACTTACCACACCTACGCCAGTAGATAGACCGTCACACATTGAAAAATTTAGAAGTAGTCCGTAGTGTGAAAAGTCTGCTCATCCCTGCTTTATATTATAGTCATTATAAAGGCTTTTTATCTAATGCTTATGCCGTTTGTTCTATGCTATGCAAAGAACATAGTAGATTTTCAGTCGATATTATTGTCTGCACTGGATTATCATGTGCTTTAAAACAGTAGTTCAGGAGATGGTATAAGCTTGGTATAGTAAAATATCTAGTGTTTCTTCAAAAATCTTTGTAATCCTTGTAGATTTATTGCATAGTGAATTATTTTGTTAGATTTTTATTTTCAATATGTTTGTTTGAGTCAATAGATATGTAAGATTTGAATGATCTTAATACAGTTTATATTAAAAGGCATTTATCAGGTTTCCTGCTTATTCTTACCTTTTATAGTACTTTCACATGTCATCTACATTGATAGAGCTATTAGTTGGTATATCCGTTCTTCACATGGGTGATTCAAAAAATTAAGCAACACAAATTGAACGATAAAGAAGTTTTAAATGAGTTAATTTTATCTGGATTGCAAATTAAACAAAAACAAAATAAAGCCTTTTGCATATATATCGGCTGAACAAAAAATCATACTTCTTAAATTTTAAGTCTGTAGGTCTAATAGCTGATATAAAGGATTTTTTTAATTTATGACACCCCTTTAACTTCCTCTCTTGTGGGTTGATTTTTGAAGACACCTCCCTAAGCTGATCTCCGTTCAGAAAAATAGCATGTTGTTACAAATTTTGTGTAATAAATGCTTAAAATAGTGTAAATAATTTATATCTAGATGTGTAATACGTTAATATTACTTTCTGTTGTATTAATTCATGTTAAAATTGCAATTATCACAAGCAATGCTGTTCCTTACATTATAATTGCGATTCAATGGAAACAGCGAAATGTTGGCGATAGAGCCAAGTTGGCATCATTTTTGGTGACCATGTTGGCAACTTGATCATTGAATGGTGCAGAAATTGATATACTATAGCGTCACCTAGTAGGGAGCTACAACAAATTGGATAGTACAAAAATCTGCTAAAAAAAGAAATACATATACATGCCAATTTTCATAGTGATCCGTTGAACAGTGTTGGAGTGATGTGATTTCCTATATACAAATATCCATTTTTATACATATATATATGGAGAACCATAAGACATTCACTTTCCTATTTAACAAGAAACATCATTGATTGAAACTAGTAGATATAGACAATATGACAGCTCTATGGGGAAATTTGATGATTCAAATATTTTTTAAAAAAATAAATAAATTATATGGACCATACACTCTATGTTCTATAATTACACGGTTTGATATGGGATTTCAACCTTATTTACTGTTAAAAAGTCTAAAGCCAAAAATTATGGTCGTATTTATATATTGTGTGTGTGTGATGATTTGCTTTAAGTTTCATTCTCCAAATCATTTAATAAGTGAACCGATTTTTCTCAGTTAAATGTTGGAACTTTAGAATTAATCATTAAAGAAATTATTTTTTGATATTTAGACTATAGTGAGTTTCTGGGCACATAAACTTTCTAAATTATATTTCTTAGTTACTTTTTTAATTTTCCGAATCCTAATTTATCTGTTTATAACATCCACGTAGTTAGTTCAAAACAGTTGTGAATCGACTTTTAAGAGATTCCACACCTTCTGAATTTCTTTTTTCCATTCTTATTCAAGTCCTACTATTAGCTCACACTCTCTATATATTTATTTATTTATCTTGGTGGAATTTTCAATTTTTAATAAAATACATTTTAAAGAGCTCAATTGAGCTGAAATTTCATATACATGGTTATTTTGGTTGACAATACAATATAATTTAATTGTAATTAATAAAAATTACCGTAAAATCCGGCGTATAGCGCACACCGGCGTATAACGCGCACCAATACTTTCAAGCTGCACTTTTTGATTTTTAGGTATATTCACCGTATAACGCGCACCTACTTTTTACAAAGAATCCTGAAATGTACGATGCAATGCTGTTATGTTTTGAAGCCATTTATTCAAGGTATTATCCCAAAAGTTTTAGAAAAAATAGTATATTTCTAGAATTACAACCCTTTAAGTTCATAAGGAATAAACCTATTCGAATAAACTCTTTCAAATAAACCTATTTCGACATATATAGAAGTCCAGCTTTTTTATGCTCATCTCTTTTTCTTATTTTTAGAGCTCTCATTTTCATACCAGGCGTATAACGCGCACTCTTAAATTGCGATCTTATTTTTTGTGTTAAAAGTGCGCGTTATACGCCGGATTTTACGGTAATTGATTAAAACTAATTATTTAAAGAATTACAAATACAGCCACGTTGGCGACTTAGCGACCCTTTTGGCGACCTGTGTCAAAACTTGTAAAGATTTTTTCTTACGTTTTAAAGCATTCAGTTGAACTGAAATTTTATATACACGATTGTTTTGGGTGACACAATGCGATAATTTAATGATAATTAATAAAAATGAATTAGCACTTAATGTTGTGATAGTGTTATATGTATATACATATTTATATTAATTGTAACTATTTAATAAAAAGTAGCTAAAATAAAATTTTTCTTTCTTGATCTAAGTAGGAATTGACTTAAAATTTTTTTTATACTACTTATTTTCTCACATTGCATGGTTTCTGTTGTCATTCAAATGTGTAAGATGTATTCCTAAAATAAAAAGTGATAATTACAATTAACCATTTGAACCGCATATAAAAGTTTCAAATAGTTTAACAATAAATAAGTCAACAAAATTTTATTATAAATGTTTCTAATAAATAGATAACAAACTTAAAAGGAAACAATTTCAATACTAAAACCACACAGAATAATATTAGGGTAATTGACTTTGGTTCAAAATATCATTTAAAAATATCTATGAGATAATTAGTAGAGGTCATGACTGACTTGAGAAACATTCATAATTTCACTCGGAAACGCATTGATGAAATTTAAATTATCGCTCAGTGTTAACAATAATTAAAATAACAGTGAAAAATGTTTTACATTTCATGTGTCGCTGTTATTCGGTTAAGCAATGTATAATGCTGGTGAAAAATAAAATATTCTTTTTTATTTGCGTTCAAAAACCAAAAAGTATCAAAATCCAATAAATTTTAATAAATAATTCAAAATTTTTACATGATGTAAGTTTCTGTCTGTGTGTATTTTGTTTCCATACATTAAGAAATTCAGATAAATAAAAGAAGACAGCATAAAAGAACATGTATTAATATGTAAATGCTTTAAATAAAATAACTCCTCCATTCACTTCAAATATATAATTTTTGTTTTTTATATAAAAAAAAAAACATAAATGTTTTATAAGTAAAATTATTTTTTCGTTTAATTTTAATATGAGAAAAACCATAGCTTAATTGCATTCTTCCTGTTTTATCAATACGGCAGATATCCTCTTTTTAGACAAAAAGTGAAATAATGTCATAATATGTATAAAGAATAAATATATGAAAATGTATTGATAATTTTCTCCCAGCTTTTTAAAAGGCTTCAATATGTATAAAAATGATTGTTCACATCCGTCTTTTTAAATAAACAAGTAATATAAGAAAATAGTTTTAAGTCAATTCCTACTTAGATCAACAACGAAAATTTTTATTTTAGCTACTTTTTATTAAATAGTTACAATTAATATAAATATGTATATACATATGACAGAATCACAACATTAAGTGGTAATTAGTTTTTTAATTATCATTAAAGGATCGTATTGTCATCCAAAACAATCGTGTATATAAATTTTCAGTTCAACTGAATGCCTTAAAATGTGATAAAAAAATCTTTTCAAGTTTTGACACAAGTTGACAAAATGGTCGGTTGACAAATTCTTCCGGATTTATCGATACGTCAGATACCCTCTTTTTAGACAAAAAAATGAAATAACGTCATAATACGAATAAAGAATAAATATATGAAAATATATTCATAATTTTCTCACAACTTTTTAAAAGTTTCAATACCTATAAAAATGATTGTTCACATCCATCTTCTTAAATTAAAAAGAAATTCAATTTATACTTCTTCCACTTTTTCTATGAAATAAAATATTTATTCTCTTTTGGCTTTCTAAATTGTTTTTAAACAACTGTGCTTAATTATATTTCCTAGTGGAAAAAATCTTGGAAAAAATTTAATAGTCAAGAAAATACCGAGCTATTCCTCACGAAACCTTAGGGAATTTATTGCTTGTCTTTCAGTAGTTTTAGAGGATTGTAAATAGGCTCTATTTTCTTCCTTCGCTTTTAGTGCTGGATATCATTATATTCTTTCACGTTTTGAAGATAGCAGCAAAAGTCTTCTTATATGGATAGATGTTGATATAAACTGGAAAAAAAAATAAGTTCAACTGAATGATTTAAAACTTGAGAAAAAAACCTTTTCAAGTTTTGACACAAGTCGCCAAAAGTGATGCCAACGTGGCTGTATTTGTAATTCTTAAAATAATTAGTTTTAAGCAATTAATCTTTCTTAATTATAGTTAAATTATTGTATTGTCATTCAAAATAATCATGTACATAAAATTTCAGCTTAATAGAACGCTTTAAAATGTATTTTATTAACGATTGAAAATTCCACCTAGATAAAATAAATAAATATATAGAGAGTGTGAGATAATAGTAGTAATTGAATAAAAACATTAAAATATTTAACACAACAATTTAAAGGGATTTCTATCTTTTTAAGTTACATTTTTAAGAAATGTAATTTATTTGGATTACATATGAAAACACTGGAATCAATCACATTCCAATGAATTCAAAACTATGTGTTTCATTCAAATAAGATCTAAAGGATCAAGGATAACAAGGATCATGTCATCTTTGAAACCTTTTGTACTAAATATCAATTTTCAATCACAGTTTCACATCTAATTAATAATTCGAATTAATTTATCGAAGATTAAAGGACGAGAGGGTTAAGGAAGAGATATATTAATTTATTTTTTGAATTTCTTCACACTGCTCTGTTTTTTTATTTTTATATTTGTATTCAAATATTATATTTTATTTCATATAATAAAGCAATATGATTGTTCTTGAATCTTCCCAAATAAGTTAAACATGAGTAGACATTTATTAGGAATTAATAAATGCTACTCAAATGGAATCAGAACCAACGTTTGAAAGAAACAAAATTAATTTTTCATATTTTGAAAAAGTTAAATTAAATAAAGAAACTCTCCCTTTCAATTTGAATTAGCACAATAATTTATGTCTCTTAAATTTAAATTATAGGAGTTTTTTAAAAGAAAAATTGAATATGACACTTATGTATATTTAATCACGGAAATCTTGTTTTTTAGTCAAATAATTTTACTTAATAGAACATTTTCGCGCGTGATACTTACACTCTATTAGTTTGATATTTCATTTGTCATTTTCCGTTAAAAACATACGTTGATATCAATAGAAATGGAATATTTTAAATCACTTAAGGAAATTCCTTAATTACCATTAATAAAAGCTGAAAGATTCTTATTTTATATATATATATATATATATATATATATATATATATATATATATATATATATACAGTCAAACCTCCATATTACGAACCTCTATATTGCGAACTTTTCCCGAAACCAAGAACATTTCACAGTTTTCTTCGTAAAATAACCTCGCTATAACGAAGTGCATTTTCTATATAACGAACTTTTTTTCTAGTGAATCAATAATTTTTCCCATATTTTTAAAGTATTTCTAATCATTTCAAGTATAATTCTCTCTTTTAATTCATTTTATGGTTGTCATAAATCTTGAACTGGTTTTATTAGGTGTCTAACTTGCCGAGAATATTAAAGTTCTTGACGTTTCATCCGAGAAGTGCAAATTTAACTCCTGTTGTCCATTTCACTGGAAACCTCTTCGATATCCTCTTTCACTCTCAGGGGAGTTGTCTTGTGTCCTCGTGTAATTGAACTGGTCTCCGTTCATTTGTAATGTTGATTAGTCGTACTGGTTACTTCATTTCTTGTGGCTCAAAAATGTCTAAACGCAAGTGCTTGAGCATCAGAGAAAAAAATTAAATTCTTCAGGAAGTGGATAAAGGCTCCAAGAAACTTTCCTTGCAGTTTTTCTTTCTTTATTATTTTTTATAATAAATATATATAAAATAAATATATATTAATTTACAAAAAGGTGTGACTAGTTGCTTTTTTTTTAAATATATAGTGTTAATGAGTTTAAAATTTGTTTTGTGTAGTTTATAAAGAAAATTGAAAGATGAATCTCTATATAACGAACTTTTTTTAGGGATTTAGCGACTTCGTTATGTAGAGGTTCGACTCTCTCTCTATATATACAAACTGGTATACCCGTTCTTCACACGGGTGATTTGAAAAACTAAATAATACAGATTGAAGGATAAAGAAGTTTTTAGTGAGTTAATTTTACATGAAATGCATATTAAAACACACACACACACACATGTTTGTTAAATTTTAAGTCTGTAGATCTAATAGGTGATAAAAATAAAAATGATTTTTTAAATTTATAACGCCCCTTAACTCTCTTGTGGCTCTATTTAAAAACAGCTTCCTAAGCTGATCTCTGATCAGCAAAAGTAAAACATTGTTATAAATTTTGTGTAATGAATGCTTAAAATAGTGTAAATAATTTATATCTAGAAGTGCAATACATTAATATTACTTTCTGTTGTTATTCTGTTAAAATTGTAATATTCGCAAGCAACGCCGTTCCTTAAATTATAATGGCGATTTATAGTGGAAACATAGCGAAATTTTAGCGATAGAGTCAAGTTGGCAACTTGGCAATTGATTGAACTGTGCAGAAGTCTATATGCTGTAGCACCACTTGGGTGGGGGAGCTGCAACGAAGAAGACAGCACAAAACTCTTCTCCATAAAAATACATACATATGCCAATTTTCATAGTGATCATTTGAACAGTGTTGAAGTGAAGCGAGATCATACATACATACAAACATCCATTTTTATTTTTTGATTTACAAATAGCATTAAGGAATCTTAAACTTCGGATTATTAAAATAGTTTATAAAAAATTACATGCAGTGAAAATTGCTTAACACAAAACTGAGGGGCTATGAAATATTTTTTCGTGCTAAAAGAATTTCATGTCAAAAAATACTCAAAAAAAAAAAGGAAAAAAAAAAGATATATCTAACAAAACTAAGTTTATTAGAGTACAGTTTATTTACATAGATATGTATATATACATATATAGTATATAACTGGTGACGCCTGCGCAGGATTAGTACTTCGAGTAGCTTTTATTTGCTTCTCCAAGGTTCTCTTTATCTATCTTTATACCAAAATTCATCAAAATTGGTACTAACCACAAACAAAGTTACAAATTTGTCCAAATGATGCAGTGTAGTGTGAAAGACAAAGTTTATCTACTTTAAATACCAGAAGCAATAAAAGTAAGTTTTATTCTGAAATAAAAAAAATAGTGATTACAAAGCAATAAATTAGAATCGAGCACAAGTACTGGTGCCTGGCGTAGACAAAACAAAGGGGAACATTTTGCTTCACACATGAAAGATAAATATATGCTGACGTGGCACGCCAGAAAAGCTTGCAGATGGCAGAATTTTTTCCTACTTTCTTGACAATTATTGTTATATTTTGGAAACTTCACACAATATCTTTATAAATTATAGCCTATGTGTTATTCTGATGTATAAGCTATATTATTGTAAAGTTTCATTAAAATCCAATCAGTTGTTTTTCCGTGAACGAATAACAAACATCCTCACAAACTTTCACGTTTATAATATTAAGTAAGGATATATATATAACTATGCAACATAACAAATAAAATTTCCCTTTTGGTACATAATCAAACAATTACTTAGCGATTGATGGAATAGAAATCTTGAATTGTACATACACTAGCTAGAAAAAGTCTGCGTTCATGTACTATTGCTTACATGAACAATGAAAAAAAAGTTTAAAAACTGGAATTTAAAAAACCAATTTTAATTATTAGATTTTATTTAGTTCATTTTAAGTATTCAGAATAACAAAAGTAAATTTGGTTTGCCTTCATAGATTTTAAAATAGACAGATTTGAAGCGATACCTACAAAATCAAGTAGAAAAAGTCTGCGTTCACTGTTTTAGTAGAAGATATAAAAAAATATTTAAAAAGGATAATGAGCTATTTAATAGCTGATTGGATTGTCTTTCGAGAACTTCCTGGAGTTGTTTCGGTATTTAATTAACAAGTTTAGTTGTTTCTTCAGCTTTTATCTTATCCCATTCGTCCTTAAGAACACCTTCAGCATATGCTTGCTAAATATATTTTGTTGACGAATCTTACGCTCCAGCAAATCCCATAGGCGCTCTACAGGATTCAGATCAAGTGACTGCGGGGGCGTGTGCAGTTGATTTGGGACATTATACAATAGCCAAAGCTTCACAATCTCAGCCGAATGCTTAGGATCGTGTCGTGTTGGAAGCGAAATGACGATCCAAGGCCGAGTTTGGTGCCACTTTCCTTAAACTTTTTAGGACATCAAGGTAATCATATTTGACTGATTCGATATACTCCAACTTGCCAACACCATTGCTCGCCATGCACCCCCAGACCATAACTCCACTGCCGCCATGCTTCACCGTTGGTACTAAGTGCTCTTTTTGAAGAGCTGTACAAGGTTATCTGCATACCAATTTATGACCTTTTATGACAAAGATGTAAAATCTGCTTCATTGGAGAATATCACAGTCCTCCAGAACTCCGAAAGCATATGTATATGCTCTTTTGCAAAAGCTATCCGTTGGTCTTTGAAATATAAGCCTATCTACGAGCCACTCGACTACAGTATCCGGTCCTTTTCAAGATTTTTTCTTGCAGTATCCACACAAATGTTTTTGTTAAACATCTGATGAATGTTTGTTGCTATTTGAGTTCCAGTCAAACGCGAATTTTTTTTCACCACGCATAGCATACTTCGTTTTTCTCTGATTGTGAGTTTAGATGGACGACCTGAATGAGGTTTCGATGTGTAAATTCCTGCAGTTTTAAAGTTATTTATAACACGTTAGATAGATGAATACTGCCATCAAACGGATATGGTTATATCCCGACGACTTTTTCCATCTTTCCACATTTTTCATAATGATTTTAAGCTCACTCATACTAATTTCCTTCTTTTTATTTTCCATGTCATTGAATTGCTTCGTATCTCAAAAAAATATAAAAGTTATTGCGTAACAACTT
Source organism: Trichonephila inaurata madagascariensis (assembly GCA_019973955.1). Taxonomy (NCBI): domain Eukaryota; kingdom Metazoa; phylum Arthropoda; class Arachnida; order Araneae; family Nephilidae; genus Trichonephila; species Trichonephila inaurata. The sequence continues at coordinate 33,188 of BMAV01012546.1, forward strand.
TCTTAAGCTATTTTACTTGATAACTGAATGCAAAAACTCTGTTAACCTATAACGCCTGTTGATAAAAATTCGAGGAATCATGAATATTCAAATGGTGAACGCAGACTTTTCTGCCTACTATTTGCGTGCATTGCTACAAAAAACCCGTAATCTTACGTAGTTTTCATTCAAAACTAATTAATTGTTGCATGCTCAACATTTAAATAATAGTAAACAAATTCATAAAATTTTATTAGATAAAAAATTATATTTCTCTTAAATTTTACCTTAGCTCTATGAGTTGTTATGCGTGAACGCAGACTTTTCTAGCTAGTATATGTATCACAATAATGAATGTATATATTTGAATTTTCTTTAGCAAAAGTAAAATTTAAGAAATGATTTGATAAACACGAAAAAATATTATTTCAATTTTTTTTATATAGTTGAGTCTCTCTCAAAATAATAAAATACAGAATGGCATATCATTACATTTAAATTCTTCTCTTAACTATAAGGGTTTATGTTTTATATTTGATAATTTTTCTTTTAATTTTAAATATAAATTATTTATTATTATTCGGCAATGCTTCTTTTTATCTGGATATTTTGGATTTTTTTTAAAGAATATATCAAATGTTAAACTTATGAAATAATCCCATTTTCAAATAATAGTTTCAACAGTGTAGACAGTAATTATTTTGAAAGAAAATAGGACAATTGTGTATAGGGAGCTCTGTCAGTTGAGATAAAACTAATGTGTTTATAAGATCAGTATGTGTGAATGCAGTAAAAAGATATAAATTTGCTGTAAATGTTAAGGTATTCCTTGAATTTATAAGAAGTAAAATTATTTGAAAATTTTAGACAGTGTTAAGTAAAAATTAGTATTTGTCAGGAATATAATTCATATAAACGTTGTGTATACTAACACTTGAAATTAGTGCTGGAAATTTACTATTTTCATGAATAATTTAAATGAAAAAATAAATTCTGAAAGTGGATGCTATTATATAATATTTTTTATTTCTAATAGTTTGTGAAGTGGTTAAAAATTATATATACCTGCTTATTTATGAAGAAGAATCAAAAAGCTTTAAATACAAAACCATCTACATTTTAAAAAAGTAAAGTTCTAGTTTCAAGGATAAAAGAACAAATTTCTTGAAGATAATTGAATGGCTCTAAGAGGAATTGCTCGTATTTATTTTCTAAAACTTTTAAAAACACTTAAGGGACTTTTAATTCAACGAAATTCTATTGAAATATGTAAAGTGTTTAATGGAGCATTAAAATTTGTTCTTACCTTATAAGAGTGACTCAATTTTGAGAAAGAAATCATACAACTCTAAACAAACATTTATGTTTTGGAAAAGAGTATTTAAAATTTACCTTATCAGAAATTTACTTTCTTTTAAAAAGTTCGGCAACTGTAAGGAAGTTTACACTTGCTGAAGCAATTTAAAATGATTTCAAAAACACAATGATTTATTTAAAAAAAGTTATTTAATGCTTCCTGCATAATTCATGTGTAAATATTTTAATGTATAACATAAAATTATTTTATTGGAAGCCTGTAAATTTTTTGTTTATTTGTACTTCTTTTCATAACATATACCTGTTATAAACAATTTACACACAAAGCCCTTTCTTCATTTAAATTTACATTTAACTTTAAGGTATTTTTGAGTATGATTGGAATTCCAAAACTTGTTGTCTGAATTCCATCGTTTTAATTTTCTTGATATTTTCAGTTACAACCTGAAGCCTACCATAATATTAAGTTACCTGAGATAATTTAATATTATGTACGAATAATTAACTCAAATTTCAACAAAAAAAATATAAAGAAAAAACTCATAAGAATATTAAGTGTTTTGCAAGAAAAGCTTTTTTACACGTAAATTAACAGTTACTCACAATTTACTTTAATGCTAACATAGTGATACAGTTAACTATAAGTAAATTTAACTGTAATTCCATATCAATGCTGTTTCAAGAAGAAAACGAAATGGAATATATTAATGTTGCTTGAAATTTGAATAGTCATTTTCGATTATATTAATCCATCCATTACTACAGCTGAAATAAAAAACCATTGAGACACTTAGACAAAAAGTTGGTTGGAAAATTACATTTTTGTCTATGTTTCTAAATTAAAAAAAGTTTAAAATATAAAATAATATTCACTTAGAAAATAATAGTTTCATTCTTCAACGAAATATTCCCATAAATTTGCTATTCAAAAACAAAGACAAATTTTGCAAAAAATAGTAATTTTAGGAGGAATTGAAGTAAGGCTTTAAAAGTGGGCATTTTTAGATCAAAATTTTCTGTCATTATTTTAAATGAAAAATAGATATAATGTGATTAAATGCATTCGGTATTACTCCATCACACTTTACAATGTATTTACTTACTCGATACAACTTTATTTACTATTATCAATCAATATTCAAAACATTGCTTACTTTGTAGCCATTAAATTTTAATATTCACAGAAGAATATAAGTAACAGCTTGTTAATTATTTTAACGAAGTGCATGATGATTTACTTATGTAAATATTCAGCTACACTGTGTTTTAAATGCTATCAGAGACTTTTCAGATATGTGATTAATCAGCTTGAATAAAAAAATAGTGTTCTCTGTGTGTATTTAATAGTGAACTAATTTATGATTATTCAATGTGTATCAGCATTGTTTTTTTTATGTATGTATGTAAATAATATTTAATTATCATGTGACTTTTGCATTTTTTTATCAGTGAATTTACTTTATTTACATTTATTTTACATATTTGCTTGAATAGAGGGGAATACGAATACCTGGCAACAGTTTTTTTCTGCTTGCATTAGAAACATCTATTCCCGAATCTGGCAACAGTTTTTTTTTCCCTGCATTAGAAATACCTATTCCCGAATCTGGCAACAGTTATTCAAACTGTTTTCTTGTCTAGATATGTTATTCGAGCCTCGGAATATGTTAAAATTCAATTTTGTGTTTGTGGTACTTTGTTATCTTGAATGTTGCTTTATTCGAGGATATTCTGTTCTTGATTCAGCTGTAATAGCTGGGAGTATATGTTTCAATGTAATAAATTTTCTTAGAAGTATTTTATGCAATATTTGACTTATAATTCCGAATAATTCAAATAAATCGTTTAAAATGTTTACACTTGTGTTCGAAATCATTTGTTTACAGATTCTTCTCTTAAATTCCTTAGATTAAAATTATATCATGATTTCATGCATACAGTTTTTTTTAATTTGATTTAGGTTAAAATGTTCCCACAGTGTCAAAATTATTTAAAGATTATTATTTTGCTGAGGGAAATATTATTTTTAATATAAATTTTTGTACATAATAAAAATGTAAAGAGAAATACAGTCGAACCTCCATATTACGAACCTGTATATTGCGAATTTTTCTATATAACGAACTTTTTCCTGGAACCAAGAACATTTCATTATTTTCTTCGTAAAATAGTCTCCCAGTAGCGAATTGAATTTCTATATAACAAACTTTTTTTCTAGATACTCAATTTTTTTGTCCTATTTTTAAAGTATTTCTGGACATTTAAAATTATTCTCTCTTTCAAATCATTTTATGGCAGTCATAAATCTTGAATTGGTTTTAGTTGGTGCCTAACTCACCGAGAGCTATATAATTCTGGGCATTTCATCCAGAAGTACAAACTTTAACCCCCATTGTCCTGTTCACTGGAAGCATCTTCAATATCCCCTTTCACCCTCAGTGGAGTCTTGTGTCCTTGAATTAGTCTCCGTTAATTTGTAGTGTTAATCAGTTTTACTGGTAACTTTGTTTTTGCAGCTCAAAAATGTCAAAAGGTTAGTGATTGAGCGTCAAAGAAAAAAAAATTAACTCTTTAGGAAGTGGATAAAGGCGTCAAGAAACTTTTCTTGTAGTTTTTCTTTCTTTCTTTTTTTTATAGGTGAGATATAAAAAATAAGTATATATAAATTAACAAAAAGGTGTGAATAATAGCTTTTTTTAATATATAGTGTTCGTGAATTTAAAATTTGTTTTATGTGGTTTATAAAGAAAATTGAATGATGAACCTCTATATAACGAATTTTCCATATAACGAACTTTTTTTTGTGGAATTTAGCGACTTTGTTATATAAGGTCCGACTGTACTTACTATAATAAAAATTTTTGGAAAGTCTGTAGTCGAGATAAATAATTTTACAAATATTTTAGAATCTAAGAAAATCCTAAACTCAACTTTCAGTTAAAATAAAAAAAAATCCACATCTTCATTAGTAATACATTTTAATGAAATGAATTTTATACATAAGTGTATTATACCAAAAAAAGATAAGGCACAGCAGTTATGGTAAACATAAGCATGGGCACCATATATATATAAATTCTTACATAGATAATGAAAACAAGTATCACGGAAAGAAGAATTTTAATAAATATGTTTTCCCCGTCATTCTAATTGGTCTTCTTACTTTTCTTTTTAAAGAAAAGTTCAACAACCGATTCAAAACACTTTTATTTTAAAAGGAGAAAATGACACCAGACGCCAGACGTATTAGTCAAACTGAAGCGATATGTAATGAAGAAGACAGGGAAAATATGATAGTGTACTTTCCATGAATCCCTATAATTGAAGCTCAAGTAAACAGAATATACTTTAGAGATGTTTTATTTTGATTCCATAATTGAAGAAGGAAAGTGTTTCAAGATTAGAAATTCCTTTTCTTATTGAATGACATCGAAAGAGATATATGTACACATTAAAAGTTTCGTAATGAGAATAACAAAATTAAAAAATAAGGCACACATATATATAGAGTAAACTTGACAAATATGGACACATTTGAGGAAATAGCCATATTATACGTAATAGTTAGGAGTTTGTGCATTCACAATGTGGCGTTGGTAATGCTCAGGCGTCATGGCGACTGTGTTATTTGTTTATGTTGTTGCGTAGTTCAAACAGAAGTACAAACGGACCATTTCTAATGTAACTACAATGACAAGATGCTTCTATCAAAATGGGTTGTTGTTTTATTTTAGTTATCTTACTAAAGATTTAACATGCAAAATTAATTAATCTTACGTATAAATGGATGCAATCTTATGTGAGTGTAGTATCCGTTAGTCAGAGGGGGTGGTTTCGTTCTTTCTCTCTTTGACTGTAGTAATAACTAATATTGAATAATGTCACTAGATCAAATACGGGCCGTAAGATTAAGGGTAATATGGGCAGTGCCAAAATTTGATGAATTAATGCTTTCCAAACCTCCATCCTCTCGTCTTACATATCCTTTGAGTTCATCCTTCCACAAACTTCTTCCTTAAAATACTAACTTAGGGCAAGTTACAGCAGCACATGGCTCGTCTACTGTCACTACTGAATTCTTGCAGTCAGCAGCATCATTTTTGGAGGACCATTTTTGGAATGAAACAACCTGCAGCAATCGTAGAAATATTTAGAACTTTGCAAGAGAGAGAATGCTGATAATTGCAGAAGGTCTGTTTTCTACGAAAAAATAGTTACCACCGGAGATTATAAAGAAGATGTAGGGGAAAAACGCAGAGCAATAGCAAGTGCCAACAAACAGAATGCATGCTGCATTCTGTTTGCAGCACCTGCAGAAAACAGGATGCATCCTGCATTTGTCCTGTTTTTGGTGCTAACTATGGATGGGGGCAATGTTGTGGCTCTTGTTCATCCAAGTTCTATACAGAATGTGTCGAGTTAGAGGGTGACTCGTTCTGTTGTAATGAATGTAGCGTATGCAGCAATCGTAGAAATCGTAAGAACTTTGTAAGAAATCTGACAAGTACAGAAGGTCTGCTTTCTACGAAGAACATAATTCTCACTGGAGATTATAGAGAAGGTGTGGAGGAAAAACACAGAGCTACAGCAAGGGCTAGCAAACAGAATGTATCCTGCATTTGTCCTGTTTTTGGTGCTAACTATGGATGGGGGTAATATTGTGGCTCTTGTTCATCCAAGTTCTATACAGAATGTGTCGAGTTAGAGGGTGACTCATTCTGTTGTAATGAATGTAGCGTATGCAGCAATCGTAGAAATCGTAAGAACTTTGTAAGAAATCTGACAAGTGCAGAAGGTCTGCTTTCTACGAAGAACATAATTCTCACTGGAGATTATAGAGAAGGTGTGGAGGAAAAACACAGAGCTACAGCAAGGGCCAGCAAACAGAATGTATCCTGCATTTGTCTTGTTTTTGGTGCTAACTAGGGATGGGTGCAGTATTGTGGCTCTTGTTCATCCAAGTTCCATACAGAATGTGTCGAGTTAGAGACTGACTCATACTGTTTTAATGAATGTAGCGTATGATGCAAGTGCAAGTCTTCTTTAAATGTTTTTTTCTTTAAGTTGTGTAATAATTTGTGTTAACTTAATAGTTTATCTGATTTTCATCATTTAATTATTTTTAATTTGTAGATAAAATTTGGACATTTTTGTGATACATTTTGCTGAATGACAAAGTTTAATTTTACTTCTTATCATTTTCCAAACATGTAATTTGTGTAAAAATGCATTTATTTTGGAAAATATGAATGCACAGGTGACAATTTCTTTCATCTTTTTATAATGCAGTCTACTCATATTTGCAGCAGTTGTGCCCATATTACCTAAAATATTAGGCAAATATGGGCAATTGCAAAATTTGTCTTTGAGCGTCTTTATACTCAGAGAAACAAGAGAGGTTCGTTCATACAAAATTAGAAAGACCGTACTTTTATTTTTGAAATATTTTAAATTCGGAAAAATGGAAAGTATTTTGTGCAATATATCTTCATTTAAATGTGTTGGTACCCATATTGACCACTTTATATCCACACGCGCACGCATGTATTTAAATCATTTGATTTAAAAAGCAAGTGTAACTATGTCAAAATATTTACAGTTTTAGCAATCATTTAATCAAACAAGAATGAAACTTTATGCAAACTTTATTTTTGAATAAAATGCACATGATTTAGTAATTTTTCCTTTTTTCATGACCGCAAAATGCAATTTTTGCATGTTAGTTTAATAATATTCAAGACATAGTTTAATAACATTTTCCACATTTTTAAGAGTGTCATTGAGCTTAATGAATTTTTTCTAAGTTAAAATACATGAAAGGGTTATTATAATTTTGAGAATAAAAACGCATATTAGTGCAAATATGCTTCGAAAATAAACAAAGAACATTTTGGCTTCATATAACCCAAAGCGCTCAAAATCTAGAAAAGAAATAATATCATTAAGTAAGAGAAAAATAAAAAAACGAACAAAATATTACAAAAAGGATATAATTTAAATTTTTCTTAGCGTGTTACTATTATAACTAATATAATAAAATAATGAGTTTCAAGAAATTTCTTAAAAAATAATGAAATTTCTTCCAAATATTCCAGACTTATAGGCTCAGCCTTCGAATAATGTCTTTGGAACTCTTAAATGAAAAAATATTTAAACTGCAATAAGAAATTTATAATGCGATAAAATAGTGATATTTTTCACCAATAGAATATGTAATTTTTTAAAATTTTAGTGATGAGTTTAATTAAGTACAAAATAATAAAATACACAGAAATACTTTCTTTGTGTTCAAGGATTTGAATATGTTTAGAATAAAGACTACATTTCTCACCATCCCATGTGGGAAATGCTTTCTTTAACTTTTCTTGATTTTACTTTGCCACCAACAAGAGCATTTACTAACGAATTAAATGTTTTCCAAGAGGAATAATTTAAATGTTACACAAATGGGGAAAAATAAACAGGTAATGCTTAAAAAGTTTTCTTTCTCTATGTTGCAGTAAAAAGAAAAAATAGTTTGCTTTTTAAATAAACTAAGCACATTTTAATATGTCGAGAAGGTTAAAACAACAGATAACAAGATAACATGAAAAAGAAAGCTTTTAGTGTGTATACTTTAAATTATATACTTCTCAGACTGGCTTTCATTAATATATTTCGTTGTTTTAACTAAAATATTTATTTGATTAAATTTCTTCTATGTTCGCAAGAGTAAACTGCTTAAAAGTATTTTAAATATTTTAAGGGAATAGTTGTATAAGAAAATATAGTCGGACCTCTATATAACGAAGTCGCTAAATCCCGGAAAAAGTTCTTTATATGGAAAACTCGTTATATAGAGGTTCATCTTTTAACATACTTTATAAATCCCACAAAACAAATTTTGAATTCATAAACATTATATAATAAAAAAAAGTAATATACAAACCTTTCTTGAAATGAATATATGTTTATTTTATATATCATACCCATCAAAAAGAAAGAAAGCAAAAAAACTGCAAGGAAAACAAGAAAGAAAGAATGTCGAAGAATTCACTGCATGTTCAATATTAAGAAAATAATTTTATACTAAAATTAATGAATTTTAAGGAAATTTTATAAAATTTAAAGCATATAAGTAATGTTAAACATACATTATTTTAAAATTAGAACACGGGGACACGGAACAACTCTACTGAGGCAGAAAGAGGATATCGAAGATGTTTCTAGTGAACTGGGCAATGGGGGTTAAAGGTTGCACTTCTTGGATGCAACGTCCAGAACTCTATTGATCTCGGCGAGTCAAAATCTTATGAATCTAGTTCAAGATTTATGACCACCATAAAATGTGTTAAAGAGAGAATAACTTGGAAAGTTTTTCAGAAATACTTAAGGAAAAGTTCGGGATATATAAGGAAAAGTTCGTTATATAGAAAATGCACTTCGCTATAGAGAGGCTATTTTACGAAGAAGAGATCGTGAAATGTTCAAGGTTCCAGCAAAAAATTCGCTATATAGATAAATTCGCAATATAGAGGTTCGACTGTATTTCAAGACTTTTCTTAAGAAAATTGTTTGATTAATTTTATATAAGAATTTTATTTCGGAATGCATGCTGATTTATTACTAGTGAATAAACATTTCGTTCAGTTCTTAAGATTCTAATGAATGTTATATAGTATTAACAATATTTTAAATCGTAAAGGTAGTATTAATAACATATTTGAAGCTGTATTATTCATAATGAAGCCGCAGTAACCAAGTAGTCATGGCTGTGATCTTCAATCAGCTTTGTTGCTGTCAAATCAGGAGTCCTAATCCTCATAAAGACCCTTTAAGTGGAAGTGGAGGGATATTAAATTTATCGATGCTTAAAGTACTCATGTAGACGTGAGGTGGAAATTAGATTGGGGAATGAATACTTAAGTGTCGTCCTCGTTACTTGAACGTGGTTCGTAATTACTAGCAACATCTTCAATAGCGTTTATTAGCCTATTGCCTCTAAGTATGGTGTTAAGAAATAAACTATCGGTACCCATGTATTGTATTAAGCAGTATAATGAGTTGCAGATAGCGTAAATATTATAATGCATTGCTTCTCAAACTTTCACTATTGGTGACCCAATTTTCAACAATAATTTTTATCGCGCCCACCCCCTTATACATTAATAATGCGCCTTGGTGCTAAAGCTACAATACGATCTTAATTATAAACCGTACAAATTAAAAATATAAGTATTAAATTTTGTATTTGTTACTTTTAAGTATTATTTATTTTAAGCAAATTACTTTTAAGTAATAGGGTATTTATTGTTATTTTTCTTTTCTCTAATTTTTAAATTGGAACAGATTGCAAAATGTTAGTTAATTAAAAATTTATTTCCTCCATCATCCATTTCTAAAAGTATCAATGTCATTAGAAAAAGAGTCTTGTCTATGTTGCTCTCTATCGTATCCATCACATTTGGCATTAATATTTAAAGCGAAAAGACTTCCAAATGTTTTAACCCGAGAGAGCAGGCACGCACTCGATACTAACGTTAATAGTCATGCGAGGAAATTGAGTCACCTTAATGTTTTTTATTTATTTATATTGTACACGATAAAAATCACAATTCCAGTGAAAAATTTAACTAAGAGAAATTATACTTACCTGCTTTCAAGGACTTTTTATTTCTTCTTTGATAATTTGAGAAAAAATCCATTAAAACTGAATTAAAACGTCTCAAAGGTACGTAACCTTAATAAAGGACACAAATCACAGACACATTTCACTAACATTACAGGAATGGTATTTTCAAGCAAAACTGTCATATTTTGTTCAAATCATTGTAGTTTTGCTGTCCTTTGACTTTGAGCCCCGCGCAAACGCTCCTGTGTTAAAAGTGTAATCAATATAAAAATAAGGATGTTAGTTCTAAAAAAAAGAATTGTGTAAAACGCGTATTTCATGCTTTATATGTTTCAGAATACTCATAAAAATAAATCTTAGCCAAATAACCCTTTAAAGTGCTCTCTGTGCTTTTCCAAATATTATATAACTCTTTCACATGAAAAAAGCGCAACAGAAATACATTCTTTACAATTTCCCTAAATGAAAATATAAAAGAAGGGACAGAACTAATCATACCAATAAGGTCGAAAGTAAAATGATGATCAGCAAATCTGCTTCCTGGGTGAAAAGTAAATAAGTCTTCCTTTTCTTTCAACAGCTAATGTACAGAATTTCAATAACAATAACAGTGATGAATTTTTTATCTTCCTAGAATTTTTCTCTGAGTCTGAGTTTTTTTTGGAAGAGTAGTATTTTAGGTTTAAAAAGAAAATTTAATGACAAAATCTCTCATAGTGGGATTACAGCAAATCAAAGAAAATATTTTTTTTATTTAGTTATAGGATCAGATAGTTAATGAACGTATCACAGTGGAAACTTTTATTTTCGATGAAGTAATATTGCCAGCTGATATATATAAATTATATCAGTGTAAATGCGTACTTTTATATGTCAGAAAGTATTTTGTTTACTTCGTTCCAGTAAATTAATTTTCTAAATCTTTTATTTTCGATATGCTCGTGTCCCCTTGTAGGAGGGCAAATAAGATTCCCACACAAAACGAATTAACCAAGGTATCATTTTTCCACTTCTGCGTAAAAAGAAATAAAATATGTTAAGAAAATAAAACCTTTCGGATATTTTTATGGCCGCTCCGTAATCTGCGCTTTTTAAAGGACTTCATATAATTCCATTTTTTAAAAAGAAAAGGAGAGATATTTTTGTTATCAATTCTAGTTTATCCAGTCTACAATGTTTCCCGTTCTGTTCCCAGTGGTTTTCAATATATATATATATATATATATATAATATATATATTATATAAACTTTGCAAAGATTGCATAGGAAACCCAGTTTATATATATTTAATGCTAAGTTGTGATCTTCTTTCTTATTTTATTTTATTTTGTATTTTTTGATGTTTGACACTTTGAACTGAATATTTAAAAGGTTATTCGGTATAATAATCTTGCTACATTTTTTTTTGAAGTTTTACATACTTTATAATCTTTCTAGCTTGCAACTGTGGTAGAACATAGAAAGTTCGTAAAGTGTGATTTTTTAAAATTTTTATAGAAAAATCTCACGATAAAAAATATTTGAAGTATGCCTGAAATGTCGCATATCACGTATTAAAGCATTTTTTGACATATTTTTCTCTAACAAAAATAAAGAAAGTGTATATTATTCATATTTATTACAAAAATTAATGAGTTTTCTACTTTCATGATTCTTCATCTGCCCATACGTTACCCATTCCATCTTCTTCTTTGCTATTTTTAACTATACAAGGTGTGACAATTAAATTTCCGGACTGCGCATGCCCCAACCGTTAAACTTGAAGTGAATCAGTGGAAATGGAATATAGTTTAACTTGGTCCTTCCGGCTTTGGTGGCATGTTATTCCCTATCCTTCTATCTAGTTCAATTTGTTTTCCATCCTTGTTTGAGTAGAGGTTGCAGTTTCGAAGTGCCGTGATCCTGATAAACTTAAAATCGAGCTGCGCATACATTTCAAATTCTTTGTAAAATTAAAAAAAAAAATTCAAAATTAATATTTTTAATCGATAAAAGAAATTGTTTGAGATAAATACACATCACATTGTCGAATTTTTGAAAAGCACAAACGATTTTTATAGATTGGAAGGTTCTTGAAGATGCTAAACGTTTTGGGGTTGATCAGTGAAATGAGGAACCGGTCATTTCATCAGTTTTGTTTAATATTAATGGCATCATTATGATTGAATGGGTACCTTAAGACAGGCCGTAAAACAGCAACACTACATTCAGGTCCTGGGGAAGTTTAGAAAAAGAATGAGAAAGAAAAGGCAGGATCTGTAGAGCAACAGCTCATGGTTTTTGCATGAAGATAACGTCTTGGGGCCCATTGTGCACCAAGCGGACAAGCACATTACTAAGGTGACCAGTTTTTTGACACTGAAAAGAAGGAAAAAAAACTGAGAAAAAATTAAACTTAAATATATGTAACGTTTTGTTAATTCAAACAAAAATGCACTAATTATTAACTAAAAAGTGTGTTTTCCATTTGATAATTTTTTTTTGTCAATATATCATTTTCTAATTTATCGGAAATTTCGGAGCAAGAAATATTATTTATATTGAATTACAAAGTAATAACAGTAGCTAAAGTCTCAACATTCAATCTTGATTTCTCACTTGTCTAAAAATTATTACCAATTGAAAAAAAAACTCTTTCAACTGCTGCATTAGTTACAGGGCAGCACACATTCTATACTGAAAATTTAATTCAACTAAATTTTCATGTGGAATGTGCTCATTTTTGAAATGGTTAAGCATTTCCACACATCTTTAATCAATTTCAGGATGTTGTGATTTTTCCTTTGTTCTAATTTATCAATTTAAATATACATTCAGTCTTCTAATTTCTTCAAACAGACAATTGTCATCGATTTTAATATCATGCATTTCTTCCGATAAAAAGTCAACACAGTTTTCTATATCTACCTAATTCACTTTCAATGTAGTCAAAAAAAAAAAAAAACATTGAAAATTATTATTTCTTCTGTGATATTTGTTTCAAACCATTCTTCGACATATTGGAAACATGTTTGGTTCCTCTCTGAATACAGATATTAATAGATTAGTTTTAAAATGTTGAAAAGGAGGACAAGTAGGAAGACACTTTTCGAGGAAGGACAGAACCTATAAAAAAAGGACTGTCCTCCCCAAAGGAGGACGATTGGTCACCTTAGCATTACTGGACTTGAGCATTCACCATACTCACCAGATCTCCCACCATATGACTTCTGCCTTTTTCTTTGTGAAAAATGCATTGGATGTAACACAATTTCAGTCTTCAAAGAAGTAAATGCAAAAACGGCAGACTTACTGAATATGGTGACGCCTAATGAGCCGCAGCACTGTTTTGAATGGTGGAAAACTCGTATGCAGCTATGCATTGATAGGGAAGGGGAGTATGTTGAAGGGATTTAAAAGGTATTTGTACATTGTTTTCATTAAAGCTAATTTTTTAGACTATTCCACGGTTATTTAATTGTCACACCTCGTATTGATTAATATATGTAATTAAAAGAGATAAGAATGTGTGATTCAGATTACTGCAACAGAAAAAGGACAATAATTTAGAAAAGGAAAATATGCAACTGTACACATACCTTGAAATCTTTTTGTCCATATTTAATTCTATACAAATGTAAATGTAAGTATAAATGCTGTAAGAGATTCAGAATCAGTGTTGCTGGCTTAATGAACACTTTTACTAATAAAGCTTTTAATATCTCAAGTTAAGGATGACAATTTAAAATGTTAATTAGATTGCCAAGAATGTTTTATTACGCATGTAAGTGGGAAAGAAAAAGTAAATGTACGCGAGTTTCCTTAAAAGGTACTGAGGAAATGTAAAATTTTATGATAAGTATGTTGATCTAAGAATTAAAAAAATTTTGTTTCTGAAACAGAACTCTCCATTACAATTAAATGAATAAAAAGTGCCATTAGTATCAAGATATACGTATTTAATTAACATGGATTGTATAGAAAAGTTTTATCCTCAGTTAAAAACCATGTAAATTATTTCCAAAGTTTTTAATATGTTTAAGCACGTATTATTTGAAAACAAGGCAGAATATATATTTAATCAAAACAGGTAGAGAATTAATTAAAATTTAAATATATTGAAGTGGCTGACAACGAATATCTGGACTTGAATAATATAATATTTTCATCCTCGATGTTGTTGACTTGCAAAATAATCATTACTAGTTAAAAATATTGTCATTTCGATTACATTTTAAACAATAAGTATGCAATCTTTTCAAGTTCTCGAAATATCTATCCAGAATTTCTTATCCTTTTTTTGCAAGTTTAAAAATAGTTTAATCCTGAAAATTTTGAAATACTTAAAGAGTTTTATCACTCGGAAGAATACAGAATTTTTTCACAGAAATATAAATATCGCCTCAACCAGTGATCACGTATTTTATGATGTTTGCACGTACTCCATATTTTCTGCAATAATAACTTTTTAACAAGTTTGACAATATCTCGTCTGCATAAAAACTATTTTTGAAACATTTTACAACTTCTTTAGAGTATTTAAGGTGACTGCCTACCTTGAAAATGTCGTTTTTCGTCTACATAAGGCGTTTTTTGTATTTCAAAATCTTATAATTTGAACACTTTTCTTTCCGAAACAGTTTTTCTTTTTCCATTACGCGAAATAGAAATAAAGTTACGGTGATTTTAAAAAACATCACTCTATGCAAAAGGGCAGTAAGATAAAACTTTAAATGAGTTTTTCTCAAAATTATGTTTTTGAAAGAAATTTTTTTACCAGATACATGATATCTTAAGAATAAAACCAGATAACGTTTTGAAAATTTGTGGGAATATTTATTATACTATTTTTCATAAAGTGAACCAAACGTTTTGCTGTAGGTTAAACATTTTTTTTCATTTAGGGTAGTTTTTATAAAGAAAAAACTTAAAAAATATCAAAATTTTCATATTATTATGTATAAGTGTCTGTAATTTTTTTATATTTTAATATTTCTCTTAGATTTTGGTTTATTTTGAAGAGCACCATAATATGTATTTTATGTATAAAGAAAATTATGATGATTGTATAAGAAATATTTATACAGTGTTACCCGTTTTAGTAAAAATTTGGTAAAATTTCCTTGAAAACAACCAAATTTTTCTAAGAGTACAATATTTATTAAATTTTTTTTTTATATATTTACATATTTTTTTTATTTTTCTTCCTAAAAACACTCAATTTGTTTCAAAAATTTTTTTTTTAAAAAAATTGGGTCCGTAGGTTGGCAGTCACCTTAAACGAATTCTTTTGGCATGCAATTGAATACGCTTGCAGTCTTAAAATTATAAATAACTGGTTGTTAAAATGTAAATTATCATAATTCAGCATAAAGTTGGTATATTGATTATATACTACACTCTTTTTGCATAATAGTACAATTTATTCTGATTGATTCATTGATTATTGACGTCGCGTTTTGAAACAACACTGAGGGAGGGGGTAATTTGGAACCTCTGTCAAGTAAACAGACGATACTCGCACCGATAACTTCCTCTTCAAACTTCTGCACCACGCCAAAATATGGAAAGTGAGGTTCTACAGATTTAACAAGCATCTGTGTCCCTCTACATCAGGGGTATTCAACTTTTTTTTCTGCTGAACCGCATACATCTGTCAGCCATTTTACCACGGGCCGCATACGTATCTTAGTTATTTCACGTAGGCCACAATATGAGGATAAATGGGGAGGGAGGAGAGAAATGCTTTAAGACCAAGATAACATTGGAAATTTGAAATGTGATAAATTGGTCAAAATACGAAAACTCCTCTCTATCTTGCTTTTTTCAATGATTATTTTTTTATACTTTTTATTTTTTGTCACTAAGCATTTAAAAAAACTCTCCTTCACAATTTCTGCATCAGTAAACGGTTTCATATGATTACCAATAATATAAAAATACATGGGATGTCTTTGTTACCGCAGTGATATTACCACTGACAAAACACTTTGTTGCTGCTGAAATATTATACAAAAGAAAGCCTATTTATCACCTCTTGAAAGAGATCTTCGAGGAAAAGTGTCATTGAATGATTCCTGTATATTGGTATTTTTAAATACAGCACTTTCGTGACAAATCGAACAATTACTGATCCATGTTTGTTTTTCACTACAAAATAGTTAACCTAACAATCGTCTTGAAGCGATCTATTTTCTTCTAATATTTTTCGCTTGCAAGATATAAAAGATAGTTTAAAATTAGTTTCACCCATAAAATTGTTGCTACTCCACTGTTGTCTGTTATCAATAACCGCAACCGTTCCAAATAAAAAAAGAATATCAATTCGTACCGTACGACACAGACAGCAAAAAGCAAAATTGATATGTTTGATTTCTTGACAAAGGATTTCTCACCAAATTTTTAATATAATGTTCTTAATAAGTAAATTACTCAGAGCAATGGCTATGACTGGGTCCCTTAAAAAGGCTCGGGGGAGCGCATGTGGCCCATGGGCCGCAAGTTGAATATCGCTGCTCTACATTGTGATAATTTGGAAATTGGTTTGTATTCACCCTTGCCTAGATTTTCTTTGGAAATAAATTTTTTCTAGAAGCATCTACATAACGTTTATTTTTTTAATTAAATTCAACTCATCATCTTATTATTATAAAATGACTTCATAATATATGTTGCACAGATTTGTCAAATAAATAAAGTCATTTTTGGATATCCCTTTTCCACCCTTGTATTTAACGAATTCCAGTATTGAATTAAGTAGATTGAACCCAATGCCGTTACACTAGAAGAACCAACAAATTTAATCTAAACAATTGTAATCTTCATTTTCATAACAAAACTTACTAAATACTATGCTTGTGTAAATTGCTTCTAATCTTATTAACTACTCTGCTAACGTAATGAAACAAGTAACGCGTTTGAAGTTGATCATTCATTTTTACGCAACCCAGTTTTGACGATGTACAACGTCCAGAGTTCAATCCATACTGTTAATACATTCGATTAACTATTGTTATTTAGTATAATATATCTTATTATGATTTCACTCTTGTTATTGTTGAAATATTAATTTCTAAACATATGATAGGATTCTGGAACTTGGGTTTTCTTTTACGAAAACATTATTATATGAATCAACGTGGCGAAAGAGAACATGATTGGTTGAATGTTAAAGCGTCATATTGAGGTTTTTATTTTAATAAATAGGAATTAAGGAAACAGAGGGATATTGTTAAAGGAAAATAAAATTAGGGTTATTATGTTACTCATACTGAGTAGTGCTCTTTTATTTGATTATTAATCGGAACGATCTAAAATTTTGGCAATTATGAAGAAGCAAGTTAGAACGGTTGTGAAGCAAACAAAAGGAGCTAATGCTTATCTTGTTTTAATAAACTAAGATTTAATTTGTGAAGTCACATCCATAAGGCATTCCTAGATCTATCCTGCCTTTAACAGATTTGATCTCGTGCAAGCATCAACTTGCACGCCTTTGATTGCGTGTGATGCCTGTGAACATGCTCTGTAAATAAGTTAGAACATGTAGTCATTTTCTATAACTGAAATATGCTTGACTGAATGAATTGTGCCTTTACTTACAAATTTGCAAGGGCTAGTCACCGACATTTCTTAACCGAGTCTATGTTTACAAATAGTATTGGAAATAAACCTTCAACCTGCTTTTACCTTAACTTCCTTAATTTTCTATCTCACTTGAAATTTCCTCTAGGATAAGTATAGGCAGATCATGATGCTATTTAAGGCTGCTTTCGCCATATGTTAGACAGCGTGAACTTAACGCGGAGCACATTTTAGGACAGCAAGAAATGCTTCAATTTTTATAAAAATTTGTGACATTGTAACTCATGCATTTGTTTATAATATAGTGTTTTTAAAATTTCAAAATATTTCATAAATTATCCGTTTTTCCTTTTAACATGTAAAGGGATAGCTCATTTAGCATTACGGTATAGGAGAAAAAATGCGAAACACATTTTATAAAAAGAAAAAATGTATCAACTCAGGTAAAAACGAGTAGTATGATAAAATAAGTGATTCTCTACAGGAGAGTGAAGCCAGAATATAGTATTAATGTTTGAGTACTTTTTTATCTGAAAAAATATTCCGAATTTGGCTCCTATTCTTTAACCTTAGCCGAAAAGACAGCCTTAACCATACCGCCCTTGAACGTTCCGCATCTAATTTTCATAAAAAGCTGTGCATAAATTTCTCTCTCTCTTCTATGACATCATTTCTTCCCTTCCTTAATATATAAATACATGTGATTTGCTTATTCGAGAGTTTGAGAGATTATTATTATGACTGTTTCTTGAGATGTTAGCATGAATGAATGTTCGATTAATATGTTTATTTTTTTAAAAATTAAACTGTTTGTTTTAATGTTAATAAAATTTGATGCTTAAAGTTTTTCAGACTTTGATTTATTGGTTCTTGAGTCTCACTGCGTAAATGATCGCGGATTAATATCATTATAATTTTCATCAAATACCTGAGGCTAATTTGAATTTTCATAGTAAATTTACGTGATAACAATGTGATACATTTTTTGGGTGGGATATACAAAATGTTTTATCATTAAAAGCGTAGATATTTTCAAAATATTTATATATATTAACTTCCTAAGCGGGTACGTACCTCACGGCCACTCTTTTTAACTATGTTAATGCTCCGCATTTACCTGTATCCGCGGTAGCCGAGTGGTATAGGTATCGGATCGTGGCTTTCCTTGTCACGAGTTCGAGCCCAGTACCACTTAAGACCCACCGTGTTGGGCAGCGATGCACGTTAAATCTGTCGAGAGCTGAAACCACCTCCCGTTGGTGTGGTGTGGTAGTTAGGAGAGGGGTGGTCCGTCTCCAAAAGACCTCGTGTAGCTGAACAGAGCGGCGTTAATATTCAATCAGCTCCGCATTTACCTTCGGAACCACTATCGCTCTAATGAAAGGCTTCAGTGTGTATTGAGGGCAGTACATCTATTTATGAAATGATGAGCTAATGATCATATCATTAATGTCACAGGAATTGTAATATAAAAGTGAACGGAAAATTATTGACAAAACAAAGAATTCTTCATGTCAAAGCTGTCAGCATGCTGCTTTCCACGATTTCTGACTCTTTTTCAGATGTAAACATGGTGGGATTGATTATAAGTATTGCTGAACTTTTTAGATTCAGACGAAGGTATTTTACCGACAACTGGTGAAAATATATAGATGTGTCTTGGATGTAACAATATGATCCAGAGTCTCAAAGATTAGAAAGAAATGGAAACAAGAATTCGCTTCCTTGCAAGAAATCTATGGTATAGAAGTCTGAAGGGAAGGTCATGCTTTTGTTTTTTGAGACTATCAAGGAGTAAAATTAGACTATCTGGATACGGTCAGATAGACTGCACAGTGCTGAAGACATTTCCTTATACGCAAATAAAAAAAATGACGTGACATGATCACCAAGAGTCCCACTTCACTATCTTCTTCCTACAACTTGAAGTGCAGTTTAGGAATCTTAACCACGTCCACTTTTTCTCCCGATCTCGCGTTAAGGGACTTTTTCTTACTTTTGGAACTCAAAAAAACCATTGAAGGGTTGGGGATTTGACTACATAAATTAAATACATCAATGGAACAATGGTTTTAATGCAATTTGCTGAATTTTACATTGAATGCCCTTAAAAGATCAAGAAACGTGACTGCCTAGAGAACTATTAAGAATGGCAAATAAAAAATAACTTTCTACCTGGTTTATTTTTAGTAACAATTAAAACCTTAACGTATCCGACTACATTCGGAACCGTGATCTTAAAAAAGCGCATAAATGGTTAATTTTCATGATATTTAGTGTCACTTAGATTAGAATACATGCATAAAATTGTTTTAAGGACATTTTGACAAAACAAATTATTTAAATACAATATTTTGGCAAAAAAATAATTTAGAATAACCTTTTTTCAAAATGTTCTCCTTTTGTGAAAAATGCTTCTATTATAATAATATTTTGCCTGTATATAGCTCAGACTTCTGTACAGAGGCTCAACTAGAATTTTTGAGATATATAACTCAGAAGTGGGTTTATCCTAGAGAGGGGAGAAATGTTAAGAAAAAAACGCCGATAATTATTTCAATGGGTGGTAACTGAAAATAATGTGAACTTTTCAAAAATTATAGTTGAGCCTCTATACAAAGGTCTGAGCTATATACAGGCAAAATATTATTATAATAGAAGCATTTTTCACAAAAGGAGACTATTTTGAAAATGGGTCATTCTATGTTCATTTTTTGTCAAAATATTGTGCTCAAATAATTCTTTATTGTAATACTATTCTTAAAACAATTTTATATACATTTTCTAATCTAAGTGAGCCTTAATATCATAAATATTATCCATTTATACGCTTTTGCAAAATCACGGTTCCGAAAGAAGTCGGATACCTTATGATATCCTTTGGTATAACTGTGAATAACGATATATACTATACACTGCCCTCAATTTAATATCTCTCTTAATTGCTCTTCTAATTTATCTTCAGTCTCTAAAAATTCTCATTCACCCTTTTTATTTATCCCTTTATCTATTTCGTGATATATCATTTAGTGTCTTCTGTGATCTTTCCCTCTTCCCTCACCTGTTATCTGTCCTCTCCTCTAGTTAGATTTGTAACACATATAAAAGGACTAAAGTATTATGTTAATTTAAGTTTTTTTTGAATAAACTTTAAATAAAGTCATAGACTCCATGTAAGAAGTAGTTATGGAACATAATGAAATCCTGAAATATTGTTATAAATACATAAGAACTTATAATCTGTCTCGTTAAAATGGGACTCTTTTTAGGTTTATGCACACTGTTTATCAAACAGGCAGTGTTCAATTTCATAACATTAATTATTTATTCTCCCGAACAGTTTAGCTCCCGCCTACTAAAAAGGGTTTGTTTAAAGTTCTTAAATTCTGGAATAGTTGCTCAATAAATATTAAATTATTAATTAACGTGTTTTTGATTTTTTTGTCTAAGTAATTAATTTCTCATATTTCGGTCTTCAGCAGATAAAATTACTACGTTCAGTGATTATACTTAATTGCCAAAAAATGTCTAGCTAACTTTTTTGTCATTTTTCTTAGAAATGTGAGCCTAACAGCGTAATTATCAAAATTAATCTATTTTTTCTAATTGTGGTATTTTTGAGATTAATTATACAAGTTTAACTATTACTAAAAGAGATAATGTTTTTCATAACAAATGCATAGTTGAAGACGATAGATTGCAGCGATAAATTAGTTATGAAGACGAGACAAAAGCAAAATCACAACTGACCCTAAATTAGCTAGCATAATTAGTTGTAAATAGAGAATTTTTATATTAAGTATGTCACGCGTAAAAGGAATAGCTTTCTGGGATTGTTATATCGTTTGATTTATAATCCAATTACCGTCGTATCTGTAGCGGTAAAATAACTCGTGGTGAAATTTATTGAATATAAATTTTTCATTGAAAAAAAATATATTTTTCATAAATAAAGTTTCAAATTATAAACTAATGGCTATATATGCTATACTCCCCCCGGGTAAAATTGCAAAAGAAAGGAAAGCAAAAAAAAATTTTAATTTTGGCATAGTGGAAAAAACGGGAAAAATTTGGACATAGCCACCCTGTGATGACTATGTCTATTGGACCCCGGTAAGCTAGAGGTGGGGGATTATCAAAATGATGGAATATTGGATTCTTAATCAATTTTTATTAAGAATAACTTATATTACTTAATTTAATTGACAACTTTTTTTAAAGTGGGGTTAAACCCAATTTAAAACCTTATATTCAAGTCAGATCGCGCAACTAGATCATTTATCTTAATTATAATAAATTAACTGATTCATCTAACTTCCTATACAAAAAATTTTCCTTTTGCAGAGTCTCCTTCCTTCAGTGATTGAGTAAACCAAAATTTTAATTTTTATGAAAGTATCCTTATTCCGGTTGGACATCTAACTTTGTCGTATTCCCACTGTTTTCTCTAAACTTGCCCTCCCCCTATCAAAGCTTCTATCCTTTTTTAAAATATATTTATTTTCATTTGATCCCTTTATCTTCTTGGTATTGGGTTGGGTTTTTTTTTAAAACGGGGCCCCAAAGAACTTTGGGGTCGTTTTAAAAGGCGCGAGAGACGTCACAAATTTAAAATAAAATGGAGGGAACCCCCCCAAATTTCGCATGGGAAAAAACGACATACCGTGCCTAACAACTATTACGGTTCTAACACGTTTTACGAGAGTGGGGAAAATAAAAAAGCCCCTATGTTACTCTAAGTCTATGCTACTTTTTTTTTCAATCGTAGCGATAGAAAGTGGTAGTGGCCCCAAACTTTGAGCAATGTACCCACGTGCGTTTAAATAAATCTTTAGAACGGGGCCCCCCCCCTTTTTCCCAAAAAAAAATCTTTTGTGTGTTGAGGTATGTGAATACGACGGAAAAAAACGCGACCAATTTTTTTGGGGAAAGGGGGGCTTGGAAACCTCGAAAAAAGGGCCCAAACACCGGTGCCTCGAATATTCATCATGATGGATTTGCTTGAAAAGACGACGTGGTTCTTCTTTGTATCTAGTTTTTTTCATAGGTGCACCATTTTTGGGCCGCATGTACCCATGCTGTAGTGTTGGGGAAAGCCCTTTTTGGGCCCAAACGGCAAACAGTTCGTATTGCCCCAAAACATCGTTGCACTGTTTATACGGGTACTTGCCATGTTTAAACAACCCAAATTTCCCTAACTCAAGATCATTAATGGGCCCAAAGCCAAATTTTAGCTAAAAAGAAGATTTTAAATGCGGGATGCCCGGGTCCATAAAGTTGTTCCCAGTTGAAGGGGACTTTTTGGAAAAGAAAAGGGGTGTCACCCAGTATCATGTTTTGTCATTGGGAGACCCCCCGCCGGGGCACGCCCCGGCTGCAGAATAAAGGGAAGCCTGTAAATTTCACGCTCTTTTCATTAACGAAACCTTTTTGGGTTTTTTTGGGGCCAGAATTAATGGCAACTTTTTTAAACCCAAACCAAGAAGTAAAGCGTGAAGGAAAAATGAAAAATTGGGAAGTTTTTTAAATATCAGAAGTTAGAGTAAGGGGGTGGAAATTTTGGGGGAATTTTATGGAAGTCCGTGATTCAAGGGGGGTAAAAGATTTTTCAAAGGTTTAAAAGGACAGCCAAAAAATTACCCGTGACAGAGAGCCCTTGGGTTTCAAGGTGCATCCCTTCCCCAGTGAACCGCAACTTCAACTAGGACCCAGTTTTGGATCTCTACTTCATTCACTTTAAAAGGTAGGAGTGACTATTTAATATTCATCTGTGATAGGGGGGAATCGAGCTTAGGCAAATTTAGTTATTGATGGGTCTGGGTTACGTTTTTCGGATTATATATATTATGTTTTTTTACCCACAGTAGATTCCCCTCACTATCATATTATTATCTAATCTGTTAGGGGTTTTAAGTTTAAACTTAATAAAGTCATATTAAGATCATGGGGCTTCTATTTCCCTTCATTTATTCCCTGAACCTCTGGGCTCACGCTTTTAATCAAGGAGAAGGGCCCCCGAGGGGGCGCCCTCGCCGCAAAATGGTGGGAAATCCAACAGTCCGCGCTGCTCTAGACGTCGTCCCATTATCCATACTAATACTTGTCTGGGATGTAAAAACCCCCTTTCCCTTTACGTTAGAAATATGTTTTTGCAATAGAAAACCAGGAAAACCCAAATTTGGGTCATGTATGACGTTCAGTATGACCCTTCGGGATCCAGGGAGCCCCAACCCCGGTCAGTTTTTTGATTCCGTCAAGTAGAAAATATCTTGGAACGAAAAACCCTTAACGATAAGCAACGATTCTAACATATCGAACCCCCGATAACTAACCCCTTTTTCTCCATTTTTTAAAAGTACAATTTGGGATGTTCTTACAATTAACGATTATTCAAATGGGTTGGCCCAATTAAAAAATCTGTTGCGTAACTTTTTTTTATAGATTCTGAGAGGGGTTTTTATCCATGTTTTGGGGGATTGCGATTAAATGCTAATCATTTACATGCCCTAGAAATTTTTTTTTTTTCCTGTTTTTTTAAAATTTTGGGTTTAATATCCTCCTTCGTGATTTTGTTATTCCAATGGTCTTACTTTGTATAAATATAAAAATGTATTTCAATTAAAATGCATTGGCCAATTTAAAATACTACTTAAAATAACTTTGTTGAAATTCTGATTAATCGCTTCTTTACGAAAAAACACCAAAAATTTTTTATCTTAAAAAATACACACACACACACTAATTAAAAAAAAATTTTCGTATCACACCCGAGCAAAGAACTTGATCAGCATTGTTGATGTTGTAGCCAATTATTATACTTTGGGAAAAGGGGTGTGTTTGGTGTTATTTCCGGAATCCTGGTATTGAGTGTTCGTGACATTAAAGCATGTCATGCAGAAGAATTATGAACATTATATATGTCGGGGTCAGAGTTCTTACGTAAGAGGAAGTTTTTGGGGTTGAAAATATCAGATCGTATGTTGTCCCATGACTTTTATATGGTTTATATCACAAGTTCATTTGCCAGTTACATCAAAATTGGTTCAAAAACCTGGTGTTAAAGGTTTCCAAAATGTTGGGCCGACCCTTAAAGGGGGCTTTTTTAATTTAAAGGGGGGGGGAGATTTGAAAAGTTAAAAAAAAGTTTTAAGAAAAAATTAATTTTCAAAAAAAAACAAGCAAAATTTTTACAAAAAAAAATAAAATACCCATTTTAAAATAAATTTTTTTGTTTAAAAAATGTTTCCCGGTTGGTTTTAAAAATTTAATATTTTGTCTTTTTATATAAAAAAAACCTTCCTTTAAGGGGTGTTCAAACTAAAATTTTAAAATAAAAATTTCCTTGAAGTGGGGGTTAATCCCTGGGTTTGAAAAGAGGGGAGAAAAAATTTTAAAAAAAAGAAAAACCGGATAATTAAAATTTCCAAATGGGTTTTTTTTCTTTGAAAATTGGTTAATTTTAAAAAACAGTTCCCGAAAAATTCTTTGAAAAAAACTTTATTACCCGGGGGAAAATTTATTATTTTTATGTTTTTATAAAAGGGCAAAATTTTAAAGTAGGTTAATTTTAAAATTAATTTTTGGCCCAAAATTGTTATTTAAATAAAAATTTAAAAATTTTGGGGGCCAAAAATTTAAAAATTTTGGTATCATGTTTTTCCAACTAAGTTGGGGCCAAAAATTTTAAAAACCCTATAAAAGGGTTTTTAAAAATTTTTGGGTTCCAAATTTGTTGAAAAAGTAAAAAAAATTGTTTTAAGAATAGTATTACAATAAAAATTATTTAAGCACAATATTTTGACAAAAAATGAACATAGAATGCCCCATTTTCAAAATATTCTCCTTTTGTGAAAAATGCTTCTATTTATTATAATATTTTGTCTGTATATAGATCAGACCTCTCTACAGATGCTCAACTAGAATTTTTGAAACATATAACTTAGAAGTGGGTTTACCCATGTTTTACAACAACAGAGGGGAGAAATTTTAAGAAAAAAGCACCGATAATTATTTAAATGAGTTGTAACTCTGAAAATAATGTGAATTTCTCAAAAAAACAGTTCAGACTCCTTAGAGAAGTCTTTACTTTATATAAGTAAAATATTATTATTTTAGATGCATTTTTTATAAAAGGAGAAAACATTTTCACAGTAGGTTATTCTAAGTTAATTTTTTGCCAAAATAGTGTATTTAAATAATTTATATTTTGTCATAGTTCCTTAAAACAATTTTATACATGTATTCTAATCTAAGTGGCATAAATACCCATAAAATTATCCATATATGCGCTTTTTAAAATCACGGTTCCGAACGTAGTCAAAATCCTTTAAAACAAATAATTATTAAAAATTTTGCCTCTTATATCATCAAAAAAAAAAGTTTTAAATTTAAAAGGTGAAATCAATACTTTATCCGAATATTTAAAAGCACTAAAATAGTAGCGAAAGTTTTCCCGGAGTTTTTTGAAATAAATAGAAATTAAAAGTTTTTTTTAATCAAATATTTTTTTTTTATTTTTTTTTAATAATTTTTTTTTTTTTTTTATTAAACTTTCCAAAATAAGTATTATTTTTAATTGTTTTTTGTGCAATCATAATTCATTGCTGATTGTGGAATTTAACTATCAAAACTTCAGAATTTTGACCCAGTATTGACAAGACTCTTGGTTATTAAAACCGGGAGTGGTGAGTGAATATTAACGTCGCAATGTTCAGCAACAAAAAAGGGTTTTTGGCGACGGACCACTAATTTTAAACCCCGGGTCAAGTGACGTGGACGACCCCCTGAGCTGACCCCCCTCCCCAAACCCTACCACACCAACGGGAGGACGTTTCACTCTCGACAGATTTAAGTGCATCGCTGCCCTACACGGCGGGTCTTTAGGGGTCTGGACCGAACTCATGACATCCCAAAACCATGATACGATACCTTGCCCCACGGGGCCCCACGCCCCTTCCCGAACCTAAAACCCCTTAGGGGGGTTGAGTTTATATATAAACAAGAATAAATAAATTTGTCTCTCTTATTACTTTTTTCTTTTTTTTAGAGTAGTATTTAAAATTACTATTTAAAAAAAATTTAAAAATAGAATGGGGTTTTTTATTTGTAAATTAACCCCCTTTTTCCGGGAAAAAAATTTTTTTTTAAACTCATAAAAACTGCTTTCCCTTTTAAAAACAGGAATAAAAATAAACAAAGAAAAAACTTTTTTTTTTTTATTTTTTTTTTTATGTTAATTAAAAAAAAGGGCAATTTTATCTGCAGAAATTGAACAAAAAAAAAAAAAGAAAGGTTTTAATTTCTTTTTTGAATGGCATTAAAATTTAAAATAACAAACGTCAGTTTTATTTCTTTTAAAAAAAAAATTTAAAAAATGATTTTCTTTTCAGTAAAAAAAAACCCCCCGTACTAATACAAAAAAAATTTCCCTTAATTGCAATTAATATTCAATTACCTATCTTTCCCCTAATAACATTTTTTCCTCGTATTCCGTAATTTTTTGAAATGGAATTCAAAAAAAATGAATTAGGGTAAAAGACGATTTCAATTTCGTAAAAATGTATTCTTTTCCCAAGGATTTTTGTATATTTAAAAAAGAAAGCAAGCTATAATTTAAGGTAATTAGATTATAAAAATTTCAGTTGCCCGTTATTTTCTTATTTAAATTATTAAGATGAAAAAATTATAATACTGGGGGAGATATGCGAATCAATTTTTTTAATATTCCTGATAGAAATTTCTTTTCTAAAAAAATTATTTTTTTTTTGGGTGATACCTATAATTTAATCAATTTTTTTGGTTCTGGGTAACATATGTTGGATAAAATACAAAAAACTTAATTAGATTATAACTTTCCCCTAATTCCTCTTTAAAAATGTAGAGAAAGGAAAGTTATTGTAATAATAATTTTACAGGTTTTTTAAATATACATCTTTTTAACAACAGAAAAATTTGGAAAATTCAAATAAAAGGTAAATTTCAGGAAAAATGAAATTTTAAATTCCCAAATAAATTTTTCATGAATAAATAACAAAAAAAGTCATTCAATTTTTAGTATTTTTTTTTTTTTCTCCGAAGGGTTTTAAAAAAATTTTTTGTATTAGTTTGGTTTTTAAATTTTTTTCCATCAGTTTTTATGAAAACGGATTCAATTGCAAAGGCACTTGTGAATAATTTAGGCATATTTTTTTTATTTTGTTTACTATGCAGAAAAAGAAAAAACTAATTTTCTAAAAGTTTTGAAACACAACTTTTTTATGTAAAATATACTAATATACTATTTTAAAACCCAAAAATTACCAGGTTTTTATATGAAATATAATTTTTTTTGTTTTAAATTGAGGAAGTTTAGAGGTTTTTTTAAATTTGCCCCAAAAAGAGTCAAATACCTTAAATAGTATTTCTATATGTTTGCCTTAATGTAGTTTTTTTACGTCATGGAAATATTCAGTTTTATCTGCTATACTTGTAGTCAAAATACTTTTCATTCTGAAGTCGTATTAATATCAGTAAAGGGGGTGGTTTTTTTGTATATTACTTTCAGTAGTATTGCATCTCTTTCAAACATTGTTTCTCATAAAACCCGAGAAAGTTTTTGGCCGTGGCATTTTCTCAACCGGAAAAAAATTTATGAAAAAAACTTCTAAGTTATTTTATTTTTTAAAACAAAAAATTGGGTTTAAAAAAAATCCCAATTAAGTAATTATGAGAAATAAAAAAAATTTAAACATAATCAAGCAGAAATAAAGATTTTAGGAATGGAAATTAAAATTAATAATTATTTCACACTGAAAGGGGTTGATTGTGCTCAAAAAAAATTTTAATTAATTTAATTTAAAAGTGAAAAAATGCCTTAAAAAAGAAACCCGGGAACCCAAAAAATAAGCAAAAAAAAAAACAAATATCTTAAAAAATTATTTGTTAGCAAATCTGAAATTTTTTAGGTAAGCGTTCCAATGATATGGGCCACAGAAAAATATATATAAAAAATAAAAATTTTAGTATGATTTAAAATTATGTTTTTACTCTGTAGACTTAGATTTTTATAAAAAGTTTAAAAATTAGCTTTTTATATTGAAGATGAAAAACTAATTTTAAAAACATAATTGTGTTTAGGTATTATTCAAAAACTATTTTTATTAGTTTTCGGGGGAAAAAACCCTTGTTGTAATTTTATTTTATGTTATTTAATTTTTTTTAATAGATGACCCCCAAAAGTATTTTTGTTTAAAAAATTTTGACAATGACAAAACGTAAGATAAAATGACGAATTTTTGGGAAAATTTCAAAATCCCGTATTTTTTTTTATATTTTGTCCTGTAGATTTTTTTTTACGTAAACGGGGAGAAAAAAAAATTTAAACATTCTAGGGGAAAAATCCCATTTTTAAAAATTTAAAAATCTACTTTTTAATTCTAATTTACGTTGATTTAAGATATGGGACTACCTTCGGGTTACTTTTTCTTTTTTAAAAATAAATTTTTCCCTTTAAAACTTTTTTTTTAAAAGGGCTTTAAAAACAAAAGGGAACCCAAATACAATTTCAGCAAAATTAAAAAAAAAAATTTTTAAAATATTAAAAATTTTTAGTGGGGAAAATTTTTTGAAAAATTGCAGTTACGGTAAGGCTTGTATTGAAAATTCTAATTTCTATGTTTTTAATAATATCTATACAGTAAAAAAATAACATCATTTATCTGTTTTAAGCCTATCCCGATTTGTAAAACTTTTGAAAGTTTTTTTAAATATTCATTTTTTAGAAAAAAACTCAGGCAAAAAAAAAATGTTTTTCTCACAAAAAATGCAATAAAAAGCATAAAATATAAACAAGGGGGTTTAAAATTTTAGTCTAGGCAGGAGATAAAAAATAAATAAAACATTTTCGGGGAAAATTTTAAAAATTAATATCATAAAAAAAAATTTTTGTAGGAACTTTACCGTGTAGCAAAAATTGAAAACAAAAAAGTTTCTCAGAAAAAAGCATTTAAAAAATTTTTTAAAACAGTATAAAAAAAATTCTACTAATTATACATTTTTTTAAAATCACCATATTTATTGGGGCAAGATCTTTTTTTTGATTCATGCTTAACTAATTTGGAAATTTTTTAACCTTTTTTATGTTTTTTTGGAAGGGGGTTTTAGACTATAACAATTGTCGTTTTAATTAAATTTTTTATGAAAAATTGCAGTTACACAAAATTTTTATAAATGTATTCAAATAATATTTATACAGTACGTGTATAACATCTTTATATGTGTTAGAAATTAAAAGATTTGTAATACTTTTGAAAGTTTTTTAAACATACCAAATTTTATGCAAAAGCATGATTTTTTAAAAAACTAATGACTTTTTTTTATAAAAAAGCAATAAACTACATAAATATAAACACAGAGATTAAATTTTTATTCATAACACAGATAGAACTAAATAAAACATGCTTTGAAAATTTAAATTCAATAACTTAAAAATATTTTGTGTAGGGATCTACTTCCGGTTTTGTAAACTCCATTTCCGGCTTACTAATTATGCTATAACTATGCTTCTAGATATCGTACAAACAAAAATAGAGTGTTTTTGGAATCTTAAATGTATGGGCTATAAAATAAAAACATAAAAGAAACTTTGAAACTTTTCCCCAAAACGGCGAATTTTGGATAGTCACATACCTTAAGCAAAAGATATTCCATTATGGATTACGTTCAAGCAGTAGCGCACACAGAAATTTTTCAAGGGGAGGGGGAATCCGGGGTTGAAAGTTCACCATTCTTGTATCATGCTATTTTTGATTTTGTCGATTTTCAGGAACAAAACACAGTAAAAAACTAATTATTGAATAAATAATTAGTATTAGTTAATAAAATTAATCATTAACAACAAATATTTAATTAGATTTTACGTATTATATACTTAGAATTATAACCAATCGGAAACAAATCAAGGGCTTTTAGGGGCGGGGGTCGGACCCCAGGACCCTTCTTTTCCACTGCATTCAAGGTAGATATAATAACCTGTGTTTTTCAAATGAATACAAGAAGAATTTAAGAATTTGAGTAATAAATTTAAAAGATAGGGTTCTTTATCATCACATATACTTGTGTTTAAAATTACATTTAAATCAAAATATCATAAAAACTATGCTAAGTTGTACATACATTTTATAACAAGAAAGAAAAAAGGATGTTCTGAGAAGAATTTATCCAAATGGGATAAAACTGATTAGGCACTTAAATTATGGTAGAAAATGCAATTTATTAATTTTAGGTGGTCTTTAATTGACTAGATGGAGCTCTAGCGCATTGCAACGAAGCATCCAGATGGCGTATAAAACAGAAGACATACCAAAGCTATATCATTTTTCCCATTTAAATACGGTTCCGTAGATTAACGTGGACGTACTAATTGCTCATGAACTTATGAAAACTATTAATATATGCGATTTTTTTTGATGGGGGAATTCAAAAGAGATAAGGGAAAAGTAATAAAAATCAAACCCAAGAACCCTCTCTTTTGGGGTGAGAGTGGGCTGACATTCGCCAATTTGGAAGAATTTAAAAAGCATGGGTCACGCGGATCGTCCAGATAGTAGTCGACTAGAAGGCCAATTAAAATCTGATTATAGAGTGAAAATTGATCAGTGCTCATAGCCTGTGATGCATATATATTAATGATTTGGTGTGTATTTGGTACATCAGTGACTGCATTGATATTGATAAGAAACCGAGAACGGGGGCTCTTTTAAGGTACCATTCCCTGTTTTCCCCCTCAAAGTTGAAAAACAAAAATTTGCATTGCAGTCGGATGCATTTGAACCTGGAGCCTCACAAGCTGGCTTAGAATTGTTTTTTTCTATGATGAATATACTACTTCGAGTCTTAATGACTAGCGAAGATATGTCTGGAGATATCTAGAACAGTAGTGGGATGCTTACCTGTTTCTCGATAAAAAAAATAAATAAACGATGCTAATTTTGAGATTATACTTGTTATACAGAGTAAGGACAAAGCCATCCTAGTACGTTTTTAAGCCCAAGTGAAAAAGTGATACCCAGAGAAAAAAGCCCAGGTACAGAAAAATTGAGGGGGGAGGGCTTTTCTTTTGGGAGGACTCGAAATTTCCCCCGCCAACCCTTTGCCACAGTTCATCTTCTAAATGGGGTTGTAACAGGATATATCGGAAAGGATACGCCCGGGGAAAGATCAGGGATAATTGTGGCCGGGAAAGGGCCCTTTATACTGTTTAAAGAGCCCGTTGGCTGATGCGTACAGTGCGTGGTCAAATTATTCTGGGGCCCAAAAGGGTATTCCCCACCGTCAAATTTAAGAGGTGTCAACGGACCGACACATTATCTATAAAAATTTGAGCCGTAATAGTGCGTTGAATAACCCAAAAAAGTCCTGCTGTCTTAGGGATAACACCCCAAATGATGGTGTCTTTTTTCTCTTGCGGGGGGGACCCCAAAGGAAAACCCGGGTTGGACTTGTCACCATATAAGAGCAATGTTTGTCATGATGACTATCTTTTAAAAAAGTATGCCCTGTATGGGGGAAAACATTGTGTCACTCCATAACACTCATCGCGTCTATTTTAAAAGCACCATTGCAAATGAATTTCTGTATTGTAGGTTAAATTTTGTGCATTATTTTTTAATATCCCACAGTTCGGAACCGTGATTTTTGCGATAAAAGGATAATTTTCCGGGCATTTATGTCACTTGGGTTAGAATGCAAACATTTGTTTGGGGAAATTTTTTCAAAAAAAAAAATTTAAATCTTTTTGGGTTTTAAAAAAATTTTAGAATAATCTTTTTTTCAAAATGTTTCCCTTTTTTGAAAAAAGTTTATTATAATAAAATTTTTTTTGGGATAAACCCCGGGGGCCCCTTATAGAGGTTTAACCAAAATTTTTTAAAAAATTTACAAAAATTTTTTAGAGTTATAAAACCCCTTGAAAACCTTATCGGCGTTTTTTTTTTAAAAATTTTCTCCCCCCTCGTAAAAAAATATATAAATCCAATTTAAGTTATATATTTCAAACATTCTGGTTGGGGTTAAACCGAGAGGGGTCCGGGCCAATTTCAAACAAAATTTTTTATAAAAGGAAACCCCTTTTTACGAAAGGGAACATTTTTAAAAAAAATTTTTCAAGTTAATTTTTTCAAAAAAATTTAATTAAATAATTTTTTTTTTTTCAAAAATTCCAAAAAAAATTTTTTCCCTATTCTTCTAAAAAGGGGGTCTAAAAAATCATAAAAATCCATTTATGCCTTTTAAAAACCGGGTTTCCCAACTTTTCGAATTTCCCGTTTATTAGTGTAACCCCTATTAACTTAATTAAAAGGGTTTTGGTTTTTTTTTTAATGAGAACAATAAAATTTCCTTTTCATGTGTTTCGAAAAGTGGCAGAAATGGCGGGAAAGGGTCGTTTACACTTTTTGGTTTAAAGTCAATCCGCGAAAAGGGCCCCGCTGAACATACCGGGACCCCCCTTTTAATCTCGAACTTTTTCGAGAAACATTTTGTGCCCTTTTGTATGAAAAAATTAAAAAATTTCCCATTTAAAACCTTTAAAAAAATGACAGCAAAAAAGAATAGAAAAAAAAGCACACTCAAAAAGAAAAACAGGAGAAATTTGCTTAAATATGAATTTTAACGAAACCTTTAAATACCCTTCAAAAATTTCCCTTCCCCCAAATTTTTCTCCGGGAAAAAAGTAAATTTAAACCCCGTCCCAAAGCCCTTTTAATGTATTTCAAAAATCATGGGACTAGTTTTAAGCAAGAAAAAACAAAAAAGTCCTCCTTTGGGAAAGGGCGAGTATACGGGCCGGGGCTAAACGCACCAGCTTAGCTGGGGTTTCATATGTCCTTTCCCGAAATACCAAAAAGATTAGGGAAATTTGATCAAATCTCTAAGGGGGATAGATGATCCTTGCTGGGGGATGTTAAAATAACGTTTTTTCAAGGTTATTTCCCCGATGAAAAATAAGTGTTTTTTTCAAATCCCCCGAACTATTTCCCGTGAAAGGGGGGGAAAAGGGAAAAAAACCGGGGTTTCAATGGCAAAAAGCGGGCCTTGGAAAGAGACACTGGGGGGGGGGTCGAAAACCTTTTACTTCCTAACCCCAAAAAAGAATTTTCGTTCCCCTAAATATCAACCCCATATATTTAAATGAATGGCATCATAGGATTAACATAGAGATTGATGATTTAGTGTGTCAGAAACCGAGAGGAAAGATGTTACACATAAAACAAACAGCCTAGTGTTCTAACTATTAGTTAATTAGTTTCGAATAGATAATCTGTATTTCATTGATTATTGTTGCATTACTTACTTTTACGTTTAATACAGTGCACCATATTTGTTAAATAAATACTTTTAAACTCTTGACAATATTATTTCCTCATTTCATTAAAACAAATCAAGCATTTGTTCAAACCCCTTACTTTTATCAGGGGAAGGACCTTGAAGAGACGCTATTTTAACATCTTCTGTCAAGTGATCATCTCCCTTGGGGATTTGATGAAATTCCTAATTTCATCATTTTCCTGCAACATATACACGCCCGTGGCACTTAAGGGGTTAACACAGCGTTTCTCAAACTGAGGGGACACCCCTTCTTTAGGGGGCATGATAATTCTACGAGGGAGGCACAAGCATATTAAAAAGTAAAAAAAAAGAAGATTATTTTAAAAAAATTATTGATTTACTGAAAGTAAACAAACAAAATACATTCTGACATAAAAAATAAATACACATTTTCAGAGTACTACACTTATAAATATATCAGTCCCACACAATGTATTTTATAATTAATTTGCCAATACTAAGTTAAGAACAAGTTTAATAATTACCAGTGACGCACATGGGTTCGTCATATATATATATATATATATACAAAAATTAACACTTATTTAGGTAATTCGTACGGTTTATAACAAATCCCTTAACTGCCGATTAAAAGTTACGAGGAGAAAAGGTTGATTGATTGAATATTAACGTCGTACTGTTCAGCTGCACGAGGGCTTTTGGCGACGGAACACGTAATTTTGAACCATCGAGGAGAAAAGGAATAAATAAAAACAATAAAAAAGAGCTCCTGAAATGAGTAAATTCAACACAAACACTGTCAAGGTCCTTTTATTCAATTCCAAAGTTTTCAGAATAATTTTATGGATAACAGTGCACAGAAGAGATCGTACTTCGAAAAAACGTATATATACGTCCGGTGAAATTAGAACACTTGAGTGAGACGTTTATATACGCCAGTGGCCCTTAAGAGGTTGAAGTCGTATCGTAATTTTAGCATCAAAATATAGTATTATTGAATTAATACATTGTTATTGTATGAGGGAGTCGCGATGAAAATTATGATTGAATATTGGGTCGCAAATATTGAAACTATGAGAAGCACTGGGTTAACATCTCGAATTCCCTTGTTCCAATCATCTTAGCCGCAGTCAATGCACTGTAGTGCTATTAGGTTGTCAGTTGAGATTTGACGTATAGATCAACCACGCTTCTCATGCCAACTGGCACACCTCTCGTAAAGTTGTCGGTCTGCTGGTCGGAGTGCTATAACACGTGCTCTTTGAGACAAGAAAAAAAAATCCATAATGATTTCTTTAAATATATAGGTGTGATAGTGCCTTCCTGAAGGTTTTCTTTTGTATCCTACTCAACGTGTGCTGAGGAACTGAACATTTTACATTATTTGCATAACACGGTGAGATGTGCTTACCCTGAAATTTGCATAATATTCCTAAGGTGTTATTTCTTGGTGATGCATTTTTAATATCACATAGTGTATAAAGAAGTGAAATATAATACATCATTTTCTTTTGGTCTGGGTATTTTATTTTATAATGTGCAAGGGGTTAAAGTATGGTAAAAAATTAAAGAGTTTTCAAGTCATTTTAGGATTTGCAACTGTACATTTTTTTAATTTTTAACTTTCAATGTTTTTAAAAAAACTTTTATTGAAGAATCTGTGAAGTATATTGATTGTGTGTTTTTGTAGCTTATATACACCAGAACTGATCTAATTTCTCGTTTTGTTGTTCACTTTATTCTCCTTTATGAGTTGAAATATGAATGAATTGCATCTGACTTTCAGCAGAAATATGATTCATTGTTATACTACAATTTATTCAATTATACATGTAAGGAATTCCTTTGATATATTTATTAAAAGATGCAAATTTTTTTTAGAAATCGTATTAATGTTGACAACAGCATAATTCATGCATAATTTTTTAACGCAAAAGTTAAAAGAGAATTCTTAAGGAGGAGTCTTTCTTGTTTTATCCTTCTATCGTTTCGATTTTCTGAACAAAATTTGCATTTGGTTCACGAACCAACGTATGGAATATTGCACGAAAATACTTTTTAAAAAACTGATTACATTAAAGTGTACAGAAAGGCAAAATTTATAGCATTGAAATAGGAAGAACGTGCATATAAACGTAATATCCTGAAAATGAATAAAACATTGCAATATATGTTGAGCAAATTTATTTGGTTATAATGAAATTAGCTAATACTATTATAACCAATGATTAAAATTTAGGATAAATAAAAAAAAAGGAGAAATAAAGCTTACTATAATATTTTGTTTTTGACGCAACACAGTGTTTAAGCTTTTATAAACATCTGAGTAGTTATTAAGTACTGCTGATACATATTTAAATGCACTAAATTTTGCTAAGTATGTAACGAATTACTTCTTAAATTATTGGTCACTAAACCGAAGAAACAAAATAAAGGTACGTTGTTTTTTATAAAAAACATTTTTGCAGAAAACGATAAAAAAAACTCAGAAAAATGTTATTAAAGCAGTCATTGTTTCATGACATTATTGTTATCATTAAGCACACATTTAAATCAGTGCTTCTCAAAGTTTCAATAGTCACAACCCAATATTTATTCATAATTTTCTTAATGAGCCCTCCTCATATATATATAATAATAACAATGTATTGAATTGAATAATACTATACTTTGATGCTAGAACTACCATATTGCTTTAACTTCTTAAGTGCCACCAGCGTTTATAAACGCCTCGCTGAGTCAAAACGTTAATTTCCCCGAACTTCAATATAAGTGTTTCGAAGGAAGATCTTTTCTGTGGCGTGCTATCCATAAAATTATTCCGAACGCTTTGGAATACAATAAAAGAACCTGGACAATGTTTGCAAAGGATTTACTTATTTCAGATTATTTGCTTCTTTATTCCTTCCCGCCCCCTATACATCATATACGCATGCCTACGTGGAAAACGGTGGGAATTGGGAAGCGAAACGCAAAACTTTCAATCGGCAATTAAGGTATCCAACTACGTTCGGAATAGTGATTTTAAAAAACCCCCGCATAAATGGATAATTTTCATGATATTTAGTGTCACTTAGATTAGAATACATGTATAAAATTGTTTTAAGGACACATTTTGACAAAAAAAAATTATTTAAATACAATTTTTTGGGCAAAAAACTAATTTAGAATAATTTTTCAAAAATGTTTTTTTTAAAAAAAATGCCAAATATAATAATATTTTCTTATATAAAGTAAAGATTTCTCCAGAGAGTCTGAATTTAGGATTTTGAAAATTTCCATTATTTTCAGAGTTGCTCCCAAATTTCGAATAATTATCGGCGTTTTTTTTTTAAGATTTCTCCCCTGTTGTAGTAAAAAAATGGGTAAACCACTTTTTAAATTACGTATTTCAAAAATTTTAGTTGGCCCTGACAAAGGTCTGAGCTATATACAGGCAAACAATTATTATAATAGAAGCATTTTTCACCAAAGGAGAATATTTTTAAAAAGTGTCATTCTAAGTTACTTTTTTTCCGAAATGTTGTATTTAAATAATTTTTTTTTTGTAATACTATTCTTAAAACAATTTTATATTCATTTTCTAATTAAGTGACACTAAATATCATAAAAAATTATCCATTTATGCTTTTTCAAAATCACGGCTCCGAAAAATAGTGGGTACCCAATTTAAATTTTTAAAGGGATATAAACTATCAAGATTGTGTTAATTTTGTATAGAATTTTTTTTATGACAATCTCATGAGACGGTAATTTTAAACTTGTTCTTATCTTAATATTGTTAAAATTTAAATTTTCAAATAATTGAGTAGCACTGTTACATTTATACGTGCAACATATCAATGTAAATGTGCATTTTATTTTTTATTATGTCAGAATGTATTTTGTTTGTATTCTTTCAGTAAATTAACAATTTTTTTTGTTTTCGACTTTTCAATATGCTCGCGCCCCCATCGTAGAGTTGTCACGCCCCCCAATGGGGGCGTACCCCACAGTTTAAGAAACGCTGATTTAAATACATATTTAAAGAAAAAAAAACTGCAATGTGATAGAAAACCCAAGCATTTAGCCATAATTTGTTTTTTACAATTAGCTTTTGAGTATGATTTTCTAACAAGATACATTTATTTTTCGCCTGAGCTTCATTAGATTCTTACTAATGATCTTTTAATATGAACCCTTTAAGACGTTCCTAAATCAAAGATAGATCCTATTTTTAGAGAGTACTTTATCAAACATTTTGTAAGATTGATTTAATTGGTCGCAAATATAAAGGAAACGAATCAAATTGTGTACTTAGACTATGACTTCAATACTTCTATCTTACATGAAAGAATGCTCGATAAG
>BMAV01012547.1:4199-30378 GCA_019973955.1 Trichonephila inaurata madagascariensis
TCTTTGAATCATGAGTTCAGCTCAGTCTAACATAATCTAAAAAATATTGGAAGGCCTATAAAAATCTAATTTTTTAAAATTTTTTTAAAAAGAGTCGGTGTGCCGCAACTTACGTACTGGCGGGCCACGTGTTGGACACTCCTGACTTAGGGCTTACCGCTCAATATTATCTTAAGTTTCTGTGCCACTGAATTTTTTTTAGATTATTTTTTACTAAGCTGAACTCATGATTCAAAGAAAGTATGAGAAAGTTTATTTATATTGAACTTAGAATTTATTTATAAAGCTGACAAATTTAAATATATGCTTTCATTTTCTAGAAATCGCGTGAATTGGATATTGCATCTCTCCATTTTTACATATCGACACATGAAAAGAAAATGTCAAAAAGAAAAGATTTGAAGAAAAAAATATACGATACTCTTTTCAATTTAAAAATTTTGGAAAATTTTAAGTGTCATGTTTTTGCAAACTCGATATGACAGCTTTTTCAACAGTTCTGATTAGCAATCAGACTATTTGACAAGGCAAAAAGTACAAGTTTTACTTGAAAACAAGTAGTATAAAACAATTGTTTGCTTAAGAGTTTAAAACATTCTTTTCTCATTCTGATCTTTCTTCAGGAGTACTGACAGTTGATCGAGAGCAACAAATGTTTATGACTGAATTCCTCTTTTTTTTCCTGTTTTTTTTTCAAAGCAAGTAAAGGTGCATGAATAATTTATTTTATTCCGGAACTATACTTTCTCCTTTTACAAATAAATTTTTAAAAGTTATTTTTTGTGGTGGTAACTGAAGATCATTTTCAAAACATTTTTAAGTTCGTTGTTAATTTATTTCGACAGTAAATTATCCTAGTCATTAATTATAATTCAGTCAGTTTAACAAAAAAAATAAAGGATTTTTTTTTTCTTTAAGTTCAGTGTACTGGTTATGGAAATAACCCTTTCATGTATAAAATTAGGACTTTTTTCATAGAAATTGGGACGAATCTATACGCGTCTTCTAACTAATCCTCTTGGGGAATCTTTGGGCTAGCTTTCGTG
Organism: Trichonephila inaurata madagascariensis; assembly: GCA_019973955.1. NCBI lineage: Eukaryota > Metazoa > Arthropoda > Arachnida > Araneae > Nephilidae > Trichonephila > Trichonephila inaurata. The sequence continues at coordinate 5,246 of BMAV01012547.1, forward strand.
TTTAATTCACAGCCATCCCTCTCAAGATGAAACTATATAATGTCATAGTTTTGTAATTATAGGAGAATGAGGTAGAAGCTGCTACGTTCGCTACGCAGGTGAGATTGAATAAAGTTGACTTTCGCATGTAAAGGTTAAAAGTGGTGTTTTGCCACTGTGTTGAATTAGTAGATTTAAGGTTAGGAATCTAAATAAGTTACTTGCACCTATTTTCTTAATAAGCATTGCTTTCTCCGTGCTACTCCTTTTTGACATTCACTGAAAAATTAAATTATTGTTGGTTAGTGTGTTTGAATAAATAAATAATTGTTATTATGGAAGTTTCTGGTTCTGCTTTCATTCCTCCTACACCCTTAGGTAGGCAAGACAGTGAGGGCGCAACTTCAGATGTAAGTCACTCACAACATTAATAAAAATTCAGATCGGGATTTTTGGAATTTACACTTTTACTATTTCTTGATATTTGCATTCATTCTGTTACATCTCATCCTGGATAATATTTCATTTGGCATCTTGAAAAAATTTTGCTTAGAAGTGAATTTTGAAATAATCCCCCCCCCCTCTAAGCTACTCACTTGTATGTTATTCTCATGTTGAATATTCTGTTTTGCGTTCATGCATAGAATTCTATTAAATCTAGGAATTAAATGAATATTTTTCTATTAATAGATGGGATTATTATTTTCTAAATATTTAATTGACTAATCGCGCATTGCTAATTTCCTGACAAATAAGATTTGAATAAAAATATTATGATAAGCAAATTTCTTTTTTCCATGTAATAATTAAGATTTTTTGGAAAGAAATGCGCTCGCTTGCTTTGGAACTGATGAGTGACCTTTTGCAGTTTATTTCCCGTGCTACGTTAAACTGTTTTCTTTCCAAGGGGTATAGCTTTAAGAATAAAAGAGAAAATTCGTTTCTGAAATTAGAATACAAAAATAAAAAGTAATGCATGCGAACTTTATTATATATGTTCTAAGTAAAACCCTGCTCAGATTCCCGGCATATTGGATTAGTCAGAAGCTATTTTAGGCTTACATGAATTAGAAAATTAATTGTAAATAGTTAATTAAAATTACTGTAGGAACTTTTAAAATTTTAAAAGAGAAGAATTATATATATATATAGTGTAAATTCTCTACTATAATGAGAGATAAACGTTAATCTAACAAAACCGAAAAAATTGAGATTGTAAGAAAGCAGACATAGAAGGATATTAGAAATTAAAATTATAATAGGGTTAAGAATATAAAAATTGGATGCTACAGTATTATAAACATTGCTGAATTAAGATAACTTATATATAAAATAATTTATATAAAAGTGGGGTTGAACATGTTTTGTGGCCAGCCAACCTTCCCTCTTTATGTTAATATCTGAGAAAAAATCTATTGAAAATAATGGAGAGAATATCTAAATCCATTAACAGATAAAGGTAACTTACCTAAAAATTGCATTCAAAAATGCAGAGCCCGCGCTAAAAATGAGTACAATAAATAAGAATACCATTTATATATATATGACATGTTTCGAGCCAGAATCAGACTTAATTTTAACAAGGAACTTTATTCAATGAATTCTCGACATCATATGACGCTAAGAGGAAGAGAGAGAAAAGAACGCCACAGTGAAATCTAAGCGTTTTACCACTTAGTTCAGCTGTGTGAAGTATCTCGTATTTTAAGATATGTACTTGAAATTTCATGCTGAAATATACAGCTATTAAATGTAATGATCTGGGATCATAAATGTTTAGTGGTTAGGCCATATATTTCGGAGAAATAATTGGGTGATTAATTTAAAAGATGTAATGAAAAATAAATGTTAAGTGCTATATAGGGAATTTAATTTTAAATCTAATTTAATTATTTAATTATATATATATATATATATATATAGATATATATATATATATATATATATATAACATATTTATCTCTACAAACAAGAGATAACATCCAACAATCACATTCGAAAAACACATAGACAGTAGGAAAATCATACAATGAAGGACATATGAGTAACCGAGATTAAAAATTATAAAATGTATGCTGCAATGTTATAAATATTGCTGACTTAGGACAGCTAATATATAAAATATATAAAAGTGAGGTTGAACATGTTTTTTGGCCAGCCAACCTTCCCCCTTTATGTAAATAACACTGAGCAAAAACCAATAGAAAATAATGGATAGGAATATCTAAATTCATTACAAGATAGAGGTAACTTACCTAAAAATTGCACTTACAAATGCAAAGCCCGTGCTAAATCTGAATGCAATAAATAAGTTTTTGCCAGATTCTGGACCCTAATGCAGATTTAAATCATGTGAAGGGCTGAAATGTAGCACTTAACAAAAGTATAAAAAGAATGGAAATAAAAATTAATAAGCGTTGCAAATTATAGCATATAGCATAACGTTAATAACACTAGAGTAAATATGAATAAAATAATAATAAGTAATTTTATCTAATATTAGATTATGGAGATAACTATAACTATGAAATATTTAAGTTTATAGTAATAAACTATTATCACAGTCTCAGAATTTTTAATCCTAACTATTTTAAATAGCTTTATTCATATAACTATTAATAAAATTAATTGGGTATTTATGATTTAAGCAATATTTAGTAAAATGTTTATAGTTATTTATTATTTCTGATTTTTTTGACACCAGAAACTTATTGCGTTGCATATAATTAATAACAATATTTCTGAATATAGAAATATGTACATTGCTCTCCCAATGAGAAACTTTTATAATATTGAAATTAAATTCTTCTCTTTTATCATAAATATTAGAATCTATTACATTATCATTTAATTTGACATGTATGTCAAGAATATATATATAGTAAAATAAAATAAAAGTGAAGAAGTTCTAGAATCTACAGGGCTAAAGAAGGAAGAAATTGGAATTCACCAGACACAACAAATGTAGATACAAAAAAGTCTCTAGACTAAACTGGAGACCTATTATGATTTCTAAAGCTGTCGCTGAGTTAGGCCAGCGATTAAGAGTTATCAATGCTTTATGGATCCAACCTTCCCCAGCAGAAATTTTCGACATAATAGGGGGGAAAAACCAAGTTGAAAAGTTAAGCCTAATACAACACGTGGAAGATAAACCTGATCATATATTCAAAAGAAATTAAGAAAAGAGAACAATAATGAATCCCTCAAGAAGAGGAATAACAAAAAAAAAAAATTTACATAGAAAAAGTTAGGATAAAAACTTACATGTAAATAAAAACTGGAAATCGAGGAAACAACCTTCTACGTTAAGATCCCCCACGAAATGGCGTAAAGGATTGAAACGACTACACAAGAAGGGAAAAACCATGGCGCCACCTGGATAGTTATTTTGCAATTAAACTAACCACTAAGATTTTTTAAAATAAACTAAACAAAAGAAGTTTTAAATAAAATAATGAACGAAGTTAAGAATAGATAATATCAAATAGAAATATCTTACAAAGTAAATTGACTTCGATGATTATATACTAGATAGATATATTGCAATTAAAATAAGCGCTTACAATATTTTAAACTATTTTTTTAAAATAAACTAAATAGAAGAAATTTTAAATAAAATATTGAACTAAGATAAAAATAGATTTAATTAGAAATAGAAATATATTTATAAATAAATTTACTAGGATAATTGTATTCTAAGCAATTATTGCAAAAATTCACAAAATTACTTTATTTAAAAATGTTATCAGTAACTAAATCATTGTTCCTTTTTATAAAATTTAAGATAATATTTCTAAATATTGAAAGGTGTAGGTTACTACTCCAGAAAGGCATTTTTATAATGCTAAAATCAAATGAGTCTCTTTTATCAAAAATATTACTTAATAGTAAATTATTCTTAACATTTAATTGAATGTCCAAAAAGTTAGCTGACTCATTATTATAATTAGTCTTTACTAATTTTAAATAGTGGGGATAATAATTAAGGTTAGGAACAAAGTCTACTATATTACCAAATATAATTATGTCATCTAGGTATCTAAAAAAGTAACAAGATTCATAACTAATACTTTCATTTTCAAAAAATGTAAGTAAATATTTGCTAAGCAGTTGCAAGCTGGACCACCTTGTGGTAAACCTAAAATTTGCTGATAATAAGCGTTATTATGGAAAATATAAGTTTCTTTTAATACTAATTCAATAATAGAAATATATTTATCATATTTTATTATCCTATTTAAAAAATATTTGCTATATGCTATTTTAAGAATCTTAAACATGTCTTCTATATCTATGGAGTTAAATAAATCTTCAAAATCATATATATATAGATATATATATATTTATATATTTACAAGATTTCATTATACGAGAAGAAATTTGTTTCACATGAATCTAAAAAATCGAAAAAAAATTCGTGCAAGTAAAATAACAGAAGATTTTAAAATAGACAATAATGCAGATTGGTTCATATTTTATTTTATCATGACTTATTTATTCTGATGACAACAAAGTCAAAAGTTGAAGGAAAAATAATATCTTTGCAATTTTCATAACAAAAGTAATAAATATAATTTATGTTATGTTCGTAAATATTTTTTATTTTGCTCAAAAATTTCAAAATTATTTACAAAAAACCTTGCAAATTGAAAAAAAAAAAATTTTTGAACTGTTTTATAAAATACAATAAAAAATCGCTAGTAAATAAATTAATTAAAATATAAAGTTATACTTAAAATTTTTTTTCCTGGAATCAAATTAAATATTTATGTTTAAAATGTGATAGCAAATGTGTCTGCAAATTTTGCTATTATTTTCTTTTTTGAGTATCTCATTTTTTCGTTATATTTGTAACTGAGGAATTCTGCAATAATGATCATGAGTGACAGTCTACAATAATATTCTTTTTCTTTAAAAAGAGAATAAATGTCGCTAAATTAAATTCATGCCAATTTCAACGGTGAAATCCTTCACATCAATCACTCAAGATATTCGCTAAAACTTATATTTACAAATGCATTGTGCTGAAGAAAGTAAAAAAAAAAAAAATTATAAATCCGTTAACAGGTGTAGAGCGAATGCATCGTCAGGAACGCTTACACACACACAACCTTAAATCTATATAAATCCTATCTTAGCTTCTGCTGTTTACTGACTCTGAAAAAGTATTTTGTTTTATTAATAAGTCTTAATAATATGGAAGGAAATCCAGTATTTTATAGCATTTTATTATATATCTTTCTTCCAATGGCTTTTACTTCTGTAAGTATTCTTTCTTTATATTTATTTATCAAAGTGAATTCTTTTCTTATGTATTAAAAAATATTTTCCATTTTTTTCTTTTTTTCCAATTCCTACTATTAGCTCTCTCTCTATATTTATTTATATATTTATCGGGTTCAAATTTTCAATTTTTAATAAAATACTTTCTATTTATCCAATCAAGTTCAAATAATTTTTTTTAAACTTGTAATGGAGGACACTTGATGTTAATACAGATTTTCACACATTAATTCATTAATCACATGTAATTAATTTAATTACCCGTTTTTTACGACAACTTAGATTCGTCTCTATTGATGTAACAATGCAACTGTGTGTGTGTGTGTTAAAACAAAGGCAAAAGTTGGCGTCGAAAACCTGTTTTTCAACCAAACCGGGTGTGCATTGTTAAAACAATGCACACAAATCATGCACTTTTTTCAATTCTTACTATTAGTTCACTCTCTCCCTATATATATATATTTATTTATACATATATATCTTATTCAAACTTTCAATCGTTAGTAAAATACTTTCTATTCATCCATTCAAAGTAAGAATTGACTTAATTTTTTTTTTATATTACTTGTTTTTGCTGCATTAAAATGTTTTTAAAAGAGTATTACAAAATTTTAAAATGTCTGGCTAAAATATTGTTGCAATTTAAAGTTTGCACTGTGACAAAAAGGAATCGGTAGAATATTTCATGAAAAAATATAATTCTGTCTTAGTAATTTTAACTCAAAAAAATTCCTTTCTCTGTGTGTGTGTGTGGATATGTATAAATTTAGGATCAGCCATGCTTCTTTTTTCTGTTGAAATTATATTTGTAAGTGATTTAATAACAATTTCAGTAACGATAAGATGGTTCTTTTTTAAAATTGGGAACTATTGCATCATACAATGTTAATACATGAAAATGAATGAAAACATAAGCAAAAGCTTGGAATAATTTCCTGTATTGCTGGTAAACATTAAACGAAATAGGGTGAGTAAAAAGGAATGAAAGACTACGATTAATATATGATTATTTTAATAAAAACATGCGATTTTAAGCTTAATTTTATTTCTCATTTTTGCTTATTGCTTTTCTTGAAGGATTTGTTTCCGTTCAACACATTGTAAGGTATTGGTCCGTGTGGGTTGCCCTACTCCTACGTTTTCCTCGTGACCTAGAGGTGTGGGAGTGAATGAAGAACCAGGCGTTCCCATAATTCTAATATCTCTTTATTAAGATCTTAACTTAAACAATATACAATAAGGATATATTAATATTCTAACTTGACGGATCTCAGGTGAAGAAACACACAATACGTACTACCAAATAAGCGCGACCCCGATCACTATATCTAACTTTACCACCTACTCTTAATGTCAGTATATACCCAGTTCCTAGTAGTTAACAGAACGATCCCCTACCTCTATATCCTGGGTAGCAGCAACACTTTCGAATCCTAAATAACGTTTCTTTATCTCGCGTGGAATGATATCCCCCGTGACTTGAACGAACTGGTACGAATAGTTGAATTCTTGAATGTCGGATAACCTCTCACTTTTAACTTTAACACTCGTAAACACAGACTAGCATAATCACTTCCCAAAGGCCACCCTGCTTACACTAAACTTCTGCTATTTAAAAGGTTCTTAATTTTCCTAATAACGCTTCGCTTCTGGATTTGGTTGGAAAGAATTTGCCTTTTTGGCCCCAAAGAACCCAAGAGGAGTTTTTAGTTGAAAACGCGATGAGCCCGTCACAACATAAATGTGTAGAATTGCAATTTAGTGATTTTTTTTTCTTTTTAATATGTAATATTATATCAGTTTACTATAATTCACATAAGAATTAAGACTACACAGTACCCTACAAATTTCAATAAAACCGAAAAAAATGTTTTTGCATTTTCTTGTGGCCCATGTAATTGGGAAAGTTGCCACTAGATGTCAGATCTGATAACAAATTAGTTTTTAAGATATTTGAATTTTTCTGAGCTTAGGTTTTGGTTTCGGTTTCATTTTAAAGCATTTTTCCACTCCTAAATTAAATTAATTAAAAATATTTTTGTGAACAGTCGACTCTTTCAGTGTGAAATAGTTACTAATTTCAATTTTCATTATTAAAATCATTTGTTCTTGATTATATTTTGAGTTTCTTGAATTCTTATAGTTACTTAATTAAGATTAATTCCAAGACCAATTTTTGTTTCAAAAAATAATTTATATAACTTAGAAGCTATATCATTAGATTTTCCCGTTGAGAAATTGCCATGGCCAAAACGTTCTCAGGTTGCTATGAGAAACAATATTTCAAAGAGATGAAATAATACTGAAAATGAGGTATCTAAAAATCAGCCTTCAGCTGATACTACATTTAGACGTCCGAATACAAGTACTCTGAATTCAAATATTGCAGATAAAGCTGAATATTTCTATGATGTACCAAGCTACATTAAACATATTGTAGTACTATATTTTAGTATTTTAAAGTTGCGCAACAAAATTTCAAACTTGCTAAACTGCCCCAATTTTTATCTGAAAAAAATTAAATTTTATCTACAAACCTGGTGATTTTTAGCATAAGTTCTTTTATCTTAGATTTTGTAGCTTTTTAACTTCCTTATTATTTGTACATAAAAGCTTTGTGTTTCAAAACTTTTGTGAAAATATTAGGTTACAATTAAGCTTAATACATAACTTGTCGTCGTAAAAAATGAAAACAATAGTACGCAAACATTTATTTGGAATTTAAAAGAAAATATTTTTAGTCATATTTAACTAAAACAGTGTTTTAATGTAGAACATTCACTGGAAAAGAACATATTAAAAAATTAGAGCTTTATGGGTAATATTAGTATTTGTTTTATACCTTTACGAACTTTAAATGCTTTTTTCTCAGACTTTTAATTTTGAAGATCTAAGTGTTTTCCAAGCCCTAAGCCTTTTTTTTTGTTCAAGATAGAGTCTTCCCATCTTTTGCATTTACTCCAAAACGTATGTTCTATAACAATTTGTATGGGTTTAGGTCTAAGATCTCTAGTTATTTTCTTAAAAAAACCTAAAATTAATATTTTAAAAATTTTCGTGTTTTTTTCAGGTTTAGCTAGAAAAATAATTTTTAAAAACCAACAAAGGAACTGAGTTCCAAATACATACTAACTTTTGTTTGCAATAATCTAAGAAACATAAATCACTTAAAATTATTTAAAAAATTTTAAGGCTGTGCGTTTTATAAGAATTTGAAAAAACTTAAAAAATTCTTAATTTTTTTTAAATTGTAAAATAATGGCTGGTCACATTGACATTTTACTTTCAATATCGACTTTACAATATAATCTGAATATAAAACATAAATTATTTTTACCTTTACTGTGCCTTCAAAACGTTTTTTTGAAAAAGGGTACCATGTAGCATTAACTATCGACTGACGTAAATCGGGATAGAAGAGAAATAAAAAAAATAATTTTTAATATAAATCCAGTGGAACACAAAATTTTAGGATGGTGATATTTTGTTTGTTTGTTTTGCAACTGATTTATTGTATTACATTTCCTTTTTTGTTATACTTTTTAAAAAATAAAACTCGATCACTTTAAGCTTCACCATTATCTATCAAAGGGAATAGTAGAGAAAATGAAAAATTTATTTATAAAGAATTTTTTTTACTTTCTCAATTAGTAGAATTAGCTTAGTATTCATAGGGGGGGGCGGCACCCCATGCAACAAATAGTATAGTTTAAATATTCAAAATATTGATGTGTATACGTAAGTTCAAAGGATTACTGCAATACTTTTCTTTGAGGAAGAAACCACCTCATTATTGCTTGAAGCGTCGATTAAAAATCATGATTTTAAATTTAATTTTATAATTTATGTGGGAGAGGGGGATATTCCAACCGCAAGGAACCTTCACCAATATGTAAGCTGTCGTATTTGTCAGTCGTAAATTTTTCTGATAAAGATTTAGTATAAAAAAAAGTATACGAGTTTTGGATTGGATGTTTTGATATTTTTTTTTACATTTTATATACCAAACATTTACATTTTTATACATTACATTTACAATATACCAAAACCCTCTACAGGAAATATCATATGAATATGATAAGTATTATATCCATCATTGGATATATTTTTTAAAAATGTGTTTGATTATGAATTGAATTTAAATTTTAAATCAATGTGTTCGGTATTTTTTTTATATAATGTATGTGAATACATATAGTTTTCACGGGACTCAATTTACATCTATTTTATTTGTGAATTTGTGTTTAAAGAAGCATTCAAATATCTGTCAATAGTTTTCTTCCGCTTGCATTGATTTGATATGTTATTCGAATTTCGGAGTGAATATCGATATGTTGAAATTCAATAATCATTTTTGTGAAATATGGATATATTGAGTGTGTGATGCTTTATTTGATGCTATTATTATTATGCAATTAAACTGTAATAACTGCGAGTATGTTTCAGTGTGTTGTATTTGCTTAGTAGGTTTATGCAATATTAGAATAAATCATTTAAAATGTTGACATTTATGTTCGAAATTTTTTGTGTGTCTACAAGTCCTTTTCTTAAATTTTCTATAGTTAAGATATCTCGATTAAAAGACTATATTATACATATAGAATTTTAATTTCAACAGGATTAAATTCCTACAAATTGTTTAGTGCATTGCTTATCCCATTTGGGCAAAATGACAAAAAATTTTTGTGTTTTCTAACAGTGTATATAGTATATAGTAATTCAGAATTAATAAAAATCATATTTAAACTGCTCTTCTGAAGCAATATCCCTTTCGATATATTTATAAAATTACAGTACATCCATTTTCTTTCAAAATTGTAATATCTTTGGGATTGTACTTTCAATATATATATATATATATATATATATATATATATAAACAAATGAAAAGCCAAAAACTAAAAGAAAAAGAAATTATAAAGCCGTTTGTTAGTGACAAATATTTACAGAAAAAACACTAAAATTTATTTCAAAGATTTATTTTCCACACATGAGTCATGGATTTATCGGAATTTCTAGAATAATTTAGTTTATAAATAGAAGTTGTTTTCTTCCTGAGAAAATCAAAAAAGAGGATTGTCAAGTCAACGAAATGAACATGTCTTTTTCCTTTAATAACAACAAAGCGTAAAGGAATTCTTTTATTTTAGTTATGTGAGATGATTTATTATAATTCTTAAATATATAATGCATCGGTCTCGATATTTCACTGCGCAACATCGGTAACATTCAGGTAACCATTTATTTTACAATGAAAAGGAGAACGAAAAATGTAAGAAAAAAAATTACAACTTAAATATATGAAACGTTTTATTAATTCAAACAAAAATACACTAATTGCGCTTACATTATTACTTAATTATTTGCTTAAACGAGTATTTTTCTATTGAATGATTATTTTTTGTCAACATATCATTTTCTAATATATCGGAAATTTCAGGGTAAAAAATATCCTTCATATTAAATTTTACGGTAATCACTGTAGCTAAGATATTAACATTCAATATTGATTTCTCACTAGTCCAAAAATCATTATCAATTGAGAAAACTCTTTCAACTGCTACATTAGTTCCAGTGTTGTACAACGTAAATTCAACAAGAATAATTGAATTTTCATATGGAATGAGTTCATTTTTGAAATGGTTAAATATTTCCACCCATCTTTTATCAATTTCACGCTCTGATTTTTCCATGGTTCTAATTTATCAAAATTTAAATATACATTCAGTCTTCTAATTGCTTCAAACAGACAATTGTCATTGATTTTAATATCAGGCCTTTCTCTTTCAATAAAAACTCAACACAATTTTTTATATCTACCCAATTTACTAAATTTGAAGTCAAAAAACACCGTTGAAAACTGTTATTTCCTGTGATATTTGTTTCAGACCATTCTTCGACATTTTGGAAACATGTTTGGTTCATCTCTGAATACAGAGATTAACAGATCAGTTTTAAAATTTTGAAAAGAAGGACATGTAAGAGGACACTTTTCGAGAAAGGGCAGAACTTATAAAAGGAGGACTGTCCTCCCTAAAGGAGGATGCTTGGTCACCTTACTAATATAGCACTCAAAAAAAAAAAAAAAAATTTGGGATATACTTGGAATAAATTTCGCCCTTTTTATGGATTTAAACCAAATCACTTTCTCTAGAGAAGGTTAATATAATAGTTAATTTATGCTCTTTTTTTAAGCTACGGACGTACTAACAGGGACGTCTTAAGACTTCTTGAGGCCCCTACACAAATGTAGACCCTACCTATGACTCTTAAGGTATTCAACTACCCTAAAATCATGATTTTTCTCAAAAATTGACAAATTTTGTTTATGATTTTATTTTATGGGCCATCCTATTAATTTAGTAAAAATACCAAGTATTTTATTTTCCATTCACTAGAACAAAAACTACAAGTGTTTTAGTATAAAAGCAGATGACATAACTTTACACAAGATGTCAAACTTTAAAATGCACTTCTCTCGAAATATGTTGTTTGCGAAAAGTTCAAACGGGGACAGCGATTTCTCAAAAAGTTTTGAAAATAATTTGCTGAATTTTTTTGTATATGTTCAACATAACAGTAGAAGTGTTTTGACGTTCAGATTTATCAATCGCTGTTTTTTTTTCAAAATTTGCAGTCCTTTATGTGAATATATTCACTGTCTTTTTATGCAATTTCATTTAGTAACTAAGATAAAGTGCTCTAGTTTTTGTAAGAATTAAAATATCTCTTATCCTGAAAGTCATTTCAAACATGAATAATAAAGTAACACATCAAAATTGAAAGTAGACAGTACGTAACATTCGTTGTCGAAAACTCGTATAAACACACAGTAACAAATAAATGTGCATGACTTACAGTAGCACAAACTGGCTCGACCAACTGCAGTCGTTTAACTGAAAGAGTAATGATGATGTATGGCGGTAAGCCAAGGCTTATACACGGTCATCACATGTTGACATATTGTCGAAATTCCCAGTCTTTCGAAGAATACAACCGGAAATAACATTTGACCGTTGAATTTATTCGAATTCGTGATCTTATTAATGCTGAGTTGAGAACAATACGATGCCCCCAGTGTGACCCATGCCTTAAGGCGTCCCTGCGTACTAACCATGTTTTATTGCAACATGATTAATTGGAATGCTGCTGGTATTATTTCAAAAACAGATGTTAATTGTTTTAAAACATTTGTGGCAAATCATTATTTTCTTTAACCCGGAAGATTCTTCAGTTTTTGTCAGAATCGATCTACAGTTTACTAAAAAAATTATAAAGCTTTTCAGTCATTCGCATTAATCGTAAAGTGTAATTTTATAAAATATCAATGATTTAATCGCATTTTTTATAATAAAATAAAAAAGAAGCAAAAATTACTTCAGGAATTTGTCTTGTTTGATACGTTTCTAACATTTTTTTTTTTTTTACTTTTTTAGGAAGTGTGGAGTAGTACTCAGAGTCGATTGAATGATAATAATAATTTTAGAAGTAAGTAAAAAAAAATTTTTTTTCAGAATTTTAAAAGTTGCTTGCAAAAATTACACACCACATTATGGTTTACTGCAATTTTTTTCATGCAATATTTTTTTTGAATCACTACACTGAAAATTAAGGGATATTATTTGTATAAATTACTCAACTTTGGGAAATTTAATCCATTAGAACGAATTAATTAAATTAGTACTTTAAGGTACCGTCAGTTCATAAAGATCTAAAATATTCACATTACACCAAAAGACCGAATGACTTTTTAACCTAGTTTTAACTCTTAAAAATGCAAAATAATCACAGAGAATACTAAAATTTTACAGCACAAAATATTTATTTTTAAAGATAATTAAATCTTTAAAATTTACTTACTATTTTTACAGATAAAAACAACTTTTACACATAAACTTAATTTGATGATATTCAAAGAAACAGTTTTTCTTTTCATTAATACACAAAAATTCATTACACGTTGTGCGTTTCTTTGTTAGTACATCACTGATTTTAGATGGCAGGTTCTATAATAATCCAAAGCCTCTTGAAGACTGAGCTTCTTTTTTCAAGACATTCTAAGAAAAGGAAAAAGAAAAATAATAATAAGAACACCTTGAAAATCTCCTATTATTGTTAAATCTCTGTTACACATAAAGAAATAAAAATGTAGTTAACTTTTGAAATAAGAACAAGTACTTTATTTAAAAACAAGCTCAGATTCAGTTCAAAATTTTTTGAAAACGTTATAATAAAACAACAAAAAAACAAAATAAATTAGTTAAGCTAAAAAGTAATGCCAAAGAAACACACAATTCTTTTGCACTATAGTCATGACTCTACAACACAAGAAAAAGCAACAATAAGCTACACGGACGAAAAAAGAAACGAAACTCTTGCTCTAACACCCAGTGTGTTGTCGGTACTTATATAAGTACCAAAAAGCTATTCAACCGTAAAATTAATTATATACATTGTTCACTTAAAATAAATAGTCAAATAGCGTTCTCTAAGGTCTTCATATTAACAAACAAAAAAAAAAAAAAAAAAAATAAGACACTTGCCTTTTGACACTAACTCCTTTTTCAGAACTAAAATGACAATCTTCACAATCCACTGAAAACGCCATCAGCAGAAAACACAATTTCTGCTATAAATCTATTCGTTTTCCCCGCTAAAATACTCTTCATAGAACCCGTGCTGTTATATGTCTTGGAAGAGAGGATTTAAAAGAATATTCCTGCTAAGCATCCTCAGAGTATTCGTAAAAATGGTTATTCTGTGTAATTTTAAAGTGAGTGGTACTTATTAGTACTGTCGCTAGACAGAGGGTTATTCATTCAAAATGTAGTGCTTTTATTTGTAGCTTGGGCTTAAAACTAACGCTCTATTATAGATTAAATGAAGAATACCTCACAAAAATGTAGTTCAATTTCAATATTACTGAAGGTTTCAAAGTGTTATGATTTGATTTTGATTACAAAAAGATGACTCCTTTGTACAGCGAATCAAAGTAAACACCAATCCGTCCACAAGTCGAAAATAAAAAAGCCGAGTTGTTACTTAAGAACTAATTAGAATGTGTTCGGGGGACTTGAAATGATAACGTATAGAGATATTTTCTAGCTCGTGTAGCTCTCATAATAAATATCAGCAGACTTAATATCGGAAATGCAAAAATCTGAAGTAAAAAATATGTTCTTCCCATATTCGAAATCGCTAATATCAGCACGTTTTTGTTATACTTTGTTCAATTTATGTACAATTCGTTTTAAGCGAAACAATTAAAGCTCTGTTTCTTTTCTTCTACTTTTTTGTAGATGAAGTAAAGGGAGCATCTTCCTGGTCTCTGAGCTGCCGTAAGTTTGATATACTTACAATTTTTTAAAACCACAATCGTTAAAAGGATACAATTTCCAATGTGTTTTCTTTTTTCGTTCCCAGTTTGTGGGAGAGAAAACCTGAATGAGACGGAGAGGAGAGAGTTTAAAGGTATATATACAACAATCAACCCACCTCACAGGTATCCTTGGATGGTACGTATCGAATTCAAGAAAATGGAATATTAAATTCTTTTTTCTTTAATGGAAACCAGAGTTAGAAAAATTACTGTCTTTGATAGAAGACCAAGAAGAAATAATATAAGCAGACGAAAATACAATAATATTTCGTTAAATGCGGTTCTGCAGAAACTCTGCGTTCTACGACACCCACAATTTACACAAAGAAAAATGTTTAGGTTCTGAAGCTTATTTTGTTTTTAATCACAAAAAGAAAAATTTGGAATAAGAAAATTTTTCTATTATTTCAACTAGTTCGAGTCACTTTAAGGCATCATAAAAAAAATTAGACATTGTTAAAAGATGTCTTTTTTATTTAAAATCACTCGGTCATCATTTGCGGAATTCTCATGACGGAGTTCGTCTACATTAGTTATTCAAGAAATTAGTAAAAAAAAAAGTTAAAACTGACCCTTTCTTGTTTTTTGTTTCATTTTCTTTGATTTTTCGAGTGATGGATTCATTATAATTCAAAGATTTTGTGCCATCTCTTATGTTCTCTCCATTTGTGATACAATCGATTCAAAATTCCAATTTTCCCTCTACAGATATCATTCTTTGAAAATAGTTGACTTCTTATGTCTTTTGGAGGTTACAGTGTCCATTGCCATTAATAAAAAATAACTTTTTTTTGCATCCAAATATTGTCACATTAATTATGTATGTGACTTTGACTTTGATGAAGGAATTTTAAAATAACTTTACTGATCTTTAAAAACAATAAAATGCTACTATAACTGAAAATTAATTGATGCTTCCCTAAAATTAAATTTTGCAGTGGGAAATTGATTTTCATGAATGAAATTCAATCTACTACACATTGGCATAGCTAGTTCTGAGTGGGCTCTGTATCGGAGATTCTTTGTCGGCCCTCTTCTGAGTCTCTTAATAGCTTACGATTTTTGGGCTTACTTGTGTTGAAGCCCCTGTAGTTTGGAGCCCCGTACCTTTGAGAGGGTCAATATGATGGTAGCTACCCTTCTGCTACTACATCAGTAATGTAAAAAAAAACTATTTAAAATATTCATTTAGCATACATTTATATATTGTTACGCAGATCCGGGATTAGAGGATTTTATGCAAAACAGTCGCAAAGAAAAAGACAGTTCTTTAACAGCGATGAGAATTTATTGTCGAAAATGCAATCTTTGAAATACAGGATTCAGCTGCAATATTCACAGAATAAATCTCAGAAGGTCTTTACACCTTCAACAGCACTCAGACACAATTATCGGTGTCTAAAATACACGTATATTTAAGAATATTCACAAGCAATCTCTCGTTCAACAGCCGAAGTAATCACTAAAGAAATACTAACTGATCCCTAGTCCAAAACAGGACTAACTGACTTTCGGTGAACTCTTTCTCTATTTGTATCCCTCGCGGATAATTCGAGAAAAATACGCTTGCGTCATAAGTCTTGAAATTAGTGAATTTCTCTACTAATTTCTAGACGAATCCAGAGGGTTCCGAACTCGCCAATAATGGTCGCCAACATGATTGCCAAGTCCCCAAAATGGCTGCCAAAGTCGTCAAAATGGTCTCTAAGTCGCCAACTTGGTTGCCAAAAATGACGCTAACTTGGCTCTATCGCCAAGATTTCGCCAAATTCCCATTGAATCACCATTATAACATAAGGGACAGCGTTTGCTTGTGAATATTACAGTTTTGACATAAATTAAATCTAATTTAGAGTAAGATATAAGTGCATTACACATCTAAATACAAATTATTTATACTATTTTACACATAATTCGTAACAGTATTAAAAGGTTGAACTCGTGATCTGGCATTGTCGATTCATGAGTTAGAGTCATGATGAGTTAGGTGATGATGATCACCTAGAGTCATGATGATGACTTAGGTCTTGATATTGATCAAAATCTTGAATATTGGTAAAAAGTGACGGAAAGAAAAAAATGTTTGAGAATATTCATTTCTTTCTTAGCATTTCATATCAAGCTGCTTTGAGCATGTAGCCTACCAAGACTGAAGGACTGTTTCTTATCACACACTCATAGCTTTCAGCCTTATATGCTATATTTAGACAGTGTTTCAATCAGCAAGTTAAAAAAGTATTAAAAGTGTTCGTAAGTAAATTAATGTATGAGAAATTCAATGCAGTAAGTTTAAAGTTTGATAAAATATTTTTATAAGCACGCAGCTACTATGCTACTATTTAGATCAGAAGTAATCAAGCTTTTTTCTCCTCCGGGCTACATACATATAATAAATATTTTACTCGGGCCGCAACATAAGGATTAATGGGGGAGGGGACACTATAAGACCAAGGGTATTTAAAAAGTGGAAAATTGATCAAAGTATTAATTATTTTAGATTTTATTTTAAAACTATATTTAGCTCCATCAAACTCAACTCACAAAAGAAAGGTTTTATGCATTGTTTACCCTGTTATGGGGTAATTTCGATTTCCTTTCATCAATTATCCCAAGCCCCCCCCCCCTCACTTCCTTCCAAATATTTTGTTGCTGTTACAAAGATCTTCTTAAGAAAATCAATTTATCTCGTCTTAAAAGAGACCCCCCAAAAAAAGGAACAGTTGAAAGACTTGTGATTAATAGTATAGTGACGAGCAAAATTATATTTTTTAAATATAGCATTTTCACGACAAATCAAACAAGTTGTTGATCAATGTTTGTTTTTCTCACGAAATAGAGAAGATCACAATCTTCTTGAGACAACATATACTCTTTAGATATTTTTCACTTGGAAGACATGAGGGTTAACTAAAATTTAGTTTCACCCATAAAATGACCGTTATTCCACTTTTATTTGTTAACATTAACCGTTAGAATTACAAAAAGAAAAAAAAGTAATCCAGTAATTCGTATCAACCTAATATCAATAGTGAAATCGATATATGGGATTACTTGATTCATAAAATTTCTCGCTAAACTTTTAATACATTGTTCTTAAGTAACTGAATTTATTAGTGTAACGGGCCATGACCGGGCCACTCAGAAAAGGCCTTCGGGCCACATGCAACCCGCGGGTCGCAGATTGAGTATCACTGATCTAGATAGTTCATATTTTGCTGCTTTAGTTTCGGTACGAACCCAGTGAAAAAATATAAAATGTACCTTCAAGTTCTGGTGACAAAAAGATCTCGAAACAGTGAAAAGGTTGAAAACGTGTTCCTGGATCTCAAAAGTGTTTAATATTTACAACTTGGCATAACTAATCGGTTCCCCAAGACAAAATCAATGATAACTTATGTCCTGAGTAACAGTGTTTTGTTGAGAGAGGAAAAAATGTGAATGAAAGTTAAAGAAAAGAATAACACTAAAAAGTTGTATCGTCTTCAATGCGATGTTTGTATGCAAAGTGTTTATGAATATATAATCATTACTACTAGAAACTACCGGAAGAATAATGAATCTCAAACTTTGGTGTATGTGTGACATAAAAATTTTTCGCCTCATCATTAGCATTTTAAAACAGATTTTAGTAAACAAGGTTGTAAAGGAACTTAAATAAAACATATTAGAAGAATCCCATTTGAAAAGGATTTTTTGTTCAATTAACAAAGTCTGGTGGCTTTTGAAAAGAGTAGATATGTGGATAGAAAATTTTAAAAATTATTTCACTTTTTCATTTTTAATCGAATTTTCTCAATGGAATCCAAATAGACTGCAGCATAATTTGTAAAATTGTATTAATTTTTGTAGTATTGTACAACCCAACACCCTCAACAATTTTCAGATCTTATAAGTCTGCCACTCGAAATTCTTCTCACATATATTGAGTTCCAATTGGAAACTCATTGGTGAAACTAAATAATTCAAACTCTCATGTTTTGATCTTTTCCACAGGTAGCTCTCGTGAGAGAAAGATTCGACGGCAAAGATGAATTTTATTGCGGAGGAGTTTTGATTAGTCCATACTATGTGCTAACAGCAGCACATTGCTTTAGGCAGTAAGGAGAATTTTAAACTAAATTAAATTTCTGTACTTAACATGCATATTTATTATAATGTCATGTTTCTTATATTTATTATTATGTTTTGTTTGTTGCGTAAATAAATTCCTTAAATATCTGTCTCACACAGACAGCTCAGGATCACTTCATTGCCGAAATAAATAAACAATAGTAATAAGTAATGTTTTGAGAATGAACATGGTAACTGCTGAAGAATAAACTATTGTAGTACTCAATGTTGCTTGCATAATTCTGAAAGAAATAAAAACATTTCTTTCACTTTTAGCTATAAAAGTATGAAGTTTTATCGAAGTATTAAGACACACACACACAATGTCATAAAAATTACTCATATTGCGGAGGTTTCTTTTATTTTCGCTCAAAAGAATTAAATAACAATTTATTTATAAGTAAATTTTATCTTTATACTCGTTTATTTTCCTATTTAATATGAGAAATGTGCATAAAAATTTATTTTTCTCAGAATAAATAGCATTTGAAATTTTTCTCTTTATTTTTATTTATATATATATATATAACAGTCTTTTTCTTTATATATATATATATATATATATATATATATATATATTCATGGATTTTGACCTATAGGTCCAACATGGAAAGTTAGCACGGTCTTTTTGTTTGGTTTGGGGAAGATTTGAATGGTACAGTAATGGGGAAGAAAGTAAAGAAAAAATACAACTTTCGATTGCGTTTTGATTTGAAGCAAAGTTTCCTTCACTTTCTTGGCCCATTTGAAATGAATTGACTTATCGATGCGCAACAGAGACCATTATCACGTGTAGTGATGCTATCGATCAGCTTCCGCGTCAACCGATTCACTGTTAATTGGTAGTCAGGATCAACGATCCCTTTGAAGAATAATTTGCATTCTTTGTAGATAAGGATTCTTTCTGGGTCGGGCTTCGAAAAGAGCTCAAATGAAGCTAGTAGTCTTCCTCGAGGTTGCTCACTCCAAAAAAAAATACTTCATAACGACTACGTTTAAATACGGGGGTCGAGCAGAATTGAGAAGCATATGTTCAAGGTGTTGTTTTCAAAAAGTGTGAGATGAGTGTGAAAGAGGTCAGTTGGCCAGCCGCTTTTCAGAGAAGGGTAGCTTCTGAAATAGTCTCTAAGAATTCAGCATGTTTAAAGTTTTTGAGTTGGACTGCTTATTATTATTATTATTACTCCTTAATTTGAGCTAAGAATGAATATTCCTGAACAAAAAGTTATGTGACCCTTTTCGGTGACAATTTTGAGCAGTCTCTTTTGGAATTAGTGTTATTTGCACATACTGGAAGTATCTACCGCTTAAAAACTTGTGACTAATTTTAATTAGATGTACAGGGAATTTTATTTTTGCTTCATTAATTTTTATTTAGATCATTCTACCACGTTTTGTCGAAAAATATTTTTACATCGAGAAAAACTCTGACGGAGTAGAATTTGTACACAAAACCCTTGTAAAGTATGTGAGGTACTTCCCCCTAATAAATTGTTGAAGTGTGGCACGGCCTTCTCTGAAGCCCAATTTCTATCACGGAATGTAGTTTATCTCATTACAGTAAAATTTGATCCTATGAAGGAAAACTCTTAAATATGTTGCCAGTCAAACTTAAGGTATCCGACTACGTTCGGAACCGTGATTTTAAAAAGGCGCATAAATATATAATTTTCATGATATTTAGTGTCACTTAGATTAGAATACATGTATAAAAGTGTTTTAAGGACATTTTGACAAAAAAATTATTTAAATACAATGTTTCGGCAAAAAATGAACTTAGAATAACCTTTTTTCAAAATGTTCTTTTGTGAAAAATGCTTCTATTATAATAATATTTTGCCTGTATATAGCCCAGACCTCTGTACAGAGTCTCAACTATGATTTTTGAAAAATTTACTTTATTTTCAGAGTTACAACCATTTGAAATAATTATTGGCGTTTTTTTCTTAAAATGTCTCCCCTCTGTTGTGTCGTAAAACATGGATAAACCCACTTCTAAGTTATATATTTCAAAAATTCTAGTTGAGCCTCTGTATAGAGGTCTGAACTATACACAGGCAAAATATTATTACAATTGAAGCATTTTTCACAAAAAGAGAATATTTTGAAAATGGGTCATTCTATGTTCATTTTTTGTCAAAATATTGTACTCAAATAATTTTTTATTGTAATGCTATTCTTAAAACAATTTTATATACATTTTCTAATCTAAGTGACACTAAATATCATAAATATTATTCATTTATACGCTTTTGCAAAATCACGGTTCCAAACGTAGTCGGATACAGAGTTGCCAGAAACTTATGCAGCAAAGTAGCACGAAGAGGGAAAAAAAGTAGCTAAAAGTAGCGAATCAATTTTCACTTGAAATTCATAAATATAATTTTTTTTGATTTTGTAAAACTGTTTTAAAAAATACGTTAAAATGCTTTAATTATTTAATTCATTAAAAATGCATTCAAATTCTTCCTGCTTATTATCGTGATCTGCTGTGGTCTTTTTATAAATCTCTGAATTATATCGAAGCATTTGTGGCGATGGAATTAAATCAACGTAAGTCCCTCATTCTTCCAAAGTCACATTCGATTCCTTAATTTCGTCTTTTTTGACGTCACTCTGGAAAATGCCGTTTCCACAGTGACATTACTTATGGGTAGGCTGTAAAGCTTTAAAGCAAATATACCTAAATCTCTTAAAAATGGATTTCCAACTGCGTCTTTTATATTAAAAATGTGACACCAAAGTAATTCTCCGTCATTTAAAAGCTCAAATTGAGATAGAAAAACATCTTTCAACTGTGTGTTAAGCATTTATCTCTATTGATTCTCCAGAACATATAATTTAGATTGGTCTACTAATTCTAAAGACAGCTAAAAGGGGAAAAAAGAACGATTTGAATTTTAAAAAATATCAGAGGAAAAATTCTTTATCTTTTTTTAAAGTTTCATAATTTGAAGGGATTTGGTTTAAAAGAGTTAAATATAAAATCTTGAGGAAATTATGACATCTTTGATGGATTTCTGTAGTGGATTCTGTAGATATTATTTTAATTTTGCTTGTCAGTTTATTTAAAAAGACATTGATTAAGTACTTCAATAGGCAAATAAATGCTTGTTAAACTCGTGTCAACTTCGAGATTTAGGGTAAATTGTTCTTCTTAAAAGAATAAAGTTATAATCTTTTAATTATTTCAGTAATTTGCAATGATCAACATGATCACTTTGAAAGGCAAATTAATCCGCTTAAATTCTGTTAAAATTGACAGTTGTAATTTAACAATACTTAATTACATCTTGTATTAATTTAAGTAAAGGAATAGTAAGACAAGTAGATTGGAAAGAGGCAGTGGCGTAACAGAGAATATTAGGGCCCATTGCAAGTTCAGCTTTCGAACCCCAAGCCCTAATACGTACTTGACGTCAGTCAGCCTTTGGTCCTCCTAGAATCCCTAGGCCTCCCTGCATTGCGACGGTGTACGTTATGCCACAGAATTTAGGTCAAAACCTTTCAAAAGGGATTTAATCAGATATTTTTATCACTAATCTCTTTAGATTACAATTACTTATTTTTGTCATTGTATGCAATTTTTTATAAGTCTAATGCAGCAACTTCAGTTAATTACAAAAATAGATTTTTATTCTTTAATTCAATGGAGTATTGTTGATGATAATTATACAATTTACTTATTTCTATAAGAATTTGTCCTTTCACAATTACTTTTCCAGTTTAATATTTATGTAGAAATTCTCTCTAAGCCTATTTTTTAAGAATATTACATATTTCATTTTCATGCTTCTATCGGGATTAGAAAGAATCCCACCATTTCTTTTTTGTACCACTTGCAGTGGAAGAGTGGTAGGAAAGGGGTGTCCGGCTTTGATAGGTTCCGATTCGTGGCGGTGGCGAAGGGGTGGGGGAGAAATTATGGCGTTTCGGAGTGGTGAAACATACAGCAATTCCATGTTTTCTTTGGGGACTAAAGTCACTTTTTTTACGATTTTTCCGAAAAAAATCAATTTTTTCGAAACGATCCAGTATTTCTAGTACTTATGGTTGAAAGTAGAAAAAAGTAGCGGGATCTTCAAGTGAAATAGCATAAAATTCGCGAAGTAGCAATAGGATAAAAAAAGTAGTGGAAAGTTTTAAAAAGTAGCAAAATTCGCGAAAAATCGCATGATGTGGCAACACTGGTAGAATACCTTAAATGACTAACGAGTGTGTATCCTTGTGTAAAATTGTGGCTTTTGTGTTCTTCCTTGGGAAGCATAGCAACATTTGGTAGTTTCCATTGCGCAAGAAAGCGCTTAGTAGTGAAGCATTTTTTTGTGAGTGTTATTTGGGTTATAGCTTCTTTGATAGGGGTGGAAATTTAAAAGAAACATTTGGAGTTATATATATCTGGACTTGAAGTTTACCTGTGTCAGGGTGCTTTTCAATAATGGTTCTTTCTAGCTTCAGTAAGGAAAGTTAGATCAAATGTGAAGACAGTGAAGACGTCAAAAGAGTGATAAATTAATTTGTTTTTAAAAAAAATTTCTCATCTTGTCATTGCTCAGCTTTACATCTCCATTATGTAAATTCTCATGTTCCAGGTTCTTATTTTATGTCTGTATATTACTTTCCTGATTTGCCTAATGAGAGCATTCACTTCTCTTTTGCAGGGAAAAGAGGAGTACCTAATGTTCTGCTATATTTTCCTAATTTTTTTTAATTCAAAGCATCTACTTTCTATGGCTAGAATGACCGAAATGACTAATGTTAATTAATAGCATTTTAAATAATTTTTTCGAAATTTCGGTGTGCAACGTCTAAATTTTCTGCTTCTTTTGTTGTAGTGAAGAACTTTTGAAACTTCGTCCAGTTAAAAATTTTTAATGTTTGTATTACAGTATTTCTTTTTTCTTTTTTTTTTTTTGGAAAACTGTTAATTTTTCCCTACATTGTCCTCCAAAACGAAGTTGTGTTCTTTTTTAACGTAACACTCGTTGATGGCGCTACTGACGCAAATGACCTGCGTCTGCGCTGAACTACAAATGATTTTCATATCCTATAGTGATATATACAAGATAGAAATTTTACTCAATTTCTATTCTTATTACATGCTTCATTCAAGGTGACCAGCAATTTATTACAAATAATTAACAAACCTCTTTTTTCGATTCACTAGGCTGTGTCGCAAAAGAAATTTGTATATATCTATTTTTTAATTATTAAATAATTTTATTTATTGACGCTTAAAAGATGAAAATCATATAAAAAAGACATATATTTCCTAAAAAAAGTATTAACTATATTCATTGAGCATATTCTTTTAAGACATTTGCGCGTAAAAAGTGTAGAATGTTTTTTTTTTTTTTTTTTTGAATTTATATCTATCGAAAAAAAGTATGCATACAAATCTAAAAGCATGAATCAAATTACTTATTTTTGAAAAAAATATTTTAATGTAAAACATCTAATGTTTGAAATCTTCTAGAAAGTAAAACATGTATGAATCATTTTAGTTTTAAGCTTATCTATGTACTTTACAAGCCTATATTTTTTGTAAGCTGTTCCTCCTCTTTTCTGCATAACTAGAGCTATATATTAACGGTCGTTTATATTACTAACGTTTTTCAAAGAGCTAATGAAACACTTTTTTGTGTGTTTTTTTTTATTTCTAATTCTAGAAGTTTTTGATATTAGAGAAATTTATCGATAAGATATTTTGAATGTAAATGTGATAATTTTTGTGAGGATAAAGAAACACAAAAGGTGATCATTTTTATCTACGAAGATGTTCACATATAATGCTTAGCTATTTTTGAGTCACTCAAATAATTTTCCACATGCTCGGAAAAATCATCTATTCTGAAACTATTTTTTAAATACATATATCCTCAATCCGATTATAAAATAAATTTAGATATTGAATATGAGTACCGATACATATCGAAACGTTGAAAGCAATTTATACGTGAATGTCAGCAGCACAAACAGTAAACAAGTGAAAAATGAATGATAAATAGAAATAGTAATACTTAAAAATATAACTATAGTGTTGTTGGTTGAAATTAAGTTGATAAAAACATAAAAAATGTGTTATCACTGAGCTACTACATATACGCCATTTCTGAATAAACTCTTTGATACACAGCTTGACTTAATTGCAGTTTCAAAGTATGTGCATTAATTTAACTTACTCCACAATCCGCAGATTCACGTGTCGTCATAAATTAAGTGGTATATTTCTGCGCTCCCTGTTTCTAATTACGCATCCTGCAACTAACGAAAAAAACTCTTTTGAAGTGATAACTTCTTTAGGCGCGTTTTGCTAACGAGTGAACTTGAATGAACGTCGCGCTCGGGTTTGTAACGCCCATTCGTCTTTTTCATCTAA
>BMAV01012547.1:35378-60050 GCA_019973955.1 Trichonephila inaurata madagascariensis
GACAACTTTATTTAAAGTGAGAGTTAACACCCAATTAAACCTTGTATTTAAGTCAGATCACGCAACTAGATCCTTTACCTTAATTATAATAAATAAACCGATTCATCTACTACCTATATCAAATATTACCTTTTGTAGATCTCCTTCCTTCACCTAAAGAGAGATATCTATAAATTCACTTTATATACGACGATTCCAACTTCTTTATATAGGGCTTCTATTCCTTCTAAAGCTATCGGACTGCTAACTCTTGATCTGAAAGATTCCACACTAAGCTATCTCTAAACTTGCCGCGCTATATCTTATCATCAAAGCTTCTATCCTTTTAAAGTATATCTCATTTACATATTTGATCCGTTTCTCTTCTTGGTATTGGGTTGGAAAGGTTTTGCCATTAATCGTGGACGTCAAAGAACATAGGAGTTATGTTAGCAGAAGGACGCGAGAGACGTCACAAAGGTTCCATTAAATAATTTAAATACAAGAAAACAAAATATAATTAAGAAGAATTACCTTACAGCAGCACCAGATACATTTGTGCAAAACTGCCATACAATGACAAAAGAGCTAGTAAACGCTAGAGGTTATGTGATGTAAGTCTTCTGATTAAATCCCTTTTTAAAGGTTTTGACCTAGATTCCTCTCTTTTCAATCAACTACCTGTGTTACTATCCCTTTGCTTAAATTAATTCATGGGTAGAATTGAATAGTGTTCAATTACACCCAAAATTCACTAAGCCGGATCGGGTCTTCTGAAGAAGTTACCTATGATTTTAAGGGAAAATTTTAAAGCAGATTTTTCAAAAGACAAATCAATGTCTTTAGTAGATTTTTTAAAATCAAAATTAAATTTAATCATGTCAAATGATCCAAATGAAAGCCTGAGGCAGTACAGAACCACGCTTGACTGAGTTTTTTATAGATATTTAAATAAAATTTTGAATCTAAAATATTTATAACCTATTTCAGCTACCATAAACCTATTATTTCCTTCTTAGAATACAATTAATTCCCAAATATGATTGTGTATTTCGCACAAAAATATTACTTTATGAGAACAGACATATGAATAAACAGTTTTAAAGGACTATATTAATATCCCCTTGTTTTTTATTCACCGAACTAATCCCTCTGAAATAACATTATACAATTTGAAGTTATCGCTTCTATCGTGTGGTCATAAGCACACACACTTTTTATTTTATTTCTTTTTAAATCTATCTTTATGATTAGTCTATTTTATGTTTGTCATCTCAAAAATATTTGGCATATAACACCAAAGTGTTTTTACTTAAATAATTTTGCATAAATCCCCTAATTTTTGTTTAAAATATCTTTTCAATATCATGAAGTTCTGAACCCATCTCAAATCTTAATAAGCGTCGAACAATTTACTTGCAGTCAAACAATACATAATACACGTGTTGCTCTGGGAGCTTCTAGCTCTAGAAGGAATCCGGTGCCTGTACAGATCTCTGTAATGCTACCGCATCCCAAGTTCAGTTATGAAATACTCAACCACAGTTATTACGACATTGGCCTTCTCAAGTTACAAACTGCTGCCCAGTTGGGACCGAACGTAAATGTGGTGTGTCTACCAGCTTCCAGTGACATAGGAAGTGAGGAACAACAGGCTTTCGTTGTTGGATGGGCTTTGTTCGGAAAGAAATGTAAGTGCACAAGGTAACCAATATCTTTATTTACACCTTTTTAACCCTCTAAGCGGTCTGCACTTAAAGTCTTACCATTCTGGAGATGCTTCAAAAATGCACCGCAAATATTTTTTTGCTTTCAGGTGGGGTTCTCAAAAGTGGTTGAGCCGTATTTTTAAGAATGCGGCTCGGGCGCTTTTGGGAATCTTGCTTGAAGGCAGAAAAAGCATCTCTGGAATGGCGGAATTTTGCGTGCAGACCACTTGGAGGGTTAAATAAATAATTTGCATAACTTACAAGGCTTGCTACGGAGTAAGAATCTAGTTGTTAAACGAATTCTGGTAAGTACAGCTGAGGATATATCTTTTAACCTAACAAATCAGTGAATGGTGTGAATCTGAGGGGAATGGTGTCGTCCTGGTCACTTTACCGTGGTTCGATATTACTAGCTCGGTCGTCAATAGCTCTGGTAGTCCAGCCATATTAGAAAGAAATAAGGGTCAGCTTCGCGAAATGACAGATAAAAAAACTGAAAACTCGTATAGACCTTTTTTTTTTTTGGCACTCTTAAAGTTGTCTCAAAAGTCTCATAAAATATCGTGTCCGCATCTTAAGATATTCAAGGTCAAAGGTGTAAGAAAAAATTCGGTTTTTTGCAGAAATCTCGTTTTCTTTAGCTTTAATGCCATTTAAATTTATTATAAATATTGTAGAAAATAAAATTTTGTATAACTTTAATTGAAACATTTTTTTTATACATCAAACCGTTTTTGAGATAGAAGGGGTTGAACACGCAGCGCTTAGCTATCTAGAACATAATGCAAGGTCAACCGTTAGTCACATAATTTAATACGCCGTATAAGGTCTATAAACCTTAAAAATTTATATAGTTATAAGCATTTGGCAATTTTTATTAATTATTACATTACATTTAACAATAGTCTTCACTAATCAAGTATATACACTCTATAACAAAACAAAAACGACGCACCAAGAACGAGTGATCCGATTAAGACAAAAATTAGTGGGAAGGAAGATTATTTACAGAATAAAAAATGATTAAAATTTCAGAAAGATTCAACAATTTATTTCAGAGTTACATAGTTACAAAGTAACGGGCTCAATAAAGTGTTTACCCACTTCTAGCCTGGATGCAAGCTGCCACACGACGTGGCATAGAGTGATAAAGCATCCTGTTGGTCTCGTGCGGTATTTCTTGCCAAATTTGCTCCAATTGTCGGGTCAGGTCATCAACATTCCCTGCTAGATGAAGTCGCCTTCCCATCAAATCCCAGACATGCTCGAGTGGAGAGAGATCTGGCGATCTGGCTAGCCAAGGAAGAGTTTGAAAAGCTATAAGACAGCTCATAGCAACTCGTGCCATATGTGGTCTTGCATTATCTTGCCTAAAAATAAGGCCAGGGTACTTCAAAAATAACGGTAGCAAAACAATTATTAGAATGTCGTCAGCGTACCTCTGTGCTGTAAATGTGCCTCTAATGATGACCAGAGGGATCCGGATGTCAAAAGAAATGACACCCTAGACCATTACTCCTGGTTGAGGATCTGTGTGGAGTGCAATAGTGAAAGCAAGATCGGCACGCTGCCCTGGGCGTCTCCAGACACGTCTTCGATAATCATCAGGACACAGTTGGAAGCGGGATTCGTCGCTAAACATTATAAGTCTCCAGTCAACTTGATTCCATTCTGATAGAGCCAAGCAACACTGTAATCGGGCTCGATAGCGTTCAGGCTTGAGGGGCAGGTGGCGTAGCTGTCGATACGAGCATAAATTTCGCTCTATCAGCTGTCTATAAATGGTCATGGTGGACACTCGTGTGCGGGTCGCACGTCTGATGATTAATAACGATGAATCAGGCCTTGTGGCAGCTGATATGACAATCAATCTGTCCTCCCAATCTGCTGTGGCCCTAGGTTGACTGCTACCATCAAGATGCTGAAATCTGCCATTGCCCACCCATTCTTGCCAGCATCTTCTATTGACCGCATCGCTTCGACCCATATGACGAGTGATTCTCCTATTTGCCCAATCTGCCTCTTTCAATCCAATGATACGACCTCTTTCAAACTCTGGTAGTTGCTCGTAATAAGCCCGTATCCTGCGTCGAGGCATTTTTTCAGTCGTTGAAAGGTATCCTAAATCGCAATGCAACAGAATATTTAACTATGAGATTGAGATTCACTTCTTATAGAAACCTACTGATTGCACAAATCTGACACGCTGTAGCACCCGCTATTCCTTCATTGGACACCAAATTTTAATCATTTGCATGTTTGGGCCAAATGTCTTTGCATACGAAATCTCATTACAATAGGGCAAATCCTTCTTGGTGCGTCCTTTTTTTTTTCTTTTTTTTATAGAGTGTGCTACTCAAAATGCTACGTCTACAAATAAGCCAGATAAAATTGCATATTTTGAGATGTCCTAACCCTTTATTAAACAAATTAGTGAAAGAGGAGATTTTTTTCAGTCACCTTCTCCTGATGAAAATGGAAGCGAACTCTACTGAAGGTAAATTCAGATCAGATTCTAAAACTACAAGCTAAGGATCCTGTGGCGGTGTGATATCTATATGAACTAGTCCCAACATCACGCGAAGACGATCATTGTGGCGTGATCGGTTAAGTACTCGTGTTCGGAACGGAAGGTACCCGGAACGAACCTTCAATCCTTTACTACAACCTCTCTTTGAAATTTCCAGTTAGAGTAAAAAAAAATTGAAGAGGTAAGAATGAGAAGTTTGTGGTGAAAAATAATATATTAATGAAAATTCAAGGGGATTATATCGGGAGTATTAAAAGATAATTGTGAGATACCTAAGATTTTCAGAGCGAAAATTCAGGCTGTATGCCAAGGGGGACCTAACCTTTTTAGGAAGAGTGCCTAGTTCAAATAAAAAATAATTATGCGTGCCACTTCCAACTTTTCGAGCAACTAAAAAAGGGGGGAAATGTTACTTATAGGCTTATTATGTAATTTTTATGCTAAGATCACATTTTTTACGCAAATCTAATTGGTGAAAATTTAAAAATTGTATAATAAATGCGACTAAAGCACAAAACTTAGATTTTATTGTTAATCAGTTCAATTAATTTTAATCAGTTTTCAATTTTTATGTTTTTTATGTTAGTAATAAAAAATATTTGTTCCCAAAAGCATATTGATTCAAATCTACAACAATAGCTGACAGCCAAATCGTGTAAATTTGAAAAAATTGCTTGTTAGTACAAATTTTCCAAATTCAATATTTGAATCCTTATATTTGCTTTTCAGTCCTGAAGTCAACCATTTCGATTTAGACTTCGGGTGTGTAACAATTAACATTTTTCAGAGAAATTGAAATGATTTGTAGATTTGTGAAAATGATCAAACGCAGCCTTGGAAGAATCCTGCAAAAATGGATATTAAATTTATCATAGCTCTCTCAGTACACTAATAGCTTTGGTAGATTGTTCCTGCAATCAAATGAAATTTGTCATTTTTCCCCTTCATACCAAGACGGAAAAAAGCAAAAGTTTGTCCACAAAAGAAGGTATATGACTCCATTTAGGGTAGGATAAAAACAATCTTTCCTCTGTAATCTTAAATTTAAGTTATTTTAATGGCCCATAATATTGGTAAGTAAAGCTAAATTACAAAAGCCAATTAGCAAAAGCCAATTTTCATTCTGGCATAGCTAGCACTCACTGGGAAGTTTAGTGTTTTCTTCCATATATTTTAAAATACGCTCCCTCAAATTCAAAAATCTCACGGTTGAAAAAGCTTGGGAAAGTCAACTCGAACAACAATTCGGGTGCATTCTCTACTAGCTAAATTTCTATTGTAACTCATTTAAGTGTATTTAAAATAAACTTTTTAAAGGGATTTTCTTTTGTCTAGCACAGCCGCATTTCAATGAAATTGTAAAAAAAAATTGTTAGTTATTATCTTTTAAAAAATTTTTTTATTAAGTCTTCGCGTGTCATTGTCATTACTCCACCGTGTCACACTATGGCACGCGTGCCGTGAGTTGTCCACCAACGCCATGAAAACGGTCCTCTTGAAGCAACAAAAACATAAGATAGTCTGGGACGTCATTTCTTCCGGCCAAAGTGTTATAAAGATAGTTAAAAAAAGCTGGCAAGCTGTAGGAGAAAAAGATGATTCCGTTGAAAATTGTACCTGTAATTCAAGAGAGATTTTCTAAGTTGATTATTGATGCTTGCAGGCCTCTTCTCCAAATGGAAAACGGTAAACCATTACTGCCATCTGTTTATCCTCAAAATATCCTTATGCGATACCAGTGGCGGATTTAATTTCAATTTTTGTAACCGATGCTTTTCCTAACATTTTCCGTGAAACAGGTTTCCTTGTAGAAATCCACTGTGTCCAGGAGACATCTTTCGTTAGCAATCTAACAAATGAATCTTTTTAAATATATTTTTTTTTCGTTTCGGAATAAAAGTGCGCTGTAGTTCTGTTCACCAACACACTCAATCTTATCCTATTGAGTGATTAAAACTATTAAACGTATTTTGAAGATTTTGTGTTTAGGAGCTGGAAGCGATTTGGAAAGACTTTTAGCTTTAGCGCTCTTTTCCCTTAGAATAGGATCACGTGAAATCACAACGTTCTCACCTGCAGAATGGGTGCATTGAAAATAACTTAGAACACCCGAAACTGCTTTATGAAGTGGACCGAAGCAGATATCAAGTATCAAAATGAATCCCCCTTAGACTGTCAAAAAAAATTCTATCAAAAGTGAATTTTTTGAAGGAAATTTAACTTTAGTTCTAGCTGCATCTCGACCGCATCAACTGACTGTTCAATGACTGCAACCTGGAATAGTCGAGAATAAGATATCCCACACAAATTACGCCATACATTGACCCCGTAAGAAGGGCAGATCTCAAGTTCAACATAGCCGTATTATAAAAGAAGGAAATACATGAATCTATTATCAGTGAAATCTGAAAATGAAGTTGACGGTGATATGGATTTTTTACATATCAAGTGGAGTCATAATGCATAGTGTGTATCTACTCCAATATTTACTTCATAAGAAATCGATCAACTGTGTGTGTGTGTGTGAAAAAAGGGAAACATTATGTGAACACAGTCTTGTCGTAACGTTTTCGAAACTTTAAAAGATAAATTAGTAAAACAACCAATATTACATTTTCCAGATTTTAATCGAGAATTCACTGTGCAGACTGATTCTTCGAGCAAGGGAATCGAAGTCGTTCTGGTTCAGATTAATAGTGACGGTGACTTGACTTTAAAAAAAATTCATTGAAAGTGAAAAATGATATGGAACTACAGAAAAGGAATGCGCCAACATCATATTTGATCACAAAAAATTACATTACAATATAGATTGTAAGCACTTTACCATCCAGATTGACCACAATCGGTAGATTTGGCTAAAAACAAATTCCAGTACTAATCAACGCTTGGTTAAAGCCAATCTTGACTTTACTGTAACTCATTACTCAGGTAAAGAAAACAAAATACAAATAGTTAAACAGATCAATGGCTTTGGAAACAAGCAATACAAAAAACAATTCAAACCAATTCCTGCTTAGGTAACCAAAGAAAAATTTTATATTAATTACTTTTTATTAAATAGCTTCAATTAATACAAATATGTATATACATATGACAGAATCTCTATATTAAGTGGCAAAATAGAAAGCAAATTTCCTTGCAATTTTCCGTACTTGGTAGTTGGATAATCGATGTATAGTTTCGCCATCTATTGCCTTCATTCGGAACAATTTTTTTTCCCATGTAAAACTATAATTAATGAATTTAATTAATGAATTAATATACAGTGGTGGCAAAAGTTGTGGAAACCTTTTAAAATTGCTATGTTTTTTAGGTTTATATATGCTTATAGAAGAGATTTTACGTTGTACAAAATGCAAAGCGTTTTTATTATTTTAAAGAAAATTTAATACTGAATTCAATATAAAAAAGAAGATTCAAATATTTTTAATACAAAAAAAAAGTTATGCTGCAATAACTGTCGATATACATTAGATACTCATGATATATAGCAGTGAGTAACCACAGCTTAGTGAGGTTGCCTTTATTTTTTATTGCAGCTTCACATCGATGTTTCATTGAGCTGAAAATAGGTTTTAGCTCTTCCTTCGTTATTACATGATTTCAGGAAACAATTATTTCCTCAATTAGTTCCTTTTCATTTCATGGGTACCTCATTCGGAAAATAGTTCAGAGGTCAGTACTGTTTCATGGCCAGGACAACAACTCAACGATCTTAGAACAGTACCAGTCTTTCATTTACTTTACTGTGTGGCAAGGAGCAGAATCTTGTTGAAAAATAAATGAAGCATTGTTGGTAAATAGATCCCTGATGTAAGGCAGAAGTGTGGGTTCTAGAATGGTGTCAATGTATTTTATGACATTCAGTGTCCCATCGATTATATGAAGGCGACCGATACCCATCTGGTTATATGCATGACTAAATGATAAAACTATGTGGGTGTTTCATAGTTGCCTGGATGCAGTTAGGATGTAGCACTTCGGCTATTCTAAGTTTTACATGTTTTAGGCTATCACTACCGAATAACGATATTTTACTTTCGTCCCTCTATATAATTTGTGACCAATAATCATTTGTCCAATTAATGTGTTACAATGCCTACTATAGTTCCTTTTAGACCTATTGTAAATTGATACTCTGCTTTTTTCGTGGAATTCTACCTTTCAGTATTACATCTGCTAATCTACTCTTGATTGTTTTTGAACTGACAAAAACACCAGCATCCCTCAAATCCCTTCTGATGGAATGTCCATGAATTTTTTTATCTTTGAAACATAGTATTTTTGTTCTTCTGTCATCAACAGATGTAGTGAACCTTTTTCGGCCTTTTCCTGCTTTTTTTTTTTTCATTACATTTGTCTCCTGACACCTTAAACAAAACTTTCAGCCTCCAGATGCAGTCACAGAATTACCCACCTGTTATGTAATTTTAACATAGGAAATAGCACTTTCTTGTCATACATGTGTCCAATCTTCTGTTTTATTTGCTGGCATTTCTTTATGACTAAATATCATTGTTTTCCTAGCCAGGAAACAGTCCTGACCTCGATCCTATCAAAACTTGTATCACCGTTTGAAAACTATTGTCCGAATGAGGTACCCATGAAATAAAAAGAAACTAATTAAGGTCATAATTGTTTCTTGGTATCATGTAATAACGAAGGGAGAGCTTAAAACTATTTTCAGCTCATTGAAACATCGATGTGAACCTGTAATAAAGAATAAAGCTCACTAAGCTGTGATAACTCGCTGCTATCATGAGTATCTAATGTATATCGACAGTTATTGCAGCATAACTTTTTTGTGTTGCAAATATTTGAATTTTCTTTTTTTGTATTGAATGCATTATTAAATTTTCTTTAAAATGATGTAAAATACTTTACATTTTGTGCAACGTAAAATTTTCTATAAGCATGCAAATTTAAAAACATAACTATTTTAAAAAGCGTCCACAAATTTGGCCACCACTGTATAATTGAAAAAAACTGCATTAACATCAAGTGTCATTCACTATAATTTTTAAAAAATGTATTTGAACTTAAATGGATTAAAATAAAAAGCATTTTATTAACGATTGAAAATTTAAATAGATATATAAATATATATAAGGATAGTAGGAATTGGAAAAAAAATCAAATTTTGTTTTTAAGATTTCCAAAATATTATTTTATATTTAATATTTTTGTTGTTATGAGTTTTTAGTACTTCTTTTTTACAATGCATGTTTAAAATTTTATGTATTTTATTGTTTTTAGCCTTCCTCTTCTTAATTTGTGTGTATTCTCGGTACTCATTCCACATATTGATTAATATTTATTTAAAACGTCAATGATCTTTCTGTTTAAAAAAGAAAAACTTTCATCTCAAGTTTTCTAGAAAAAGTGGGAGGTCTATAAGATACCTCTAAATAATTACGCTCTTCCGAGTGAGTAAGAGAATATTAACGTCGCACTGTTCTGCTACACGAGGGTTTTTGGCGACAGACCACGTCATTTTGAACCATGGTCAAGTGCCGTGGCACCCCTCTCCTAATTACCACACCAACGGGAGCACGTTTGAGCTCTCGGCAGATCTAACGGGCATCGCTCCCCTACACGGAGGGTCTTTAGGGGTTCTGGGCTCCAACCCGTGACAAGGCCAGCCACGATCCAATACCTTGACCACTCAGCTACCGCGGCCACTATGTTCTTCCGAAGGCAACGAGTTTACCTCTAAAGAAGAAATGCTTTCTCCCGGTGGTCAAAACTGAAAACAAAACGACATTTGAAACTGAGACGAGAAAAAAAAAAGGTAGGAAAAAGGGAAAAATGCATAGGCGAGAGGCCTCGGAGGATGATTTAAAGACTTATTTTGTAAGTTGTGTGAAAAGCCTTTTGTATTATTTTATGGTTAATTAAAGAACCAAAAAACATCAAAATTCTTGAATAATTTCATCGAATGTGCTAGATATTACAGTTAGTGAAGAAAACCATTATCACACAAACCTAAACAGCGTTGCACAGTTAATGTATGTCAAATTAATTCACTGTTTCAGGTCTCGGAAGTCAAAATAATAATATTGTTAAGACCTGCAGTTGTACTCCTTTCATGAGCTGCATCAAAATTCATGGCTAAGGGCCAAAATTTAAAAAAAGGAAGGAGCATTTTTTTTAAAATTTCATTACAGTTATTTAATTTTGTGAAGGAATACTCAATGATTTTTTTCTCCAGTGTAAACACAAGCCATAAAAAGGTGTGTAGGAAGAAATTTTCTAATCACTTTTTTCATTCCTATCGGAATAGCTACTTTATGACTTTAAAGGGT
The DNA here is from genome assembly GCA_019973955.1 of Trichonephila inaurata madagascariensis. Lineage (NCBI taxonomy): Eukaryota > Metazoa > Arthropoda > Arachnida > Araneae > Nephilidae > Trichonephila > Trichonephila inaurata. The sequence goes on from BMAV01012547.1 coordinate 45,905, forward strand.
TTAACGATGTACTCTCTCTCTTGTGTTTTCACACTGTATTTTATTATCTACGATGCAAGACGACATTTTATACGATACCAAACTTTATAATTTATACGGAGAGGATCTCATTTACTCTAAACGCATTCATGTTAACTTCACGTCTGAATTTTACAGTGAAGAATGTATTCCGAAACTTGGTCGAAGTGGAGGCAATCATTTTGGATATGAATCATTGTTTGGTGAATCAGAGAAGGCAAGACTTTCACAGATCTCAGATCTGTGCAGATACGTATGCCGGTGACTCGTGCGCAGTAAGTGCTTCTTTGTTTTATGTACATACAGATTTCTTTGCGAAAATAACACGCTTGCTTATAGTTAAGAATAAATTATATTGTCATAACTGTGTGTGGGCGTTACGATAAAATGGATAGTTTTCTTTTGAATAGCCAACTCGTTTAATCTTTCTATCTACTGACGGTCGATTAGTCTTAACCAGAAGTGATATTCAGCTCTCTCATTAATTGCCTAGGGTGCCCCACACATCAGGCTCCATTCATTGGTACAGGTACTAAGGCATTATGTAAGGAAATTGCAGTTTCAAAATTGATTTTACCCCGAGTTCTAGAACGCATTATCCTACCTTTTTCGAAGTCTATTAAATCGCTGACATTTTTTACAGTAACTTTCGCTAAAGGAAAGCAATTATCTTTATACATGTTCCATAAAATAGGCTCAATTGCCTTATCTATAATAGTGATTATGTCAAATTATGGAATGGTCCTAATATTATGATTCAACCACGTGGTTCAAAGGGAAATAACTTATGCTTCAATGGCTTACACAAGTATTTTAATTAATATAATACACATTAATTGCTTGAACAGCTTCCTTCTTGTGAATGTCAATTATTTCATCTGATATATTATTTAAAATAAGTATAAATGGCTTTAAGCAGTTTAACCTAAATATACCTACGAGACCTGTAGTATCATATTTAAAGGAAGTTCGGAGATTAAGCTATCTGTAGCGATTCTCTACTACTAATGTTATAGTGACACAAAAATTATTTTGAAAATTAAATAACTATGTAATTTACATATAAGTTAATCCATGAACATTAGACATTAATTCTGTTTGAGGTATTAGATGCAATGGGAATTTTAAAATTTATTTTAGAAATACCCCATTATTCTGACGAGTGTATTATTTTCTGTACAATCATCATTTTAAGATTGGGTTTGAGAGGGTGGGTTTGAACTTTTGACTAAGAAATTCTTCAAATATCTTTTAATTAACTGTCGATGACACAAAATATGAACTACTGCTTGTACAATGAGAACAGGAAAAATCGGTGTTAACAAGTTTCCGAGCAGTATCTAATAAGATTTTTTTTTATTGTTTAACTTTATATTTCATACATAGCCTTATTCAAAACTGTCATGTACATCTTCTGTCATATATAGATAAGTTATTATGACTTTTGTATCGCTCCTGACTTTATGTGTATCTTCCTTTAATTTGACCAAAATTAAAGCCTGAATGGGCTAATGTACACAGCTAAAAAAATTAAGGGAGCACATGGATTTAATGAAAGGACATAAATATTTCTTCTAATAACTAACATAAGACAAAACATCTATAGTCCAAATGTAGAAGGAAGCAGAAGGAGATAACTTCATATTCAAATCAACATTCATGACGTCGAAAATCAGACAAAGTATGTAAGCACAGAAATCTCAATTTTGTAGAAGCTGTTGTGTTTTTCGTTGTGTCTCAGTGGGAAAATTCAATATTTTGGCTGTTGTCTTGATAACGTGCGTATTATCAGGAGACCGAGCAAACACAAAGAAATACGCTGTCGGAGTGGCAAGAAGTACATTGCAAGACTGTAGAATCAATTCCAAGAAAAGGGGCACATTCTACGTCTTCCAGGACAAGATCGTCCACATGCTACCCCAGAAAATAATGACCGATATATGCTGATAAGAGCTCGTTGAGACAGAACATCAAATGCTACACAGATTCAAAGACAGTTTCTTTTGGAAACAGCAATGAAGGGTCTCATGTCAAACAATCTGAAATAAGCTTCAGGTAGGTAATCTGTATGCACGTAGGCCAATCAATGTATATTCCTTTGATGGAAAGACTCCGTGCGGCATGAAGAAAGTGGGCTTCTCAAAATCGAGATTGGATGTAAAAGAATTGGAGTAAATGATTTTTAGTCCAGAGAGATTCGGTTTAGAGTGTGAGATGTTTTTTGGTATGGCGAGAAAGGGGTAATAAGCCTATAATTGCTCTGTATATATCATATTTCAAACGATAAGGTTTGATGGTATCAGAGTAGGTGGACGTACTGACTTGCACATCATACGGAATGGCAATTTGACGGCTCAAAGGTAAACAGACGACCTCCTGGGATCCCATGTCATGCCTTAAGGCTGTAGCCATTGGTGGTTTCTTTCTTTAAATACAGGGGATAATGCTAAACCTCATACAGCTAATCTTGTAGAGAACTTTCTTGAAGCTGAAACAATAGATCGTATTGAGCGGCTAGCACAGTCTCTTAATCCGATTGGGCCTGTTTGGTTCAAACTCAGACGACGCTTTCCTGCAAGATCAAAACCTCCTGTGGCTTGGAGAATAAGAGGATCAGACTTCGTCAAGACAGAAATGGTATTCCCCAAAGTCTCACTCATAACTTCATCGCATCCATGCTGTACAGGTGTGCGGCAGTTTTAACAGTTCGGGGGGCCACACACCATATTAAACATCCCGTATCATTTCAAAACAATCCGATTTTTGTTATTTACATACGTACATGCTCTTTATGCTAATCCAAATAATAAAAGTTCAAATACATTTTTTTTTGCTTCTTTTTATCTGCATTGCGTTTTGTTACATCTCTGTTTTATGCCCATGCATAGTTATCGAACATCGGTTTCTTCCCGTTTTTGCTTGCTACCACAATTTTTTTAGCAGTGTATTAAAATAGATTTTTTTTTCTTATTTCATATTTTTTAGGATGATAATGCGGGTCCTCTCTTCGTCAAGCAAAGAGACCAATGGTTCATTGTGGGATTTAGAGATTGGAGTGTAGATTGTAGATCTCCATCAACTGTAGTGTATACAAGAGTTTCAGAATACCTCCCCTGGATTGAGAGTCAAACAAGGAATTATCCAGATTGCATTACAGGACCTTTGTATCAACTTCCCAGGAAACCTAACATAGACAGTAAGTGTTTGATTAAAGAATTTTTAGAAAAAAATATTAATGGGATTCGTAATATTCATAGCATAACGCGAACCATATATAACAAAATCGACACAAGAAAGTCAAGTTTAATGAGCGTTTAGTTCGGAATAGTTCATAGTAATCTAAGCCAATAAATATTATATGTGACTCTGTAATGGTCGGCCCATGCCATCCATTAGTGTGAGAGGGTCAGAAGGAAGATTAGCCATAGTCAATACAAATTCTGTTTATTAACAAATTCTCAACAACGACACAAATTCAACAACCCAAGTTAAGAAGTACACCAATTAATAAATGTTGTTGTTGTTGATCATGCCACCTGCCTGACAAAGTCAGATCGAGGCCCACGAAATTCATCGTGGTAATGAGCTAGATGTACGCCTGTCGTTGGCTTTTAACCTTGAGCACCATACAGGTGACAGTACGATTTAGCTTGGAGAAATTCCCGAATTAACGATAGATGGCGACACCACCTATCTCCACCTCCACAATTTAGGCATGAAACTGAATTGGAGGGAAATTTTCTCCAGTTTCCTGCACTCGTGATTCAGCCCACAAGACTTTCGGACCCACTAATTTAACGAGCCCGTGTTTCGCGTGTACTCAGGGGGGTATTTGGTGGTACGGGCATCGAACCCAGGCCTTCCGGTCCGGAGTCCGGTGCTCTAGGGAGCAATTGCGAGGCAGACAAGATACTAGAAGAATAAACAATAAATCGGATCACTTACGTTCAGGCAATACACCTTTTAATTCAAATCGACCTAATCCAATTTAACCATTAATGGACCAAATCGTCAATCTTAAAATTAATCAAATAATCTACGAAGTGCTCTAGCCTAGCTACACGCTAATTAATCACTAATAACCTTTAGCAGTCTAAACGCACTAGCAATTTTTAAAGAACCATTATTCCCCTAGAGGACTATTAGTAGAAAGAACGCGAATAGACCCATTACAAGTCTAAAGAAACGAAAAGAGGTCTGCTTGACCAAAAAAATTTTGCAAACTAAAAATAACTATCGAACGTTAAATTATGAACTAATTGGACTATTTGAGCTAACAGTTACGAATGTGTAACTTTAGAGAAAAAAAATTGAATTATCATTTTATTTCTTAAAAAATTATAGATCTTAAGTTTGAAAAATTTCAATAGTCAATGAAGGAAACCTATCAAATGGGTAAAAAGCAGTCTGAAAGAAGTCAATCAAGACATAAAAAAATAAAATTACAAAACGTGATGTATCACGTGACAAAGGAAACGTGATCTTTTATCGAGTTTTTTGAATTAAATATACTCGGTATATATGATGTGAACTCAGTATATTGGTGATTGACGAATTACGTAATTGCGCAGGAAACTGAATGAGAAATCTTGTAAAAGAAAAAAAAAACAAGTGTGCTTTAGACCAGTGATCAGCAACACCCGGTCCACGGACCGGTACCGGTTCGTGGATCAAAAGATGCCGGGCCGCCTAAAGAACATTAAACTATTGCTATTTTATTTAAAGTGGTGCATTTCTCTCGGATTTGCGCAACTTCACACGGAAATCACTTTCTATTCCACGTTAAATCACTTTTATTCATTTTTGATGTAACTATATTTTATTCTGAAAGCATATTTCAATATAACTAAATTAAAATTGTTAAATCAAAACAATCTAAAATATAAACAATCAACATGTGCCACCCTCAGCGGGCTGCGATAAAATTATCAAACGTTGACCGGTCTACAGCGATAAAAAGGTTGCGGGGCACTGCTTTAGACCACACGATTGAAGTAAAACTTCTTTGGCTCCATCTATATATATGTATATGTTTATATATGTATGATGTATATTCATATAAATATATTAATTTTCTACAAATATTTAAATTTATTATGGGTTTTCATCGATAAATTAATATTGTTGAATAGATTTTTTATGTTTACTCATTCTTTTCATTATGGAATACATCAGTAATTACTGTGGTTGACTGTAAGACCGAGACAATAGGCTTATGGTATGAGAAATAAGATACATATGTTTTCGAGTAAAAATTAGAAAGATATCTAAAGAAAACTGCATCGATTGTTGTTCCATGTCTTGTGGTAGATTCATTTCGGTTATTCATTTTATTCATTTGTAGTTCTAATTTATCTTGTAGAAAGTTTACCAAGAGTTGTCCATCTTCGGACGTGAAATAAACATTGAAATCTCCTGCTAAAATGAGTGGCAACATATCATAGTTTTCTCCTAACTATTCAGAGCCTACTCGACCGTAAATTATAAGTTTTTGTATAAAAACTTTATACTTGTAATATTATTAACTGTGTTATTGGGTCGAATGTAAACAACTACCAATATGATGTTTGTTCTGTCGTCCAAAATACAGCGAGCAGCACATATACCACCCATTGATGATTGACCAATATCGATTTCATGAATATATCGTAATAAAATGTCCATGTTCGAAGTTACTATATTTAAAGCATCATTTGATTTCTAATAAATTGCCACTCCTGCTTATCTAACATTTTTACACTTAAATTTCGCAATACAAGTAAAATTCGGGATGTCAACATTTTCATCGTCATTTGACCAAGTTTCTGATAGAAACAAAATATTGCTCGAATGAAATGACTTTAAAATTAATTTACAATTTCACATTCACTTTAAACGTAGAATTTTTAATGTATTGAACAAAGTATTAATTTATAAAATTGTTCAAGAACGAAATGAAATTACGAAATAATCAAGAAATTACCGCTAGAAAATTCGCAAAAGAAATTCACCTTCCGTTCGCCTCGCTCGACAACACTTTTCGTCACGTATTCGCCAGCTTACTCCCCAAGTCAAGCGTGCGTAAAGAAGTTTTACTTCAATAATCTTTTAATCGTTTTGGTATTTCTAATGTAAATAAATCTTCTTTCTGCATTTGCGCAATGAACAGTTCTGATGTTTGATTTCTTTGCCGCCCAACAGATTGCGGAATTCCAAATGAAATGGAAAGTGAACGCCTTGCTGGTGGAAACAATACGACTCCTTTTGAATTTCCCTGGATGGTAAGAAAGATTTGGAATCTTTTGTTAGAGCAAAGTTAAATTATTTTAATACTGAAGGAAATTTTGAATTAAAAAGGACAGGAAAATATTTTTTTTTCTAATAGCAGGCATAATGATTGCCTAAAATGCAGTCTTTGTTTGAGCAAGTTACTTGTATTTCAGTGCAGTAATATATTTACAGATCCGCAGTTTTAACTATTTTTCTCTCAATTGTGTTTGGATACATGTTGTTTTACACCTCTCAAAGAGGAAATTGCAACACCAAGAATTAATACACGTAGCATCATGCAAATTTCAGGAGGTAGAGTGGTGAGATGGATAGGATAAACTTGGGCAAATATGAACTCCAGAACACTTAATTGAAAGTATATCACACTAAAACACTTTTCATTTACCCAAAATTAAAATATTTTTAACTTTAGTGCATAGTCTTTCTAATGGTATATCCTCTAATTCTTGTTATGTGTATAATGAAACTCTAAAAATTCTGCAATTGCCCATATTTAACTAATAATGTAATATGGGCACAATTGCAAGAAATATGAGCAGGTTGCATTATAAAAATTATGGGTGCAGCTGGCCTGAAGCAAGCAAAATAGTTATTTCAATGCCCCTTTACACCCGGTAGCTGAGAGGGAAAAAGTTTCCAATAGGTTCCTGATTCCTGATAGTAAGTAGCACACCCCAGTGTATTCTGCCCTCAACCATCCCCCGACTTGCCCATATGCCTCCTGGCTTGTGAGGCCGAGTGCGCCCGATTGTGTCATAACTTCGAAGATGAATTTTTAATAACTCTGTTCTGTGATATATCACAATAAATTTCTTGAGATGTGAGTTCTATCCCTTGCCCTGGCCTCTCAGGCCGAATGCCTCTGATACGTTATACAGACATCTAATTTCATTTATCCTGTTACAATGGCTAAAATGTTTGATCTCTCCAACCTCAATAATGCAGCTTGTTTGGCTTCAGCAGTAGTAAAATTAAGGTTTCATACGTACCAAAGAAGGGAGAAAACGGGATTCTCGTTTCTTCACTCAGCGAAACTGATGTCATTGATCAATCTACGGGAAGAAGCCTCAAGAAATTACATTTTACAATAGCTCAAAATCTGGAATTGACACAGCTAATCAAATGGGCATCGTTGGTATAAATTCCCAAATGATTTCGGTTGGGAAGAAGCTGGGAGCCACTACAAAGAAGAATTTTCCTCAGAACTTGTCTCATCAACTTGTGATTGGACAACTAGAAGGGCGAAGTCTGAACACAAGTGGAATGCCTACTCAGCTGCAATTCCGCGTGAAGAGATTTTTACCCCCAAAAGAATGCAAAAATTTATAGCTGAATCAGAATTTAGGAGGATGAAAATTACGAATGTGAAAATTATCGGAAACCAATCTGCCTAATCCACGTAAATCCACTGTACCAAACTTATTATGCAACTGATTCTTTTGAAGACTCAACACACATAGAATTCATCATTTCGACATAAGCTTTCAAATGGGTCCTTTTTCGTTCAATTTGGTATATTTGTTTTCTTTAGACCTTACCCAAGGGGACCTTACCAGTATTTTGAAATTAAATTGATTAGAGGGGTGGGAAAAGGGCAAAATATGTTAGGCCAGGTGTGCCTAACTCTTTCGTTCGTGTGCCCGACGAAAGTTTAATGAGTGTTTACACTTGTGTCATACGCTACACTCATTACAATAGAAGAAGTAATCCTTATGAGTTATCCTCTAACTCGACACATTAATCTAGGAACCAGGAAGAAAAAGAGCCACAACATTGCACCCATTCCTGCCATTGATTTTCTTCATAATATTTAGTACCACAAACAGAACAAATGCAGGATGCATTGTGTTTGCTGGCACTTAATGTTGCAATGCGTTTTACCCCAACACCTTTCTCTCCGCCCTCCTTTGGCAAACCTCTTCTGCATAGAAACCAGACCTACACTTTCTTGCAAAGTTTTATATCTTTCACGATTTTCGCAAGTTGCTTTCAGTGCTGGAATTAGACTCAGCTCCTCCAAAAGTGATGCTGGTGAGTTCTAGGATTCAGTAAAGGTTATAGACGAGTCACATGTGCTGCGGTAATTTGGCATAAGTTAAATTAAGAAAGGGGTTTATGGAAGAAAGATATATGAACTCAAATGGCATGTAGGACGAGGGGAGTAGGGATAGAAAGCATTACTTCATCAAATGAAGTACTGCCATATTACCCCTAAAATTACGCCCCATATTTTCTCTAGTGAATTATTCAATAGTTGGCAGTACTGCTGTGGAAGGAAGAAAGAATGACCCCCCCCCCGTTCCCGCAAACGGATACTACACTCAGCCAAACGGATACTATTGCAGCCATTTACAGGTTTTGGGTAAAATTAATTAACTTTGCGTCTTAAATCTTAACTAAGATAACTAAACTACACTCTATAAAAAAAATGGCGCACCAAGAACGAATTTCCTGATTGTAATGAAATTTCGTATGCAAACACATTTGTACCGAATATGCAAATGATTAAAAATTGGTGTCCAATGAATGAATAGTGGGAGCTACAGCGCATCAGAACTGCGCATTCAGCAGGTGTCTATAAAAAGCGATTCTGAACCTGATGGACAAAATTTCTCTTGCATTGTGATTTAGGATACCTTTCAATGATTAAAAAATGCTTCTCCGCGGAATTCAAACTCATTACGAGTAACTGCCAGAGTTTAAAGAGGTTGTATCATTGGATTGAAAGAGGCAGGTTGGGCAAATCGGAGAATCACTCGTCATATTGTTCGAAGCGATGTGGCCATTAGAGGGTGCTGGCAAGAATGAGTGTACAATGGCAGATTTCAGCATCTTGATGGTAGTGGTCCTTCTAGGGCCACAGCAAGTCGGGAGGACAGATTCATTGTCAGATCAGCTGTCACAGTGCCTGATTCATCATTATCAACCATCATACGTGTGACCCGTACTCGAGTGTCCATCATGACCATTCACATATGGCTGATAGAGCGAAATTTACGCTCATATTGACCGCTACGCCACCTTTTACTCGCGCCTACATATTATCGAGCCAGATTACAGTGATGCTTGACTCGATCAGGTTGGAATTATGCTGACTGGAGACGAATCCCACTTCCAACTGTGTCCTGACAATCATCGAAGATGTGTCTGGAGACACTTAGGGTAGCGTGCCGATCCTGCTTTCCCCATTGCAAGCTACACAGGCCCTCAACCAGGAGTTTTGGTCAAAGGTGACATTTCTTTTCACAGCCGGACCCGTTTGGTCGTCATTAGAGGCACACAAACAGCACAGAGGTACGTCAATGACATTCTGAGAACTGTTTTGCTATCGTTCCTTTTGTAGTAACCTGGCCTTATTTTTCAGCTAGATAATGCTGAACCACATACGGTATGTGTTGCTATAAACTGTCTTGCAGCTTGTAAAATACTTCCTTCGCCAGACAGATCTCTCTCCAATGGAGCATGCCTGGGATATGATGGGAAGGCGCGTGCATCTAACTGGAAATGTTGATGACATGGCCCGACAATTGGAGCACATTTGGCAATAAATATCGTAGGAGGCCATCAGAGTACTCTATCACTCTATGCCACGTCGTGTGGCAACTTTGCTTGCAGCTAGAGGTTGGTCAACACCTTATTGAGCTCTTTACTTTGTAACTATGTAACTCTGAAATAAATCATTCAATTTTTCTGAAATTTTAATCATTTTCTATTCTATACATAATCTTTCTACCCACTAATTTTTCTCTCTATCGGATAACTCGTTCTTTGTGATTCTTTTTTTTTTTTTTGTTATAAAGTGTTTTACAACAGCCCCAGTTTGAAATACCTGATAGTTGTACTTACATTAGAAATGGTTCATTTTCACTTTTGTTCGAGCACTGCAGTAACACAAACAAATCACACAGTCATCATGACACGTGAGCATTGTGAAAGTTGTAGTGTGAATGCGCCAACTCAAAATCATAACGTGCTGCTTTAATGAACCCATATTACCTTAGTGCCCATATTTGCTAAATTTATCTTGTACAAATGGTTACCTTTGCTCACACATCTGATCATGAGGTACTCATTGAAAGCCTGCATCTTTCCCTTCTGTAAAATGTATATGAAGAAAGAGCTCTGAGACGTCGGCGAGCTTAATATCATCAGTTAACGACCTGGAAACGCGACCTTATTATCGAACTCCATGAACTGGGAAACTGTCCACAATAGGAACCCGTGTTGGGCACGTGAGTATCATCCAAAGTGATGTCACACGATGGATTTAGGAAGGTATGCGTACAGCTGTGGTGCACGTCAGAGTTCCCAGACTGGCGTATTCACCAGCCGACTATTTGAGACCCTTTCTGAATGGCACTAGACATCCGAAGCCGGTTGTTACCGAAATACACACCAGATTGGATGAAGTACAGTTATATGCACGGGTACAAGCAACAGGGGTGCAGTTAACCACTCAACACAAGGCTCCTGACGTAGGTATATATATATAACCATTATTTGTTGTACATATTTTTATCGCTATTTTTACACTATAAACAAACTAGATTGTGTTCGGATACAAGTTGTTTTACTTGAGCTTTGAAATCAATTGCAATTACTGAACAATTAAAAATTTATACAAATGCAATGATATATGTAACCATCTCATTTGTCTTTTTTTCGTCTTCATTACTACTCTGCATATATATACCTTTATGGTCAGAAAAAGTAAATCACCATGAAGGAAGCACAGGTACAAGTGAAGTTCAATACAAATAAGGATACATACGGAAGACATAAATAATTCCAAATCAGAAGCTGTAGAATAATTAGAGAAGAAACCATGCCCTCTTCGATAGTTATTTGCAGCAATGTAGGTCGTAGTGTGATATATTGTCCTTAGGCACACTGATGTAGGCTATTTGTAGATTGGTTTACATATATCGAATATAATTTGATCCTAGACATGCTCTATAAGGGAAGGATCTAGGAAGTGGGATGTCCATAGAAGAGTGCACATGAAGTAAGTAATTTTGGCAACCCATGTTATACTCTTTCTGACAATAACCTGCAACACAGCACCAGAACTAGTAGGAAATTAGTGCAGAAGACCATACAATATTATCCACATATCGCTGGGATATCGTTGTGCTACGAAAAACTACTAGAGAGCCACGACTATTTAAAAATATATAATACGTGTTTAAATGAAAGAGATTCAAAGCGTCACAAGTGAACAGCTTTCAAAGTATTTTCCAGAAATAAATGCAATAGAGTGTACATACCACACACGCACGCACGTGTGCAAGCAGATTTGTAATAACCGCATTCGTAAGGACGTGGCATTCATTTAAAAAAGGCTGGTGTAGGCGCAACTGCATCCACAACGGATCAGTAAGCTGTAATAAAGCTCTTAACTCTGGAAAGGTGTACGCTGGGAGATATTCATCGCACAATGTTGGCAGTGTACGGTGACATGTGTGTGCCGAAGCCCACGGTGACGAGGTGGGCAAGAATGCTTAGCGGTGGTGGACAGGAGGCAAGGTATTTGCTGCGACCCAATCAGGTGCACAAATATGGGACAGAGAAACTAATTACGGACATTGACACTGCAATCAAGGAAAATCGACGTCGAAACATTCGTGACGTCGCAAATGAGTTCAACGTTTTAACCAGTACTACTTTATAATATTGTCATCTACATTCTGAAATATCGAAAAGTTTGTTGCCAATGGGTATTTCGCATGCTGATTGAACACACAAGAATCAGCGAATGAGTCTGAGTTTACAGCATTTTTTTCGCTACAGGGATGGCTGTGATGACTTTCTGCAGCATATAGTGGAAGGGGATGAAACCTGATGTCACCACTTCCAACCGGAATGGAAACCCGTCGTATGCAATAAAAATATCCCGACTAATCTAGGCTAAAAAATTTCAAAGCTCAGCAGTCAGACGGAAAGGTGATGTTGACGTTATTTTTCAACATGCGGGGACCCCTATTACTGGAGTTTAAGGAGCCGTACGTTTTCATCAATGCCCAATGGTACATCGAAACAGTTGATAAGATGTATAAGGCCATCAAAAACAAACGTTCAGGTGTGTTGTCGTCAAGTTTCATCCTTCTGCACGACAATGCAAGGCCGCATGTCGTCATGGTGCGTGTTGTAGCACTAGCTCATAAAAAGTGGAAAGTTCTTGAGTATTCAGTTTACAGCCTAGATCTGTCGCCTTGTGACTATCACATCTTTGGACCGCTGAAAAAAAGCCTAATGGGTCAATAATTTCACTCCAATGATGACGTAAAGGCTGCAGTTCTGAACTGGTTCCATGATCAACCAACATTGTTCTTCGCTTCCGGAATTTGCAATCTTCCTAGGCAAGAGAACGTCTGCCTAAACGCCATGGGCTATTTTTTTCAACAAACTTTGTATGCATTCCACTCATTAAATATTGTTTCTATCTATGTATCTACCACATTTCTGTCCCTACTCACCTCATGGATACACGTCTCGAATTACTTTCATTTTGCCCCCCCCCCCCATAATTCTCTGAATCTATGCCTGCTATTCGAGTACTTAGCCATTCTACAGCAAATCATGATGGAACTGCTGCCCGAAGGTCCTCTACACCTTTTCACGGTGGTCATCTTACTCTAAAATGAAAGTGACTCGACGCTTAACATCCTGGAACGCCATCCAAAGCTCCAGCCGCAGGGCCGCTTTTCCGCTTAGGCACATTAGACATGTGACTAGGGCGTAAAAAAATGGAGGGCGGAAAAAAAGTAAAATTATAGTGATTGAACCAACGTCTAGCGAATCATGTATGCGTTGTGTTTGTATGAGTATGTGTGCAGAACTATGGAAAACATCTGCTGGAGAAAATGAATAGCTTAACAGTTAATTTTTAGTTGCACTTAAAACGATATCAAGACGTAAATTAATTGCAATGATGTCATTAATAGTTTTGCAATGATCAAAGCTCGAAGAGAAAACTTTTATTAGACAAATACGATGATAGTGACTCGATAAGGAATAAGAACTACTATAAGTAATAGATAGCAAAGCGATGGTAAATAACAGTTTGATAGCAGTTCACACAATAATGCATATTCTAACTATAATTGCAAACGGTTTCATAAATTTACCGCAATAGTTCACAAAAGGGTAGGTGGTCCATGATGCCATAAGGTAAGTAATGAACAAGATTGGCCAAACCATGCCACTCACCTTTCAATACAATGATGGTTGCCAGTCCGGTCTCATAGTTGATGGATAATAGAAAGACTCCCCAAGAAGCAAAAACAAAGAAAGGAAAAAGAGAAAGAGAATGAAGGGGAAAATATCTCTCGAACCAAATCCGGCAAAGTAAAAACAAAAGAAAGGGAAGCTCTGGAAATAGTAAAAGAGCGTAGCAATTTAAAGTGCCCAGGCTCCAGAAAGGTTAAAAACGGCCCTGTCTAGCCGTTGCTCAGGTTTAAAACCGTTGTAAACGATGAAGCCCATATTTCAATGTTAAAAACGGATTAAAGATATAGAATCGAAAATTTGCTTCTAAAAGGGGTTTTGAAATCCTATTTTCCCATCACTAGAGCATAGAACACAATTATACATAACTGTGTGACCATTGGACGTGTGCATCCAAGCGAAAGATTCTCCTGTACTCGCTTCTTATGATTTTTTCTTTTCTTGCTGAACTAAGTTCACCATGTGCTATTTTCTTCATGTGTCCAATGTTGCCTACACTTATTGATAACTTTACTGTAACGATTTGGATTGAAGGAGAGTGTTACAATGTGCTCCCCCCCCCTCCTGCGATTTTCATTCCAATGATGAGACCTCAATCAAAGTCTATTAAATCTTCAAATGGTTGCCTCTG
>BMAV01012548.1:0-13140 GCA_019973955.1 Trichonephila inaurata madagascariensis
TTTTGTAGTTAGTTTGAAAAACATTTTTTAAAGTATTTCATAATTTATTTTATTACGAAAAATCCCCCACCCAAAAAAATTCAATATGTAACCACAACAGATAATTAATAAATTGTATAAACTTAAACAAAACCATAAATTCCCAAAATAAATACATTTGAATTGGGAAGTTGTACCTCAAAATCATATTTACCAAAAGATAGCACATTCAGGGGCTTGAATCTTAAACCCCCTTCATAAAAAAACAATGTTTTTCAAGACGGGCTTTGACGCTAAAGCTAAAAATTTTTAAATATAATTTTTAAAATTAATTTTTTTATACAAAAAACCCCCTTGACAGTCACTGTAATCAAACTTGTTCTTAACTTAGTATTGATAAATTAATTATCAAATACATTGAGTACGTCATTTATAGGTATATTATATCCCCAAATGTGTTTTATTTTTATTATTAGAATTATTTGTCTTCTTGTTCCTTTCAGAAAATAAATTTTTTTTAAAACTATGAATTTTTTCGTTTCCCCCCCCTTACATAGGATTTAAGCCCCAAGGGTGATGTCCCCCACGATTTGAAAACGCTGCCTTGGGGCTTTTTTTACCCTTGCTTAAAATTTTAAATTCCATTACTTTGAATAACCTCAATCCACCAAGTTGAAGCTAATTCGAAACCAAAAGCAAAAGAGATCCAGTCTAGTCCATCTTAGCCTTAAAAAAGATTTCATCCACCCTTGACGGGTTAGAAAATTAAAAACAATTCATTGGCATAAAAAACAAGTTGTTACCGAAATTTGATAACAAAGGTATCAAAGAACCATTTATATGCATACACGTGAATAGAGACAATACATGCTAAGAGATAGTACGAAGAGCCTAAGCAGTCTGCGCCAAAAACCGCGGTCTGCTGATCCCACTCCTGGGGCAATGTAGGATTTTGCTTTTGTGCATCAACAGCGCTCCAACGCAAAATTCTCCAAAGCACCGATAAACATTTAGAAATAAGGCAGAGAAAAGTGATATTACATTACACTGAAATTCGTATGTTTTACAAGGTTTTAAGAAGTTTTAAAGCTTATGTTTCCAATAAATCGTAGGAACTAAGTCAAGGTACAATTAAATTTTTATATGAAAACGCTAAATATTCACTAAAAGCTAACAAGTCTCAAGTTTCAATTTTCAGAAACGTTTAAAAACTACATTAATAGCAATGATAGGGCTAAGAATGAAGAATACAGCTTTTTTGTTTATAAAAAAAATTTAATAAAGCAACATTTTTGTCTCAATAAAAAATCCATGTTTCAAATGAATAAAAACACTTTTAAAAGAAATTCAGTTCATTCTAAATTGTTCAATTGTCTTACTTTGTATCAAGTAACTCAAAAATTGTTACAAGATTCTGCAGTCTCCGCTCCAGTTCGTCTATTTTGCTTTTGCAACGAACATACAAATCTGACTCCCCGGTTCCCCAATGAGAATTTCCCTCTTTAGCTGTTCTCGGTCGTCCTACAACCTCTTTTAAAACAGATTGTTTTTGTATTTATTAGGTGGGCTTAATTTTTAAAAGCGAAAGGGGGTCTAAACGACATCACTTTGTGTGTTAAATTGCTAAATCGTGTTTTATGACGTCCAACCTTGCACCAGATCAGTTCAGGGGAAAAACAATCTCTTATTCTTTGAAATTTTTGGGTATTTATGAATATCTTCAAAAATAAACTTTTAATATTCCGTATATTTTCTACTCAGGATATGTTTTTCGAGACGATTCCAGCCACCACGTCTATAAAAGTCTTCCCTTAAAACATCTTCAAAGAAAACAGTCAAAATCTGAGGATTCAGTTTATTAAAGGGCTTACGAGTAACATCAAACATCATTTCTGCTGTAAAGATGACCACCGAAAGCATAATTAGGAATCTATCGTATATGTCTGTGTATCTTTCCATCTCTGCACTGCACATTATTATTATGTGCCGAATATAATTTCGGGGTGATGATGCCATAAGTTTAAAGTGTACGTCAACAAATTCTGACCAGGCGTCTCTAATGACGATTTCTAGAACAGCAAACACTTGCTGCAATAAGTCTAATAAATTCTTCGTAAAATATTCCTTCGGCCTTCTGTTGTTTTGGTGTAACTCTAACGCGTCTACGGATGGTTGCGAAAATAATTTTTTATGAAAAGCTAAAAAGAGAGATCTGACTTTTTAAAACGTCAACAAAATATATATGTGCTAGGAAATTCTAGTGCTACACTTACTAGTTCAGGAAGTTATTAAGAAGATATTACTCGCCTCTATTTTTGGAAATGTTCCCTTTTCTTTATCACAGGGGTATGGTCTACAATAATCCCATCCCCTACCTGATAAGTATTTTGGCGCTGAAAATTGGAAAACCTGGGGGAAAAACAAAGTTCATTTGGTGGGTTTAAGTGATCAGATTGGCTGGTAGTGTAATGCGGGGGGGGTGCTCACAGTCTGGGGGTAGTGTCTTCTGATTTCGGTGGGAAAAAGTCCTGAAATTTTGACAGTCAACTGGGAGCTGTAGTGTAAGCACTGTCATTGGTTGATGCAATAAGTGGAAAACTCTAATGCTGCCCTGAAGTTGGGAAATTGTGAAATAACAGATTGCTTGCCGGGGTGGGTGCAGCGATGAGAAAAATTTTAAAAGTTAAAAATTACAAAAATTAAAGATAAAAATATGGAGTAAAATATTTAGAATGAATAGTTTGCATTTTCACCACCCGTGATTGCGATGCAATATTAAGGGGATTATAAGAATTCAAGAGTATTCTCCTTAGTTTTGTCATTTAAGTGGTGATGATTTTGAATGTCTATTAAATTTAGATTATTGATATTGGGGAGATTATTAAAAAATTTAATTGCAAAAGTTTGAATAAAGTTTTTAAAAGGTTTAATATCAAGGGCTTTTATGATGTATGAGTTTCTGGTGTATCTACCAGCTCTAGTTATATTTCTAAAAAATGAACTTTGCGAGACTTCAAGAATTTTAATATTAGTATTTGCTGCGTAACCCCACACAGGGCAAGCAAAATTTAAAATGGGACGCAAAACAGCAGTGTAGAGAAGTACCTTGTTGTTTATTGGAAATGTCACGACTTAATCACCTTTATTCAGAAGCATGCTTTGCGTGTGGCTCATTCCATATTTCTTCCAGTTGATTGATTGCCCTCAACGTTACACTCCAATACAACGCGAGGGGTAGAGATGAAGTATTTCGTAATTTTGACCACGGCCAAGAGACGAGGACTTAAACCCAACGTGAAGACTTTGAGCCTCAGCAATTGGTAGCTGAGTGGTCATGATCTCAAGCTCGTGGGCAAGCGTTGTCTAGAAACCAGTCGTGTAGAGGGGTTGATGCCCGCTAAATTTGTTGATGCTCGATCCACGATGTTACGGCATGGAGGTTTGGAAGATGGGTTGTCGGTCTGGAAATTGTCATCACCACTTAAAAGCGTTTCAAAATTACAAGGTTCATCCCTAGAAGAGCCCTTGTAGAGCTTCAAGTGAGTGAGCGAGTGAATATTAATGTCGCATTATTCAGCTATACGAGGGTTTTTGGCGACGTACATCGTAATTTTGAACTATGATCAAGTGACGAGGACGACACCTGAGCCGGCACCCCTCTCCTAACTACCACACCACACCAACGGGAGAACGTTTGAGATCTCGACGTTTTACGTGCATCCCTCACCTACGCGGCGGTTCTTTAGTGGTACTGGGCTCGAACTCGTGACAAGACAGCCACGATCCGATACCTTGATCACTAGGCTACCACGGCTCTTGTAGAGCTTCAAAGTAGGGCGTTAATAAATAGCCATTTCAAATCGATAAATCTTCATGAAGCTGGGGTAGCCTAGTGGTCAAGGTAATGAATTCATGGTTGGTGTGTGTCATGAGTTCCACACACACAGATTAGTACCGCTGAAGATCCACCGTGCAGAGGGAACCGAGTCACGTTAAATATATCATTGCTCAAAAGTCCTGCCGTAGATGTGGTGTAGATTAGGAGAGGGTAAATTAATAAGGTGAACACAGATAATCCCTCACTCACTCGCTTAAGTACACGAGAGCTTTTGGCGACGGACCTCGTAATTTTGAACCATGTTAAAGTGACGAGGACGACACCTGATCTACCACCCCTTCTCCTAACTACCACACCACACCAACAGGAGGACGTTTGAACTCTCGACAGATTTAACGTGCATCGCTCTCCCACGAGACGGGTCTTTAGAGGTGGTGGGCTCAAACTCATTACATGCCTGCCATGATCCGATACCTTTAACCACTGGTCTACCACAGCCCCAGCATGGTTAAGTGACGAGGATGTCACCTGAGCTGGTATCCTAATTTCTCCACCACACCAAAGGGAGGACGTGTATTAGCACCAGCAGATTTAATGTGTATCAGCCCCTCCACACCACGGCCACGAGTCCATGACCTTGACCCCTAGGCTACAGCGGTATGTTGCTGACCTAAATAGTGCGACGTTAGTATTAACTCACTCATTCGTTTGTGATAAACTGAATGAATTATTTAGGGGGGTACTTATATTTTTACGCATACTTTAACTTCACAACTTACTTTGCAGATAAAATTTCGTTTAAAATATCGCCAATATTTCTTTTTATCTGTGGGGCTCCCTATAACCCGTACGCCCGCAGATTGAAAAAATGTGTTATGCAACGTGATTTATTTTTTCGGTCATAAATAGGCAGTAATATATCTCAAAATTGTCTTCAAATTTCATTATTCATAAGTGAAAGTGGTAGAACTCCCTGAAAAAATTTAGCAATTCACCTACTGTAGAGGAAAGATATATAAAAATGATACTCGAATCATATTTAAGCAGGTGATTGAATTACTTTGTCAGCTTGTTAACTTGATAAAAGTATTTTTAAAAATATTTTATAATTTATTATAGTTAAAAACATTTGCCAAAATGGAGATTAAAAAAAAAATTAAACAGTAACCATAATGAAAAAGAAAAAAGAAACGAGCCATATAGTAGTCGCATATGAAGGATAACATCTGACATGTTATTGTGGTAAATACGCAATAGTAACTTATATCTTAAAAAAATAAATCGGGTATGATTGGAAATAAATTTCCATCTAACAATTATATCTTTAATAAAAAAATTTATTTAATTAACACAAGGAGTAATGCAATTTTTTATCAAAAATAATTATTCTTGTTCAATTTGGGGAAGAGCGGAGACAATAGACTTATGATAACTAAAATATGACACATATACTTGTGATTTTAAAGTATTGAAAAACCGTTGAAAAACAGCATCAATAACAGTACCACTGTTCGTTGTCGAAACATTTTGATTTGTGTTCATTTCGAGCTTGAGTTCATCATTCAAAAAAAGCTACGAGTGATTCAGCGTTTGGTCAAAGCTATCTAGAAGAGTCCTTTTCTAGATGGCCTTGGTTTGGTTAACCCGCGATCACTCGCGCGGGGTGTTCTGTACACCCAAGGGAAAACAAGAAAATCCTCCCAGGATTCTAAAAAGAATGCTCAGAGCCCCTATTTTTTCTGTAGCTGCACATTTTAGGTCATTGAACCTTCAGACCTGATTCAATCCCTCTTTCTCGAACGATTGGAATGTAATGACCTTCAAAATTTTATCTGGGGGGCTGAGAACTCCCGCGAGAAGTTGAGCATTTGTATACAGTCTGCTCTGATTGTTTGAAAAATGATTAAAATATTATTTTTCTATACTTTCTACTATCATTATCTCATTAATTATAAAGTATATTTATTACTGGTATATACGTTTTACTAGTTTATGAAAAAATATAAAATTAAGTGTTTTAAAATGAAAATTTTGTATGTTTAGTTTAAATTAATGTGTTAGTCTCATTTAAGCAATAAATTTAATTTTATGTGTATAACACAAAAAACATCTTGTACTTTATAAATATGTATCATAAGGACTTAATTTTATTTTCATAATTAAATACACGTGTTAAAAGTTTGGGGTGTTCTCTACACCCCGCGAGTAACGATGGTAGCAAAAACAGGCGCGAGTAACCGCGGGTTAACTGAAGTTAAAATCACCACTCAAAATCATATAGGAAGCGAGTAATAGATTTTTAAAAGAGCAGAACCACCCCTTCGGTATATGGTAAAAGTACAAAATGCAGGAAATCTTTAATTTTTTGAGCCGTTTTATTCTCAGCCCCCGAAATCACTGTTTGTCCATTTTCAAATAAGCATTCTGCTCCACATATGTTCCTCAATATCGTGACTAACAACACCCAGTCTACTTGTTTGACGATAAGAAATCCAAATGAGGGGATCAAAAGGCATTTTGAGGTGTGTGTGTTTTTGTTTGCGAAGACCAAACACCAGCCAGCCCGGGTCGAAAATTGTACGCAGCAATGGGAAGTTAGGTTTTTGAAACACGTTCGTCGTTATCTAACAAAGGCCCCCTGAAAAACATGGTAACGTACAGTTTTTTGTTAAATAACGTCTTAAAATCTGTTTGGGAGCCTCGGGCTTTGACAATTGAGCGTGGAAAACGCTTTTTCCTGTGGGGAAGCCCAAGATTTTGGGGTATGGCGAAGTGGTTTAGATTTCAGGGGAGGGAAACCAAAGTACCTAGCTCCCCCCGAGGAAATAACCTTTTATGGGGTTTGGGATTTTGGTGACTTTTGAAAAATTTTGTGATTTTCCCCTTTGCCCTTTGTTAAAAAATATTTAAAAGGGGTAGAATATTTTAAGGAAAGTAAAAAAATTAAAAATTTTAAAACCCATTAAAATATTTTTAAGTACGGGAAAAATATCTTAAAAAGCACAAGCAACCGAGAATGAAAGAAAATTTTCCCCGATCAATGGGTGGGGCGGGGGGGAGGCCCCCACCGGGGAATACAGCTTGGGAACTAAAATGTTGTAGAAATGAGAGAAACATTGAATCATTTGAAATCGAAAAGCACCCTTTTTAAAAACCCAATAAAAAAAAAATACGATAAAAATTAAAAAAGAACGTGAAAAGTTAAATTTAATCAAAATTTTTAAAAAAAAAATTCCCAAAATTCAAAATAAAAATTTTAAAATACGGGCCCCGGGAATCGAACCCGGGACAATTCATTTGAAGTCAGCCACTCTAACCACTAGACCACGAAGACTCGTAAAAAGATGTAAAGTCAGCTCTTAACTTGGGTGATAAGGGAAAAAGAATTTAAATTTAAAAATTTTTGGAAGTGAAATCCGGGAAAGTTGCTGAATCTATTAAAAAATTTGGGCAGGGGATTTTTAAAAATACCAACAAGATAAAAAATCGACTGGTTTTTTAAACACGAGAGGGAATTTTTTTTCAAACAAAAAATTTATAAACCCCCATGGCAGTGGTCAAATTGAAGAAAAGTTCAAAAAGTCAAATTCCACTCATAATGGAAACGAGACCAGTCCACTTTTTTTTAAATTTCACCTTTTTAGCTGGAAGAAATAATAACCATGTTTAATTTTAAAAAAAGCATCTAGTCAAGATAAGGTCACAGCTACCCAAAATTTCTGCCATTCATCGTCCTAATTTCTTTATTAAGTGTACAAGTTCAGCCAGTTTTCTGATCATTTAATGTCCATAAGTCTCTATGGGGAAAATATATAATTAATTCAGGAGCGTAACGGAGATTATTTGGACCCCTCGGAGACTATTTGCAAAGTCAGGCTTTGGGCCCCTCAGAATCCTGCCCTTCCCGCGATTTAGGGGTGTACGTTACGCCAATGAATTCATCCAAAAATACCAACATTTCCTCTCATAACTGTGATCAGTCTGTTCAATATCTTATGTTTCTGTAAATATTGCATCGAGAAAAACTCGGCAACCAAAGAAACTATTTCACATTAAAACCCTCATAAAGAAACAAACGATTTTACATGCAATAAATGTCACTTATTTTGAGATTCAGCATTGGAATATCACTACAATTCAGGATGTCGAAAATTAACTGAATATAGCTGAAAAATCTCATTTTTCACACAAACTTAGTTAAAAACGAAAATTCAATTACCCACTGAAATTTCAAAAGGATTTATCTTACTAATATTACCTCTAAAATCTTGCTATATAAAAAACTTTTTATTACAAAATTTCAAGCATGAAACTCGGAGGTTAATATTCTCGACTAACCGTTCCAATACATTTACGCACATAGTTAATTTCTACGCCCTTTCCCCTTTATCTTTTTATTTTTAATGGTTCGGTAAAAATACAAAGTGCAACAAAATATCAAAGATGTGTGACGGAAGTCGCATTGCCTCGAAAATCCTTCAGCACTACAGTACCTTGCAGGTTCAGAGTCGCCAAAAAGTGATACATATCGACAGAGGTGGTCTCGATTCGTTGAATCTGCCGAATAAAGTGAGGGGGCTAGGGATTGCAAAAATCCACTTCGATGGATTTTCACCCACCCAGTCTTAAGTCGGAATTGCGCCCTTTTTCAATTCCTACTATTAACTCGCAGCGCTGAATTGAGCTGAAATTTTATATACATTATCATTTTGGATGACAATACAATAATTTAATTATAATTAATAAAAATTAATGGATTAAAACTAATTATTTAAAGAATTACAAATACAGCCACGTTGGCGACTTAGCGACCATTTTGGCGACTTGTGTCAAAACTGAAAAAGGTTTTTTTCCTCACGTGTTAAAGCATTCAGTTGGACTGAAATTAAAAGGACACAATACGATACTTTAATGATAATTAAAAAAACCTAATTACCACTTAATGTTGTGATTCTGTCCTATGTATATACATATTTATATTAATTGTAACTATTTAATAAAAAATAGCTAAAATAAAATTTTTCGTTGTTGATCTAAGTAGGAATTGACTTAAAAACTATTTTTTTATATTACTTGTTCTGTTATATCTTTTTTAAGAGTTTGATGAGTGAGAAATAATTTCAGCTATCATAAAATTTCACACTTTAAGACTTGATTTTGATATAACACCGTAAACATTGCGTTGATTTATATTATTTTAAAATTTCGTATGACACGGTTTTAATACAACACTGTACATCTTGTGATTTTTATTATGTACGTACATAATTAATTTAATGAATAAATAAAATAGTTTAAATAAATAAATCTCGTATAACACGGTATGAATTAACCGTGTTATACGAGAGATGCCTGTACTTACAAACTTTTCAGTTAATCGTAACTGGTTTAAGGTTTCAGTTAATTTTTATACATATACACTAAACATTCAATAAGCCTGCAGTTTCGATTATCTGAAAGTTTAAGAGCTACATTGAGGCAACGACATGGCGCCAAAAATGAAAAACAGCTTTTTTATGAAAAAATTTAATAAAGAAGCATTTTTATTAATTAAAAAAACTATTTTTCAAATAAAAAATCAACACTGCATCCAAAATAAATTTCATCCTAAAATATCCAGTAGTCTTACTTTGTGTCAAGTAACTCAAAAATTGATAAAGGTTTTGTAGTTTCCACTCCAGTTCCTCTACTTTCTCGCTGCAACAAACAGATAAATCTAACTCGTCAGGGACCTTAGTACGGGAATCTTCCAGCATCGTAGCTGTATTTGAATCGGATTCTTCAACTTCTTTTGGAATCCATTGTTCTTCATTTAGTTCAGGTGAATTCAATTCACTCAAAAGGGAAGGGTCCACGTACGACATCACTTCGCGAGTTAAATGTCTGAACCGTCTTCCATCATTTCCAATCTCGCAGTAAAAAGTTACTTTAGGCGAAAAGCTATGTCGTATTCTTTGTTTCAAATGTTCTGGAAAATCTTTAATTATGAATTTATAAGGTAAGCATTCGTAATAATATTCAGTGTATTCACTGTTCAGGATATAGTTTTCGAGACGCTTCCAACCACCACGTCTACAGAAATCTTTCCTCAACATATTTTCGAAGACAACAATCAAAATCTGAGGATTCATTCTATGAAAAGGCTTACGAGTAAAATCAGATACCATTTTCGGTGTAAGAATAACCAATGATAGCACAATTAGGAATCTATCGTATATGTTTTTATATCTTTTCACCTCTATATTGCACATCATCATCATATTCGAAATATATTTTTCTGGTGATGATACAATAGTTTCCCGACTGACCTCAACATAACTATACCAGGTTTCATAAATGACAAATTCTAGAACCTTAAACACCTGTGGAAATAAATTTAATAAATTTTTTGTTAAATATCCTCTCGGATCACAATCTTTGTTGTTGTCCTGGTGTGAATCTAAAACACCTAAATAAGCTTCTGGAAATAGTTTTTGCATCAAATGTCTAAAAACGAGATCGCGGGACATTGTAAAGGACTGACACAATAGTGATATATAAATGCAAGGAACTCCTATTTTGCAACACTTTTACTTGTTTATCAAAAAGTAATACATCAAGCTATTACGTGTAGTAATCTCTGTTTATAGGAAATACTGTGATTTGTTCAATGTTACACAGAAGCAGGATTTGTGATTGGTTCATTCAATATTTCTTCCGGTTGATTGATTGTTTATTAACAATGAACTCTTTAGTGACACGAGGGCTATTGACGAAGAATTTCGTTATTTTTACAATGGTCAAGGGACGAGGATGATGCCTGAGTTGTCACCCCAATCTCTCCAAACTTCTACGCCCTGCCAATGTGAAGTCTTTGAGCCTCAACAAATGGACACTTTAGCCTACCGTTTATGGCCACGAACTCGTAGCCAATATGTCGTGGTGCTATTGAAGACTATATATAAGGCACCTGATTCACATTAAATGTCTAGAAGCTCAAAGCGTAGCATCCGTTGGCATCGTATGATAGTTAGGAGAGTGGGGAGTGTTCAGGTGTTGTCCTCGTCACTGAATCGTTGGGTCAAACGTACAAGGTCTATCATCATGTTGCTTTGTAGGGTGATGTTAGTAAAACTCTCATTTGATCTACGGGAGGCTTAATATGCATTTGCCACTCTACTCGATGTGACACCAGATTGTGGCGGTGGTAGCCGAATGGTCAAGGAATTGGTTCATGGCTGGTCTTGTCACGAGTTCGATCCCAGTACAACTAAATACCCGCCGTGTAGGGGAGCGATGTACGTTAAATCTGTCGAGAGCTCAAACATACTCCTGTTGGTGTGGTGGGGTAGTTAGGAGAGGGAATGCCAGCTCAGGTATCGTCCACGTCACTTGACTACGGTTCAAAATTACGTGGTCCGTCACCAAAAGCCCTCGTGTAGCTAAATAGTTCGACGTT
This sequence comes from Trichonephila inaurata madagascariensis, assembly GCA_019973955.1. Classification (NCBI taxonomy): domain Eukaryota; kingdom Metazoa; phylum Arthropoda; class Arachnida; order Araneae; family Nephilidae; genus Trichonephila; species Trichonephila inaurata. Next base: position 11,256 of record BMAV01012548.1, read on the forward strand.
AATATTCACTCACTCACTGTGACACCAGATCTTGAACCCGCGACTCAATAATGACGGTAACGATTTCGTGACCTCTTAACCATTAGACCACCCCAAACATTCACTACCAAAAAATTATTCTTAAATTTTAGGATTTAACGCGAAAAATAGTATTTCTAGTCTAGGTATTATGCTTATGTATTATATCATTTTAATTAGATGAAATTATTTATATATATAGTTTATGATCATTTTTTTCATACAATCTTCTGTAATTCCCTGAGGCCGTGGTAGCCTAGTGGTCAAGGTTATGGACTCGTGGCTTGCATCATTTCGAGCCTAGTACCGCTGAAGACCCGCCTTGCAGAGGAATGAGTGAGTGAATATTAACGACGCACTGTTCAGCTACATGAGGGCTTTAGGTGACAGCCCTCGCTATTTTGAACTCCGGTCAAGTGACGAGGACGATACCTGAGCTGGAATCCCTCTCCTAACTACCACACCACACCAACGGGAGGATATTTGAACTCTCGACAGATTTAACGTGCATCACTCCCCTACACGACAGGTCTTCAGCGACACTGGGCTCAAACTCATGACACGCCGGCCACGAGTTCGTTTCCTTGACCACTGGGCTACCACGGTCCCCCTTGCAGAGGAGGGGATGAACGTTTAATACGTCGAGACTCAAATGTCTTCCTGTTAGTGCAATGTTTAATTTAGGAGAGGGAGGTACAGTCCTCGTCGCTTAACTATGGTTGAAAATTACGAAGTCCGTCGCAAAACACTCTCGTGTAGGTGAATAGGGTGACGTTAATATTCACTCACTTACCATATGCATCGTTGAATCGTACATTCTGTAGCAGTCTTTTTTCTTATCTCACTACTAGATTTGAAAGGGAGAGTTATATTATCAACGCACTGAAAAGGAATACGAGGGCTATTGGCGATGGATCTCGTCATTCTGATCCTCGGTCAAGTGACGAGGACGACATTTGAGCTGAGACCTTTCTCCAAACTACGCCACAAGAACTTATATCCAACACTTGACAACGCCAGCGACGAGTTCGTGATCTTAACCATTAGAGCACCACAACCGCTCAATTCTTAAATTTAACTATTTAGTTGGAAAAAGTAGTATTTTCAGTCTAGGAATTATGCATATTTATTTATAAATTTTATTAGATGAATTTGCTTAGCTTATGCTCATTCTTTCACATAACATTTTTCTCTAATTCACTATTAAAAATACAATAATTAAAAGACAACTTAAAAACTTCTGAACTCTATATTGTATTTTTTTTATATATAAATACACATTTATATTAGAAAATACACATAATGTGTGAAACGACACTGCATTTTGGAATTTTATATACGTTATTTTATACGTTAGAAAATATTTAATTCCTTATCATTTTTATATTAAAGAAAATAAAATGTTTGTTTCAGCTCAGCGTTTGTCAAACTGTTGGGCACGGGATAAATCTACAAGGGAGGGGTGGGAGCTAATTGAAAAGTCGAAATCAAAAGATTGTTGAAAAAAATTATTCATTTACTGAAAGTAAACAAACAAAATACATTCTGACATAATAAAAAATAAAATAAACATTTACACTGATATAATACACTTATAAATGTATCGATGCTACGCAATGTATTTTATAATTAATTTTACGTCTAAATTAAGAACAAGTTTAATAATTACTGGTGACCCCATGAGATTATCATATAAAAAAATTATATACAAAAATTAACACATATCTTGATAATTTTTACGTTTATGATAACCCTTTTAAAATATTAAAATTACCGATTCTTCCCAATGCCAACCATTTTCCCGTAGGCGGGCGTATGATGTATTGTTGGGAGGAATAAAAAGCAAAAATAATCTGAAATAAGTAAA
>BMAV01012549.1:0-24010 GCA_019973955.1 Trichonephila inaurata madagascariensis
CAAAAAAAAACCCCTTTTTGGGATTCCCCTTCAAATAAAATGGTTTTTTTTGGTTATATTATCAAAGATAGCTAATGAGGTTTTGAAGAAGAAGCTTTTATTTTTTATGACGTAATATCGCAGATGATTATATCAGTCTAAATGTGTATTTTTTTATTATGTCAAAAAGTATTTTGTTTTACTTAATTCCAGTAAATAATTTTTTTTAATCTTTTATTTTCCATATTGCGCCCCCCCAGGGCTTAGTTTGAGAACCCGACTTAGCGACTTCACTTCCCGCTAGCAATAACTTGCACATTGTCATAGACCCGGACATAGACTCCGCTCTACTACTCTTCAAATATATATGTTCAAAATTTTACATAACCAGTTCTTTTCTTAAATTGGTTGCAAAATTGCATTTCGGCCCCAAAGAAATCACAAGAGGACACTAATAGAAATCGCGATAAAAGCCCCGTCACAGTACATTTTGATGTTTTTATTTTCACACACACAGGACAGTTCACAGACACTAAATATTTACACGTTTTAAGAAAAAATCATTTATATTCCGAGTTATGACATTTGTAGAGAAATTATCCGTTACGCTCGCTGATAGAGCTAAGAATATAATCTTTCTCGTCGAGGGGAAATCACTTTAACCAAATCTCCACACTACGCTCATGGATGAAGCACAAAAACCTGAGCTCTCTCGTTGAGAGGTAATCGCTGAATCCCAATCTCCACACTGCGCTCACTGGCGGAGACCACAAAATCGAATGCTCTCGTAGAGAGGTAAACACCGACTCACGCTGGCTTGGCACTCGCGCATGCGCAGTGCTTCGAATCAGTCCTCGTTGCCACCTAGAGTTTCAGAACGGGTCTGGAGTTTGTTACATAGCATACATAAGAAATAGTTGCCCAACACAGATTGTGCTGAATTCATATGACGTCATAGTCATACGATAAGTGACAACATGTGTTTTCAATCCATCAGTTTGGTGCAACGCTGGTTACTGCTGCTAATGTGTAGCGCTGTTGAGGTCGCTGTTAAAGCCGGATCACCCCTTTAAAAGGCAGCGTTAAGACGACACTGTGATCCTTGATAGGTCACGGTAAGTGTGAGACAGTTCGAATGAATCTGGAAGCCGATCGGCGAGAGAGTCTCTGGGTTTCACCTCTTGGTGTCAATTTAAAGGTGCAATAAGTCACGCCCACAAAAGCGACACGTGATGCAGAATCACTTCTGTTTGGACTTGGCGGGGACAGCTATTCCACTATTGGTCCAAGTCCCCTTCACGTGGTTAACTTTGGAGCCGGTCATTGCCACCTCACTGTCCGCTGGACCCAAAGGGGTTTGGGGGATATTTTTCCCCCAAAAACTACCCGACCGTTGAGACGCCCAGTATTTCCCTTAACGGGGAAATAAATACTTTGGTGAAGACCACCGAAAGTTGAAGTGCCAAATTTTGCTTTTTATAAATATTATCATTTAACCGAATGTAGGTAAGCAAAATACCTTAAGATAAAAAATACCCAGGCAATAGGAATTTTTTTTAATTTGAAAATCTTTTTGAAAACTTTTAATATTTGAAAATTTTTAAACCCAAACAATAAAATTTTTTGAAGGGCAAAAAAAGAAAAACCCTAACGAAAATTTTTGGAATTAAAAAATAACATATGATTATATTTATCATGTGTCCGTCCTGAATTTAATTCATTTTTAAAAAAAAAATTTTCCTTTTTAAATAATTTTAAATTTTGAAAATTGCCATACAAAAGAGCCCTACATTTTGTTAACATAATTTAAAAAAGTTTTACTAAACTTTGTATATCAAATTGCATATATATATATATATATTGTTCCGTACTTCCTTTTTAATGAAACAACTTAATTTTTAATGTAACCAAGTCATTGTTCTTTGACATGATTTACACCCCACAAACAGCTTATTTTCCGATTTAATTCTCTTTACTCTAATAAAAGCATTTAAACAAATGGAGAATAAAAGGCATCTAACAATTGTTTTAATTACGTATGATTATTCAGCGTTATCTCTATCGTAAGCGATTCGAAATGCTTCCTGATCCGTTTTTATTTAAAATCGCTCACTTGCCTTAGTAGCTTATCGAGCTGGCTTAGTAAATATTTAAAGGAAATAATATGTGGTTAACTTTTCCCAAACTAATTAATTACGTTATCTGATGACGGTGTACAAACAATTTAATTAAGCTAATCTTTAGGAGTAAGTTAAAATATTGTGTCGCATGTCATGAAGTATATACAAGATAGTATATTTAACTTTTTTTTATATAAAAATAAGACGATGTCAAAGTTATATGTAATATCATATAACGCACTATATGCAATAATTCGGATAAAAAATGATTTATTGAAAAGAATTTTTTTCTACTTTTTTCAATTCCTACTATTAGCTCACACTCTCTATATATTTATTTATTGATTTATTTCCCTTTGTGAAATTTTCAATCGTTAAAAAAAATACATTTTAAAGTAAAAAAAATTGAGTTAAAATTTTGGAGGCCTGATGTTTTTTGTTTTGACAATACAGTAAAAATTATAATTAATAAAATTAATTGATTCAAACTAATTTTAAAAAAATTAAAAAAGTACAGCCACGTTAAAAAAAATCTTTTTTTGGCGATTTTTGTCTCAAAACATGGAAAGGTTTTTTCCCCATTTTTTTAAAGCATTTTTTGAGCTAAAATTTTTTTTTCCCCTACTGCTTCGGGTAAAAAATTACGATATAATTAATTAAAATTAATTGATTTGGGAAACAAATTTTTTAAAAAAAAATTTTGGGTTACAGCCATGTTGGGTTTAAATTTTTGGCGCAACGGATCAAAACAAAATTTTTTTTTCTCACGTTTTAAAACATTCGGTTGAACTGAAATTTTATATACACGATTTTTTTTGGATGAAAAACACAATACTTTAATGATAATTAATAAAAATTAATTACCATTTAAATGTTGTGATTCGTCATATGTATCAACATATTTATATTAATTTCAACTATTTAATAAAAAGTAGATAAAATAAAATTTTTCTTTGTTGATCTAAGTAAAAATTGACTGATTTTCATTTTTTTTATATTACTTGTTTGTAAGTCAGGCAAAACTTTACAAGTGCCATTTTTACGATCGAACGAATATGATTGCGCGAATTCACAACTCGTTTTCAATTGACCTATAGGGAATTCGATTTTGTGGATTGTTTGAGTAATTTGAGAACTTCGTATTCTGAAGGATCCATGATATACGCAGCCTAGGTTTGCTATTTAATGTGACCTGAAGTTAGGGAAACTGTTGAGATTGTAATTGGGGGAAATTTTTTTTACAAATTAAAAAGGAAAAGCTCGTTTTTGGGTTGCTTGTTATTTAATTTGTTGGCAAATTAGTTTAAAAAAACTCTTAACAACTGTTTTTGGGCCCTGCTTTTGGGGAACTTCCCTAGATTTAGAACCTGCATAGCTGTAATTCAAGTGTTCATACAAAATTAAAACTTTTTTATTACTGGTTAAGATTCGAGGTCCATTTCACCTTTATTAAGTGATTGTCATTAAGATGTTGATAAACTAAGATGTTAAATAAAATAAAGTTGTTGAGTTTCTCAGTACATCTCGTTTTATCTCTTCACCACATTAGTACGAACTCTGATTCGTATCAGAGTAGTAGAATTTTTATTTAATGTGTAATTGAAACTTGATCACAAAATATAAATAAACAAAAAAATAAGCCGAAAAACAAGCTAAACTATTAGCATCTTGCTCTTAGAAATATAAAACACACAAGGTATGCCTTTAAAGAGGGGTTAAAAAAAAGAAATTAAACGTTATGGAAATGATATTATAAGTAAAAAATTTTTTTTTTGTCTCTTGCTTTTTCAATAAATTTAAATCCAAAAAATTTTGATTTTTTTTCAACACTACTGAAAAAAATTTAAAATTTTTTTTAAATAAGACGAAAAAGGTAATTTCATTTGCATATAAATGGAAATAAATTCTTGATGGAATAATGATTTAAAAAAAAAGTCAGCGTGTGGTAATTGTTACTCAAAATAAAGATAACAAAGCTCCATTGATTCGTTTATTTTCACTCTAACTTAATTTTAGTTAACAAAATATTCTAGCAAAACGCATTTTTTTCAATAAAATTTGTTTGCATTTCTTTTCATTTTGAATACATTTAGGAAAATGAAAGTTGTTTAATTGGAGAACAAATTTAATTTCCATTAAAATAGATCTTCTGTTTTCGGGTTTCAAAAAGGAAAAATTCTAAACATTTTTTTTCTAAGCCAGTATTTCTTTTCTTTTGCATATTTCTGCTTCTAGTTTTAATTTTAAGCAAATAATTTAACCCATGAGAGTCATTCAACAAGAAATTATTTATGAACTTTTAATTTTGTTTTTATTGGGATATTTTTTTTACATGTCACAGATACGTAGTTTAACGTTTATAAACGTTTGTGGAATATTTTCATTTCAAATCTAATTAAAATGGTTGAGGAAAAAATCGGTAAAATAAAAAAATTTTCAAATATTTCCCAACCTTTTATTACCAAGGGGAAAAGGCACAAATACCCTAGGAGCATTTTCTCTTCTTTCGATATATGCATTGGTAATATTATATTTCAAAAATAGAAAATTTTGTTTTGATGTTGGGGGATAGGCTAAATTCATGACTATCACATGTTAAATGCAATCCCATTTCCTTCATTGAATTCAAAAGTTACATAAGACTTGTACTTTTTTATTTGCAAAATTAAGGTACTCTATTTCACACTTGATAGTTAAGTATAGATGTTCAATTATTACGAGAAAAAATAAATTGCATGTTATACTGGTATTTTTAAGTAAATTGCTTTTTTAATGCTTGCATTTTGTTGTAGCTGACAAATAAGTTCTTTTTAAAAGAAAATTTCCTCAAGAAGCAAAAGTTGCAACAGCGAAACGCGTGAACTGATTGGCTGGAAACACGTGATTGAGTTTATCAGTGGACTATGGCATCACATGAAATGAACTGATTGGCTAGAGACATGCGATTGTAGTCATCAAGTGACCATGATGTCGCATAAGTTTAGCTTATTGTTTGTGTCACTATTCATACTTGTTATTACCAGTATTGAATTTAATTTTCAAAAATACACTTCTCTTAATTCTAGAATTCCTTTCTTTTTCTTTCTTATCACCTAGTGTCTGACGCAATTGGAAAAGGGGATCAATTTAATCCTTTGACTTGCAAGAAATCCCAAATTTCTATTAATTTGGTTTTAATATATTTTTCCCCTCTGGTGAAGTCCATGCAATCCCAAAGATGATCAACAGAATTTAATGATTCAGCATTTTTGAGGGGGTGGGGAGAACCTTTTTTGTTTTTCGAGAAGGAACTTGCAAAAACTTGAAATCTTTTAACGGGTCTATCCTTTGGGAAAGGGCAAAGGGGTTTATTCCGGCTTTTTCTATTTTCCAAAAATAGAAAGGAAACCCTGCCTTTTCTTTTTTTTTCTCTTGAATTTAATTCTAGAAATGTCAGGGCAGTAGAGGGAGGATGGGTTAAGATGGCTGCAACCCTCTTTTACTTGTTTATCAACCATTTCGTTGCCATGTATGTTCATATGTTGGAAATGGACATCATGTTCTTTGGAGGTAAAGTTTTTAAAAAGCATTGTGACTCTTGTCTTGCCCCCAATAAGCATCCAAGATGTTGGAGAGAACTGTAACTATCTGATAAAATCCGCAATTCTCCGAAGTCTTCCTTGGTTAGAATGGTTTCAAGTCCCATGTTGATTGCAATTAATTCACTCGGTGAAATGTTTGAAAAGCACAGGTCGATTAATGAAGGTAACGTACTATCATCAGTAAATGGTTAAAAAAGTGTTAGAGCACTTAAATAGTATTGTGCAAAGGTGCGAAATGAGAAACGGATTGGATGACTACCCGTTATTAAAGATGACGAGGTGTCGAAAATAGAGGAAAGGCTAGGGAAAGCACAGACGATACATACGAATTCATCATAGTCGGATGAGTTTCCCTAAATAGCAAGATGTTTTTTATATGAAATAATACAAAAACCTTACATTATGTCCGAAGATGGGCTGAAGCTAGGTTCAAAAATTACTGAAAAAGGTGGTAGAAAATCAAATACTTAGACAGTGCTTTGACTTTCCTCGTCAAAAGTGAACGAGCGCTTATTATTACTGTCGCACAAACCATACAAGAGCTTTTGGTGACGGATTTCGAAATTTTGGACCATGGTCAACAGGTGAGGACAATGCATTTAACGTACATCAATTCTACACAGCATGTCTTCAGAGGCGTTTCATGAGGTGGCGAACTAACTATAGCACGTGGACATGAGATTGATGTACATAAATTCATAAAGTATACTTTAGAAACAAACTCAATTATATATAAGTTTATACAACTGGCATCCGATGACACCAGCAATGCATACAATTTTAGTGCGTGGGCCCAAGATTATTTCGCATGCCTTATTGCCAATCGGACAACTCTCAAAAGAGGCGCTGAAGCCAGAAATAAGCACTTTCGTACATAAAAACAAAGGTTTGCTAGAAAATTCTCTCAAGAAGCATGCAAAAAAAAAATGATCCACAGATTAATTTTAAGCGCAAACCCTCTTTTGACAAACATACAACCATTTCTAAGAAAATCAACGGAACCGTTTTTCAGAGAAATTATTTAACTTTTTCTTCCTACAGCAGCTTCAAAAGAAAATATCTAAGAACGTGAACAAGAAGATAGCTAGTGTGATGAGTCCGAGTACCTTTTCCTCTTTAAGGTATCCGACTACGTTCGGAACCGTTATTTTGAAAAAGAGTATAAATGGATACTATTAATGATATTTAGTGTCACTTAGATTAGAACAATATATATAAAATAGTTTTAAGAATAGTATTGCAGTAAAAATTATTTAAGTACAATATTTTGACTAAAATGGAACATAGAAGGACCCATTTTCAAAATGTTCTCCATTTGTGAAAAATGCTTCTATTACAATAATATTTTACCTGTATATAGCGCAAACCTCTGTACAGAAGCTCAACAAGAATTTGTGAAATATACAACATAGAAGTGGATTTATCCATGTTTTATGACAACGAGGGTAGAAATTTTAAGAAAAAAACGCCGATAATTATTTCAATGGGTTGTGATTCTGAAAATAATGTGAATTTTTTAAAAAACATAGTTGATTTCTTAAAGGGGTTGGGGCTATAACAGGCAAAATATTATTTTGAATTTTTTTCCAAAAAAAGGAGAATTTTTAAAAAAAGGGTTTATTCAAAGTTTATTTTTTGAAAAAATTTTGTATTTAAATAATTTTTTTTTGTAAAATTTTCCCTAAAAAATTTTTTTAAAATTTTTAAAATTATTTGACCTAAATATAAAAATTTTTCCATTTATCGTTTTTTAAAAAAAGGTTCGGAACTAGTCGGATACCTTAAAAAATTGAAATTTTTTTCCTATTTTTTTTAAAAATTTTTTTTAAAAAAAATAATTGTTTTATATCAAATTTTTCCTAACCCTTTTTTTAGGGGAAAAATCCTTGGTTTATTTTTGGTTCTTTTTTAAGAATTTGTGCCCTTTAAAAAAAATAATTTCCAATTTCCCTTTTTTCTATCTTCAAAAATTAATTTTTGAAAATTTTTTAGCCCAAATTTCCTCACTGCCCTCTTCTATTCAGTTACTGGGAAACTATACGGGACCCTTTTTAAACCTTCGGTCAAAACGGCCATACTGGAGCGATTAGCAAATCAGGTGGGAAATTGCAATGATGAATTTAGATGCTAGACGTTTGATACGACTACGGTTTTAATAGCAGTGGAGACTGAAATATTGAATTTATGTAGAAAATAAAGTTAATGTTTAGTCTTTTAAAAAATAAAAATTGAAAAAAAAATTCTTTTTAAAAACGGTTTTTTAATTATAACCACGCATTTTCTTGAGATGTATTGGTTGAATTAGTCATCAAATATCCCCACTTTAATATCATTTTCAAAATCTTTAAATAAAAGAAAATTAATCTTAAAAATAAATATATTAAACCCAATTTTATTTACAAAAGCCTAAAAGTATTTTAAAAAAAAAAATTTTTTTTATTAGAAAAATATCCAAAAAATTTTTTAAAAATTATTTTAAAAATTTTCCTATCTTTCCATTTTTAATAAATATTTTAAGAAAATGTAAACTTTTTTAACTTTTGGGGAAAAGGCATAATAATTGGAAAAAAAATGTAATAAAGTAATAATTTTCCTCCCTCCGAGGAAATATAAAATTACCTTTCCCGTATTGTAATTTCATATTGTTTGGGGTTTTAAAAATGTGTAATAAATCATCTGAAGAAAATTTATTTAAAGGGGTTTAAATACATCAAGTGAGTATATTATATAAACACGCTATTTTAAATTATCCATTTGCTACAAAATCAATTTATTAATGTGAATTTTTAAAAATTCCCCTTTATAAAAAGATATTTTAAAAAAAGGTTTTTAAAAAAAAAAAAATTTTTAAAAAAAAAAATTTTTTTTTTTTTTAAAAAAAAAAAAAAATTTTTTTTTTTTTTTCCCAAAAAAAAAAAAAAAAATTGGTTTCCAAAAAAAAGGGGGGTTTAAAAAAAAAATTTTTTTTAAAAAAAAAAAAAAAAAAAATTTTTTTTTTTGGGTTTTTAAAAATTTTTTTGGGGGGGTTTTTTTTTTTTTTTGGGGGGGCCCCCCGGGGTTTGGGGGCCCCCCAAAAAAAAAATTTTTTTTTTTGGGGGAAAACTTAAAAAAAAGGTTAAAAAATTTGGGAAACCCCTTTTTTTTTTTTTTGGGTTTTTTTAAACCCCCCCTTTTTTTAAAAACCCCCCCTTTTTTTTTTTCAAACCCGGGGGGGTTGGCCCATTGGAAATTTCCCAAAAACCCCCGGGGGGCCCCCCCAAAAAAAAACCCGGGGGAAAAACCCCCCAAAAAAAAAAAGGGGGGGCCCCCCCCTTTTTTTGGGGGGGGGGGGGGTTCCCTTTTCCCCCCCCCGGGGAAAATTTGGGGGCCCCAAAAAAACCCCCCCCCGGGCCAAAACCCCCAAAAAAAAATTTTTATTTTAAAAAAATAAGTAAACTTTAACATTATTAAGTTTTCCCATCTCCTTATTTTTAAACAAATTGAAGAATACTTATTAAACCCGATCCTAAGTGGAAATTGGTAAAACTGCGTTTTTCCTGACAAATTTGAAAACTGTGTAGCCAGTTATTGGTATCGATTAATTTCTTGTAATTCAGAAGTAAACTAAAGACCGCCGTGTAGGGCACATGCATTAAATCTTCGAGAGCGAAAGTTCCTTGTCGGTGTGTATTAAACAGAAGGGTTCTACTGAAATTTCGTCCACTCACTTACCAAATTTAAAATTACTGGTCCAAAGCCAAAACCCTCGAAAGTTAAGTGTGACTTAATTTCTCATATCCAATAACAATCCCGTACAAGTCTTGGATGTTTATAAATGCATAGTGCCTTTGAAGAATGAGGGTATTCTAAATAGCTGTCGATCTACAAGTCCTCTCGTGAGATTGGTGGAAGGGAAAGAGAGGTGGTGGACCCCTGATTTCCCCTGAGTGTTCTCACTCAAAATGGGGATGGAATCGCGTCAAATCATACTGTCATTTGTGAGGTGTTAAAAAGCTATGGATAACGAAAGGTGTAAATATCTTGCCATTGACATGCCATTTCGGGTGGATTGTCGTATTGGCCACTTATCCCGCCAAATTTTTTCTTGCCAAATTGTAAGGTTACTACTCCAAAACACAACACGCAAAACGCACCAAATTGGCGATTTTTCAACCTTTGGCGGACAAATGGTCGATTCGACAATTTCACCGAATTTCGTGGGCCTCGATCTGACACCGTCAAACAGGTGGCATTACAAACAACAACACTTCTTTAAAAAAATAAAATTGGCCTTATAAGTAACAAGAAGGTTACTGGTGACTGACCTCAAAATTTGGAACCATGATCTAGTCGGATGGCATCTCAACTAGTAATTTGCTCTCCACACGCCAAAGTTAGGACGATAAATTTAAGGTACATCAGAACTGGAAAAAATCGTCGCCTGCCACTAGTTCGCGAGTATGACCACCGTTGTGTAAAAACATTGGGATCTATTCAGTATAAATTCCCTTGTTATACCTGCCGAACTTCCAGTGAATGCTTAACAACCAGAAGCACTTTTTCCAATTACTAAAAAGCAACAGATTAAGCTTATTAAAGTAAATGGGACAAATAGTACAATAAGAACTATTTCTTGAATAAGTTATTTTTGTACTGGTCTTAAGGTATTCCGACTACTTAGAAAACTTTTTAAAAATTGGAAATATTGAGAGATTGTTTAGATTTTAGATATGTTTAATTCATTTTAAGAGAGAGAAAAAAAGGATAAAATTAAGAAGACAAAAATAAAGAATTACTACTAAAATGGAAAGAAATAGGTAAAAACTGACAAAAAAAAAAAAAAAAAAACGGGGCCCGCACTTTACAAAAAGTAAATGAACAAATTCTTAATTTTTCAATTTTGATGTATTACTTTGCTATTCCTTTTTGAAATGACGTTCAGGATAAGAGATATTTTAATTTTTACAAAAACTAGAGCACATTATCTCAGTTGTTATATGAAATTTCTTAAAAAAAAATTATATTCACTTAAGGTATCCGACTACGTTCGGAACCGTGATTTTAAAAAAGCGCATCAATGGATAATTTTCATGATATTTAGTGTCACTCAGATTAGAATACATGTATAAAATGGGTTTAAGGACATTTTGACAAAAAAATTATTTAAATACAATATTTTGGCAAAAAATTAAATTAGAATGACCTTTTTTCAAAATGTTCTCCTTTTACAAAAAAATGCTTCTAAAATAATAATATTTTGCCTGTATATAGATCATACCTCTTAACAGAAGCTCAACTATGATTCTTGAAGAATTCCCATTATTTTCAAAGTTACAACCCATTGAAATAATTATCGGCGTTTCTTTCTTAAAATGTCTCCCTCTGTTGTTTTGTAAAACATGGGAAAAACCCCCTTTAAGTTATATATTTCAAAATTCTAGTTCAGCCTCTGTACAGAAATTAGAATATACAGGCAAAATATTATTATAATAGAAGCGTTTTCAAAAGGAGAACATTTTGAAAATGGGCCATTCATGTCCATTTTTGTCAAAATATTGTTCTTAAATAATTTTTTTATCAATACTATTCTTAAAACAGTTTTGTATCATTTTCTAATCTATGACACTAAATGTCATAAATAATATCCATTTATACGCTTTTGCAAAATCACGGTTCCGAACGTAGTCGGATACCTTAAGGGACTATAAATTTTGTTATAAAACAGTGATTGATACATCAAAAAGTTAAAACACTTCTACTGCTATACAGAACATTTACACAAAATTTCAGCAAATTATTTATAAAAATGTTTGAGCAATCTCTGCCTCCGTTTGAGTTTTTCGGAAAAAAAAAAAAAAAAACATTGCGAAAAAAACGCATCTTAAAGTTTGAAATCTTATATAAAATTATGGCATCCGCTTTTTATAAAACACTTGTAGTTTTTGTTCTAGTGAATGTAAAATAAAGAACTTCATATTTTTATAAAGCTAATAAGATGGCCCATAAAATAAAATCCTAAAAAAAATTGTCAATTTTTAAGGAAAATCATGATTTTAGGGTAGTCGAAGACCTTAAGTTTAGGTGCGAGTACATGCTACACAAGCAAGAACCAGTTAAATAACTTCAATATAAAAATAACTCATGTAACAATAAAACATGTACAGTAATAAGAAGATTTATCATTTCTTGGAAAAGAATTAGTTTCGAAACTTCGAATACTGACAGACTGCAACAAACAAAAACCAGTCTAGTAGTAGAAAATCAAACAATTAGCTCACGAAAAAAATAACCTCAGGGTTCTATCTACCAAAACACACATTTTATCTATTTTGTTATAGGCTAGATAGATTTGTAATTTATATCTATTTCACACATTGCGAAAGAAGGACAACAAAAATCAGATTTCGCAATAGAGAATGTCGTCGCTACGAATATAACCATTCATAAACATAAAACATGAAAACCTATATATGGAATGACACCAATTCACCAAATTCAAGTATTGTCTCGAAATGACACATACCAATAATTCACGGTACTTCTTTTGGCCGACTGGACTGATAGGTCTGGACATTTGTTTGCATAACGTTAGAAATAGACATGACTAGTTTGGATAGTTTGGAATGTAATATTTATTTTAGTACTATGGAATGGTTTTCAAGATATAAAATGTCTCAATGTTTCTTTCTAAGATAAATATTTATGGTTTATACAAGAAAAATATTAATTTATGAGAGTTGTGTTATATTGCAATTTTTTTACGAAAAAAAGGACGGGAAAAAGCGCATACAAGGAAGTTTATAATAGATTAAAAAAGCAAAGAGAAAAATTACCAAAACCTTCAAATGTTAGTATGTTGAAATCTTGCTTAAAACAACCACGTTTACTAATATGAAATCAAAACATTGTGATTTGATGATACAAAAGTATAAATTTCAGTACACATACAAGTTATACCATATACAATTTCATAACAGCAGAGAAACACTTAAGTAATCGCAATTTTGATATGAAAAATAAGAATTGGTTTTAAGTAACTACTACAAAGTAATAACGTTATTCAGTAATTATTTATTCCAGTAGCATTCATACCACTTTATCTACAAATAATTAGATTTCAGTAAACTATAGATTTTATATAAAATATTTATGGAAATATATTTTATTCTCTTAAAGTTCAATCAATTATAAATTTATAATTTAATATACATTTGTCTTACAAATGTACATTTGGTCTCTTGATTTCCAGCATATTCACTAAACAAAGTACTTGGTTTGAAATTAAAATTCAAATAATTGTACAATAATTGTACTGCTGGTGTGTATCAGATACATAGCAGATATGTACAAATCCAAATGTTCCGATTAGTAAAAATATAGGGTTAAATTCTGAAAGAAAATATATATTTACTCTGTTAAATTCTTCATTTAAAACAATGGAATGGGGGATTCTGAAATTTTTTATATTTTTTCTAGAAATAAATAAACCTGATACATGGAACATCGTCAACAATTTAAGAAAATCCGTATGAAAAAACGCCACGAATTACAATGGTAAGGTCTCGAATGTCTGTGAAGCCACATCGGAGTTACTAGCTGCTGTTCTAGTTCCTACAAAAGCTGTCTTATTAATCGACTCCTAAGTTGCAATTTCAGCCTAAGCAGTAGGTAATAAACCACCGTGAGACTGCCTTAAGGCAGTGGTGAGCAAACTTTTTTCGACTGCGACCCCTTTTGTACAGAGAAAATTTTTGGCGACCTCTAGAGATAAATGTTCACAAATACGATGTAAATAGGCGCATTTCTTTCGTTTTATCGAAGAAAAAATCATCATTTCTGACACATATTAATATTATTTATAATTTAAAGAAAATATTTTTTGTATAACAAAAATTAGTAAATTCCTTTAATGAGATGTATGTGGCTGCAAGTTTCTGATTATCTCATCGATTTCGGATGTATGTTGCTAATTGCAATTGCATATCATCTTCACGGTTCAAACGAGAGTGGTATTTAGTTTTATTAAAAACTAGTTTGCTAAATCCAGTTTCACATAAATACGTTGATCAAATTGTATTAGTAATCTGATGGCATTCTTTGCATAGAATGGGATATTGCTTTTCCACGGATACCAAAATTTTGATAAGGCTGAGTCTTAAATTGATTTCGAAGAGTATAATCACTAATCAAATCTATCAATTGCTCTTTCTCTAACTTGAAGAGTTGAACTGCATATGTCGTAGGAAAATGGATCACGAATCCAACCAAGATCTTTTTCAGGAAAATCCTTGAATCTTCTCGAAAATTTTCTTTAAACTTTTCAATGTGATTAGAAATGATGTTTTTAAATGTAAATATATCTATATTATTTTCCTTGATAAAATCTTTAAAAACCAAGAGAACATATCGGTGTTGTTTTATTCAGTTCAGTTTACAGAGACTGCTATTTTAAAAGCTTGAATTTTACTGGCTGAAGTTATGATAGTTGAATTCTCCCCTGCAAGCTCGTTTTTCGAAAATATAAAGAAAAATAGCTCAGCTTTCCTAGCAAACTTCACGGGTATAATAACTTGCCAATCTATTTTTTTTCGCTTAAAACATGTACCTTCATTTCTCAAATCAAATATCCGTCGTAGTATTTTCCCAAACGTGAGAACCATCTGACTTCGGGGGGGTTTTAAAACGTAATCTCTCATACGTTGAGCCCATCTCATTGCAAAGTATTGAAAAAGAACGGCTGTTAAGACTGTTGCATTTAATGTAGTTAATTGAACTAACAACGTCTTGTAATATGTTGTGCAACTCTTCATCCATATCTTTTGCAACAAGAGCTTGCCGATGGACCCTACAGGGATTAAATACCATATGAGGCGCCACTTTCTGGATTAAGCCTCTGAGCCCTGTTCGAACCTGTTAATGCTGCAGCACCATCAGTACAAACCCACAACACGGGTTTGCCCAGGTAAGGGACTTTGCTTCAAAATATTTATTTATTACTTCAAATTTTTCTCCAGTTTTTTTTCCCTTTCCCAAATTTTTTGCAACATAAAAATGTTTCTGTTATATCTTCATTAAAATAAATCTAACGTAAATAATTAGTTGTGACATTTTAGTAATATTGGTAGTCTCGTCCAGTTGTAAAGCAAATACAGATGAATTTTGTATGCGTTTTATGACTTCTGACTCGATATTTCGTAACATTTCGGTAATACGCCGAGACACGGTATCTCTTGATAATGGTATTGTTTTTAGTTCATTTCCATATTTATCGCCATGCATAATTGATGTCATCTTAGTTGCTGCAGGAAGGATAAGGGATTCTCCAATTGTATGGGGTTTCATTGTTTTTCCTATTAGATAAGAAACTTCTAAAGAAGATCGTAATGCTTTCTGAGCTATTGTAAATTTCTTTAGATTTGCACTTTGAATTTTCAGATTTTCAGCTCATCTTTGAAAAAAATCGGCATGCTTATTTTGAAGTTCTTTATGTTTATTTTCCAGTTGCCTTTTTAATTTAGCTGGTTTAATGCTGTCATTTACTAATTTTTCTTTGCAAATGACACATATCGGGCGTTCTTCAACATCAACAACACAAAATGTAAAACCATGCTTAATAAATTCCTCATTGTATTTTCATATTTTTTTAGATGGGGCATTTAGTTCAGAATTTTGAAACTCCTCATCAGTATTTGTTCGTTTGTTAGCTGAAGATGTACCTGGTGTACGTATTACCCATTTATCCATTATGAATATAGGGGTTAAATTTTTAACTAAAACAAATAAAAAAAAATGATAATTTTTTCGAAAATTCAATAAAAAATTAACGAGAGCTTTCTCTAATGATAGCACATACCTGATAACAAAAAGCAGCAAAGCCCGATAAAAATATAAAAAATTCCTAGTTACACAACGTCACATGATAAAACTCGAGGAGAAACTAAAACAATTGCAGGCCAACTGTTACATGCTACAAATTTACATGGAAACGCAGTAAAACATTCAGCGATAATTTTTTGGGCGTTTGGTTTGCCTTGGCCGTACGCACTACAAGATGATTCCCACAGCCCTTGATTACCACTCCATCAGTAGGTGCCCATGCTCAGCGCGCACCGTTCGACACAGTAGGTATAACATCAATACGTCGGACAAATAGGAGCTTTTCAGAAAAACTGGCGAATTCCGCGAAGAGGCGTCATCTACTGGAGTGAAAAACTTTGGTCTTCACACTTTACAAAATTACCATTACGGTCAAAGAAAGAGCGAGCAGCAGGAAATTGCAATTAAACGATAAGTGACGGCGTTTCACTCTTTATATGTACACTGTATGGTATGCAGCATGCAGGCATAATGAATTTCATAAAAATTTGGCGACCCCCAAAAAACTCCTGGCGACCACCACAGGGGTCGCGACCCTAGTTTGCGCACCTCTGCCTTAAAGTATCCGACTACGTTCGGAACCGTGATTTTGCAAAAGCGTGTAAATGGATCATATTTATAATATTTAGTGTCACTTAGATTAGAAAATGTATATAAAATTGTTTTAAGAATAGTATTACAATAAAAAACTATTTAAGTACAACACTTTGACAAAAAATGAACATAGATTGATCCATTTTCAAAATATTCTCCTTTTGTAAAAAATGCTTCTATTATAAGTAATATTTTCCCTGTATATAGCTCAGACTTCTGTACAGAGACTGAACTAAAATTTTTGAAACATATAACATAGAAGTGGGTTTATCCATATTTTACGACAACAGAGAGGAGACATTTTAAGAAAAAAACGTCGATAATTATTTCAATGGTTGGTAACTCTGCAAATAATGTGAATTTTTCAAAAATCAAAGGAAATTAAGTAATTGGTTTATTTACGGCACAACTATTAATTTTTTTCCATCATTCATAACATAGGATATTTCTTAAGAATTCAGAATATGCTTTTGTGAGAGAGGGGACAACACAACCATACTCTTCTGTGTTTTCCACGGAATCTCCATGCACTCCATGTTCTTGGAATGGAGCGGTGCTTTTCTGACACCTCGAATTACACTCGGAGTTTCTGTCTCGCAAGTGTCCAGCCGTTGAGTTTTCTCAAGGTCATGCACCTGGGTGAAGTCAGATAACTAGACCCCGCAATATTTCGGGGATCACGTGTGCATAGGATTGGTGTTATTTTATCCACAAAAAGAAGCTGATTTTTCTATTGATTGACGCGAAAACGTCATAGCTTGAAGAAAAAGAACTCTATTTAGTTCTTATTTCACTCCGTGAGTGACTATTTCATCATTTATCTAATAGTAGTTTGTCAATCTTCAAACTTTAACCGCTTAAGTGCGGCGGGTGTGTATACACGTCCTGCTGAGCCAGTGCCTTTGGTGCCCTGGACGTGTATACTCGTCCTTTCAAAAGTGGACTTTTGTATTGTGCTGCTCTGTTTAAAACTAGTCCCACGGCTTTGGAATACAATAACATGAGATTTACGGTGCTTCTAAAGAATTTACTTATTTCAGAGGAAAGGTGGAAAGGAATTAAAGAGGTTATATTCCAGGAATGTGAGGAAATTCATAGCTAAACAGTTTTTTTTTTTGTTTTTCGTTTGAGTGTGCTCTTTTCTATTCTTAATTTGCTGTTATTTTCACTTACCGTGTGTAAAAGGAGCTTTTTGATTTTTCGTATATGAATGCACTGAATGTGATACTGGTTTATGTGTTCAACAATGTTTTAGGAAATATCTCAAAACAAATAAGTTATAATTTATTTATTATCATATTGTAACTCTAGAGACAAAATTTTTTATTTTCATTTTATTATTCTATCCTTTTCTTTCTTTTTTAAAGTGAAAGTAAACAATTTTTAGGTGGAAAAACACGCCTTTTCTTTTCCCTCAATAAACCGTGTTACAACGCGCTCCCGTGTGAAGAAAGTTTCACTGGGTGTGTGTGTGGTGGTGGTGGGGGAATCATAGGGATGGTGATCTGAGATTGATTAAGCGAAGAATCGATTTCTCGGGCCAAAAAAATTGATTTTTTAAATAGATATGCAGTGAATTCAGTGAATCGATGTTTCATCCTAGGAAATCGACATTCGATTTTTGTTTTGGTAAAAACCATAAAATTTTTTGCAATTAGTTGAATGTACTATCTTTGAGTTGTGCACCTAAAGTATGATCCTATACTTTACTGGCAAGAACAAAAATACTCTATTTATCGTCACGTTCACTCAATAGCCATGATGTATATGAGTATCGTGGAATCATCTGTTCCTTGTGAGAGCCTTTTTACGATTGCCGGAAACTTCGCAATCGATGAGCGGAACCGTTTGGATCCCAGTAGACTTCACAGACTGTTGTTTTTAAAAAGCTTAGTTATTAAGCATTGGGAACTATAAGCTATATAATCTATTTTCAAACTTTTTAATGTAACAAATACATTTAGAAAATAATTGTCTTTTTTTATACCTGAAACTCTTTGATATGGTAATAAAAATAATTATAATTTTCGAATTCATTGAGCTAAAAAGATTTTACTGATAAGAGATAGTTTATAATGGCATCTTTCTTGTTTTAAATAAAATGGATTTATATTTACATTATAAATGCAGACATGGAAAAAAATTGATTGTTTAGAAATCGATCATTTAGATCTCAATTTTTTCTCGAATCGATTTAAAAACATATCTTTTCCGGAAAGAATCGCCATCCTTAGTGAATCTCGTAACTTTTCCTCTGTAGTCAAAGTATTATATAGTATAAGGTGCATGCCTTATATAACATCTTTATCAATTTAACACTGGTACATTTTAAAGAGATCCATTATTTGACACTTTTCAATTTCTTCAAAGAGACATATTAATCAAATTAAGTCCTGTCCAAGAGAAATTTTGATAAGAAATTCTTGTAGCAAAGTTCAAATAAGCTCTGCTGAAATACTAATGGAAAAATATGATAAATTTTTCATGAGATTTCATATATTTATTTATTAAGTTTATAACTATTTCGTCAAAAAATATTACTAATCACAAAATGAGACGTCTTCCTATGCAATGAATTTACATATCAGACAGACATTAATTTTTTTTTAATACTTCAGAAAAAAAAATCGTAGTTATTCTAAAATTACCAATTTAAAGTTATAAGCTATAATTAAATATAAAATGAAGACATTATTATTAAAAAATATATAATATTTTTCTATATATAATATTAGTTTAGAAATGTCTATTATTAGAGATGTTTTCCAATAAAACTTTAAGCAATATATTAAGAAACTGAAGTAACTTCTGTAATATTAAAAAAAATGTATTTTATAAATATCTAATTAAATTTTTTAACTAATGTATTCCATAGCTTGCCGAGCTCAGCCACAGTTAGAACTATTCCTGAATAATCTAGACGTCTTTAATACGTATCTTAAATATTCAAAAATTACTTTTAACTATTTAAATCATTTTTCGGGGTTTTAGTAAAGTAATTTAGATTTTGATGTGGAAAAGAGAAGGGAGGGTAGATGCTTTTGTCATATTCATATATGCCAAAATAGTTTAATTTATTTTAGATATTTAAAAAGAAATTATTTGACTGGAGGAGATTTATTACATGTATGTAATTTTTTTGAAAAAGTAATAAATGCTCGAAATAAATGAATAATTTTAAAAAGAATTACGATTAATAATTCTTAATTAATTATAGTTTGGCAAATGTATTTTTTTCTGATGAATAGTTATCTTACGAAAAACTTCAAATTTGGCAAATATGTTTCTTCTGATGAACAGAGATCCCCTGAGAATGAGATTTCGTGGAAATCGATACCTAAGGGAGTAGATTACAGAAGCGTTACAGACAAAAAAAATCTCTTTTATTTTCAAATATTAGTCCTACAACATTGAAACGTGGCACGCAGGTTTTTTTCTATTTAATAAAGATCTCCTAAGCACAGGTTTGTGGTGGTGTGATATCTATATGAACTAGTACCAACATCACGCGAAGGCGATCGTTTTGGCGTGATTGGGTTTCGTGATTTGGTTCGAACGGAAGATCTGCAGAACGAACCTTCCTCCTTCAGGTTTAATGAAAATTGACATACAAAAGTGGTATAGGTGCGTTAGAGACAAAACCTCGATTTTGAATTATTGGCTTGCAGACTTTAAATTTGGCAAACATATTTCTTTTGTGTAGAGATCAGCTAAAAATGGTGTTTGAGGAAATCAACTACGAGGTGGGGTGGGTTACAGAGACGGAAGTAATAAATATACTTCTGTTTCAGAAATTCAAATCCTGTCCTTTTTAAATCAAGAGGAGAGAGCTGCAAGAATATTTTTCATTACAATCAAAAGCTTAATGTAGGACAGTAACTTAAAAACTATGTATATAATACATCATTAATTAAGCCAGCGTTTCTCAAACAGTGGGGCACTCCCCCCCTAGGGGGCTGATAACCCAACAAGGGGGACGCGAGCATATCGAAAAGTCACGAATAAAATTTAAAAAATATTAATTTGCTGAAAGGAAGCAAAACAAAATTCATTCTGACGTAATAAAAAAATGAAATACGCATTTACACTGATGTAATACACTTATAAATGTATCGGTACTGCACACTGTATTTGATAATTACTTAAACAATACTAAGTTAAGAACAAGTTTAATAATTACCATTGACCCAATGGGCTTGTCATATGTAAAATTATATACAAGAATTAACACTTAACTTAATAATTTGTACGGTTTTTTTAATTAAATCCATATTGTAGATTTACGTCAAAGTACATTACTATTGAATTCAATACATTGTTTTGTTCGGATGTGGGAGGAGGGCGCGAAGAAAATTATGACAGAATATTGGGTCGCAAGTATTAAAAGTTTGAGAAGCACTGAATTAAGCAGTTAAGCGTACGAGCAATGTTTAGTTTAATTTTTCAATGTAGAAAAATTAGAAAGATAAAAAAAAAAGAGTAAAACACAAATAACCTATGTTGCTTGACAGAAGATTTTTTTTTTGACTGGATCTTCATATCAATAGCATCTAAGAAAAATAGCTTCCGATAGTGAAATTTTTCAAAATACTATTTTGTTTATGACCCTAAGCCATCACCAGTCAAAACAACAGCCAAACAGTTTCATTTCGAAGGTCTTTTCTATTTGGTTTCTGATCAATAACGATCAAGGTTTTGGACAGATGACGGTTTCGAAAGTGGGAGTTATTTCTTTCTGACCCGATCGCGCGATGGGATCTTGATCATAATATCCTAAGGGACGAAAGGAGACGTGTAAATACGATATTTCCCAATCCGAATATCTGGAGAGTTGAGATTTGGAGAAAATAAATGACGTAAGAGACTTGTGCTGTCACCCAGCAACCAAATAAAATAAGGCAATAAACATACTCAGAGTTTCAAGTTGGATGTTTGTTAGGGAAATAGTTCCCATAAAAATTGTTGCGAAAAAGCTATTTCTTTTGTTTTTTATGGGTGACTTGGAAAAATAGATTTTCCATGTAATTTCTGCGATGGGAAAATTTAAATTCCAAATTCTTATTGTTATTATGAAGAATAACTCGTCTCAAATATTTGTTAAGGGTATATTTAATGATCTTATATAAAATGGTACTTTTTTGATAAATTTATTTAAATTCTGAAATATTATTTGAAATTTTGGTATAAGAAGGAAAACTAGCATGAAGTGGGTTTTTCATATTTCAAGAAATACACCCTTTCTGAAACGTATTTCTATTTTTCAATTTCTACTATTAGTTCACTCTCTCCCATATATATATATATTTATATATCTTGTTCAAATTTTCAATCGTTAATAAAATACTTTCTAGTCATCCATTCAAGTTCAAATAAATTTTTTTTAAACTTGTAGTGGATGACACTTGATGTTAATACCCTTTTTCCAAATATCAATTCATTAATTAAATAAAAAACTAAATAAATAGAAACAAACAAAAATAGTTGTCCAACAGCATGTATAGAAAATAAAATTGTTCTTTGTGTCCCTGTAGTTCAATGGATAGCGTGTTGGACTTCTAATTTAAAAGTCGTGGGTTTGAATTCAACCTGGGATGGCCTAATTTCTGAGAATGTGATTTCTTTTTTACTATTCTATTTTATTAGAATATTTAAGTTTAATTAGTGAATAAATAGTAAAAAACAAACAAAAATAATCCAACACTATATATAGAAAGGAAAAGGAAAAATCCCAAGAAATATCGCTTTCTATGTTGTTACTTTATATTGTTATTCTATCATATGTATATACATATTTATATTAATTGTAACTAAATTTAATAAAAAAGTAACTAAAATGAAGTTTTCTTTATTGACTAAGTAGAAATACACTGTTTTTTTTATCATATTACTTGTTATTTATGCAAAACCTTTAAGAAAATTTAAAAAATTTATAGAATAAGGGTAATCTGATTTACATCCATTACATCTTCTAAAAAAATAATTGATGGTGACCAGATGTCAGATTTCGATCAAAAATTGGATTTCGATTTTTTTATACTAATACTGCCTTTTATTTCATAGAAAATATGTCAAAGACTTTTGTCATTTTATTAATAATTGCTGAATTATTTTTATTTTAATCAAATAAATGTTTAAAAAAGCACTTTTCTTAGCTCTCAAATTTTCCCTTTTTATTTTTAAGTAAAATATTCCTTTTCGTTTTAAAATTTCCATGTCTCTTTTAAATTTTTTTACAACTTATAAAAGAGGATAAATTTAAAATTTGTGCATTTGTTTTTTAAAAAATTAACGGATCATATTTTGGGCTGTTTTTTAAAACCTTGAATGTGTGATAAGGGGAAAAATTTTTATAGTATAGAAATTTTTCTTTTTTTATCAATTTTACCCCAATTTAAAAAACCCTGCACAGAAATATTTTGTTGTAGTTCATAAATATATAAAACAAAAATTATGTACATATCTTAAAAACTAATGTGCAAGGAGCATTTTTAAAAATAGTTTTAAAAAATTTAATTTTTTAAAAAAAATCAGTTGATAATAGTTTTTTTAAAAAAAAACATTCAAATTGTGAAATATAACAATGATTTACTGTATTGATTCCATTTTCAGCTAATTAAGCTAACAATTTAAGAAATTAGTTTTAATGGTCCACCCCGTCCCCTTATAGAATACTAATTTTAATGTTCTTATATATTTTAGGTTTCCCTTACTGTTATAGAAAAAAAATCTCTATTCATGAAATAGTTTTAAGCTAACTTTAAAACTTAAAACTTATAATCTACAGGTAATTTCTATAATAAATTATAGAGATTTGCTATGGGAACGTAATTTTAACTGTCCTAAAGTCTGCACACATATAGTGACTTCAGCTGCGCCTTTAGTTAGAATTCAGATTTCGAACACTTTGACCGGAAATGCAGTGCCAATCAAATCATTTCTCGCGGGGGCAAATTTGAGAACTTTCACAGCACTCATTCGGGCAATGGAAGTCATTAGAAACCTGAGGCGTTTCATCAATCATTAGCAATAGTGCGAACGTGTTTTAGCATTTCAGGTAATCAAAATTGCCGTTCCAAAATTCCCGTCTATTCGAATATGAATATAGTTTCAATCATCATTAATGTATCCTTTCAGAAGATTTGATGACGCTTGAGTTATTAATAACGTAAAAATTCTTATTGACATATTGGTATATTTGTTAGTACGTATACTATTTATTTGTTACTTATTTACTTTTTTATTTTTACCTAGATATTTTATCTTACGTTGATACACAATGTATAACTGAAACGTTATAAAAATATAAGAAATTTATTAAAAAAGTTTTTTTTAAATGAATTAATACGATACGAGGATACAGATATACAGACGAAAACAAACACATACAGTTAAAAACAAATATTTCAACTTGCACTCCGTTCATTTACAAGTCTTGTTCCCATTGTAGCTTATGCAAAATTTTTCCAACACAAAAAATTTCACTCTTTATAAAAAATACAGAAGTTCAATCTCTATTTGTATATTATTGCAATATAGTGTAGATAATACATATGTACTATATTATACGCAACTCCCTCAGTCCCGAGAAGTTTTTGACTCTTCTATATTTTAGCCATCTTTCATTATTTACTCGTGTAGGTTGTAAGTCGCGGAGATTGTAGCCTATATGCTATTGCCATACAGCAAGTTCAAATCAAAGGCTGGCAGACTGAAAAAAAGTTTAATTTGGGGGGTGGCAAAGAAAATAATATTATAGAAACATAGATTATTTTTTGAATAAGGCATTTAAAAAAAATATATAAAAGAACAAAAAATTTTTTATTTACTCCTGACACTTGACATCTCTTTTTTTGATACTATCTTTCATTTTTGAGAAAGACA
>BMAV01012550.1:13987-40640 GCA_019973955.1 Trichonephila inaurata madagascariensis
TCTAACGGATTAAATTTTGCAAAGTTGAGTATTTTGTTTATATATATCCCTTTATTTTCAATGTAGTGATCCAAAAAAAAAATATTGCAGGAAAAAAACTGAAGTAAATCATAATACGGTAGATAATGGGTTAAATAAATATTTATAAGTAAAGATCTTTATTTCCAAACATGAATGATTCCTTTAGAAAACGAATGAGACCGTATTCATGGATATAAATAGGCACTGCATGCAAAAAAAAAAAAATGATTTATATCTAACTATTTTTTTATTCATAACATAAAATGCTCTACTTACTCGTTAGGACACATTAACTCGCATTCTTGTTCTGTTTCAAAATTGTTTGCATTTCCATGACATCCAGTATAGGTGAACTCTTTGCATTGGTGACTTTGAAAATCATGATACCATCGGGATATTTCATTACTGCAAATGCCTTTATTCACTGGCAGAGTGCATACATCTGTAAATCCAAGGATGGGGCATTATTTAGCGTAAGCATTAAGCATAAATATTATTTTCTCATTTTTATCATGAATTATTTTCTTGAATTTTTCGCAAAGAATTCCTATATCTAGTGAAATGGTAATAAAGA
Organism: Trichonephila inaurata madagascariensis; assembly: GCA_019973955.1. Lineage (NCBI taxonomy): Eukaryota > Metazoa > Arthropoda > Arachnida > Araneae > Nephilidae > Trichonephila > Trichonephila inaurata. Next base: position 14,583 of record BMAV01012550.1, read on the forward strand.
ATAAAGGGCGTGTTAACAGTAAGTACAACTCTGTACCATAAACGGTAAATAAGTATTGAATCTACAAATAAATTAAGGTATTCGACTACTTGCGACAACTGTGTTTTTTTAAAAAAAATGGAAATATGGAGATTTTTTTGTGGTTTTTAGATTTATTTAGAACATTTTTAGAAAAAAAGGCAACAATTAAAAAGAGAAATAAGTTATTCCTATAACAAGCAATATAAAAAAAAATTAATTTCTACTTAGATCAACAAAGAAAATTTTTATTTTAGCTGCTTTTTATTAAATAGTTAAAATTAATATAAATGTGTATATACATATGACAGCATCACAACATTAAGTGGTAATTAATTTTTATTAATTATCATTAAAGTATCGTATTGTCATCCAAAACAATCCTGTATGTAAAATTTCAGTTCAACTGAATCCTTTAAAACGTGAGAAAAAAAAAACCTTTTGAAGTTTTGACACAAGTCGCCAAATGGGTCGCTAAGTCGCCAAAATGATGCCAACGTGGCTGTATTTGTAATTCTTTGAATAATTAGTTTTAATCGGTTAATTTTTATTAATTATAATTAAATTATTGCATTGTCATCCAAAATAATCATGCATATAAAATTTCAGCTCAATTGAGCGCTTTAAAATGCGTTTTATTAACGATTGAAAATTTCACCAAGATAAATAACTATATAGAGAAAGCGAGATAATAGTCGGAATTGAAAAAAGGGAAACAATGGCTAAAAATTAACAAAAAAAATTACATTAACGGGGCCCGCTCTGTACAAATAGTAAATGAACAAATTCTCAATTTTTCAATTTTAATGTGTTGCTGTGTTAATCATTTTTGAAATGACCTTCAGGATAAGAGATATTGTAATTTTTACAAAAACCAGAGCACTTTATCTCAGTTATTATATGAAATTGCTTAAAAAACCAGTGATTAATATTCACATAAAGCACTGTACATTTTGTAATAAAACAGTGGTTGATAAATCTGAAGGTTAAAATACTCCTACTGTTATACAAAACGTACAACAAATATTTAAGCAAAATTTTTTAAAGACTTTTTGAGCAATTACTGTCCCCGTTTGAGCTTTTTGAAAAAAAAAAAAAAAACACATTTCGAGTAAAACGTATTTTAAAGTTTTACATCTTATGCAAAGTTATGGCATCCGCTTTTTCTAAAACACTTGTAGTTTCTGTTGTAGTGAATGGAAAATGAAAAGCTTAGTAAAATAAAGCTAAAAAAACTTAGTAAAATAAAGCTAAAGCTTTTATAAAGCTAATAAGATGGCCTATAAAATAAAATCTTTAAAAAAAAAATTGTCAATTTTTTAAAAAAGAAATAATGATTTTTGGGTAGTCGGATACCTTAAGTGTAGTATTTTGTAAAGTGTGGTAATTTACGCAAATTAAATTTACGTGTATATAATACAAGGGTACAACTACAAACTTTCGAAAGGTTTTAAAAATATCAAATCACCACAAATATTTAAAAAATTTTTTTGTTAATCCAAGATCATGATTTGAAAACTTCCAATTTACTGAAGTTTCGATTACTTTTGGAACAGTAATTTTTCAAAATCGTATAAATTAATTATTTTTATTTCTTATTTGAATTAGAATATACGTATAAAGCTGTTTTAAAGATATCATTACAACAAAAATTTTCACATCATGCATTGACTGAGAAAATATAGTTACTGTTATTTCTACAAAAAAAAAAGCCATTGTACAACATATTTTGATCGATGTTCCATTTTTAAGTCGAGTTATACTACTTACAAATATGTGTAAAATAGTATTGTGTGTGTGTGTAAAAAGTAGGTTTAAAATCTTGTTTAATAATTGCAAATAGTGAAAATCCGGAATAAATTCATATATTAGTCTAAAATATTGCATTAAGTACGTACACGACTCTTCTTTGCCGCACTCTGCCTCACAATCTTCTTTTGTGTTAAATTTGTTATCATTTCCACCGCATCCCTTCCAAAAGAACTTTTGGCACGACTTAGTTCTAAAATCATAGTAGAACATTGGAATTCTTGCTAAACATGGACCACCTTCATCCACTGGCTTAGTACATTTTCTTTCTAATAACAAAGGAAAAATAATATTACTTAGCACCAGAAAGGAAGAAAAGATAAGTTCTTTTTTTAAAAAAAAAAGAGAACAAACATGCATTTGTAAAATCATTGAAGAAATCTACTTATACGCTAGAAAAATGGTAACAAATTCTAAAATATATAGACTGTCCGAAAAGTATGACCATACACTCAAAAACCTTTAAAATATAAATACAAACACTTTTGAAACAATAGTTATTAATAAAGAAAGAGAAAGAAGAAAAGAATTAAAGTTTCCGTTTTATGAAATACAAACTAGAAGACACACCTTCCCCATTTTTCAATACTCTCGCTTCAAAATGGTTTGAACGCAAGAACAAGAGCTGGTTGTTACATGGTTCACCGTATTTAAACTTCACCACATGTATAACTTAACACTACATTGCCCAATGAAGTCATTTTGACTGTTTCTAATTTCAATTGGAAAAATAATTACGTATATAATGATACAATTCCTTAGACTTTTTTAGAATATATTTTTTTCCCAAGTGAAGTAATTTTTTTTATTAATATGTACTAATAACTTGTTATCTGACTGCAAATAATATAAAAAAATAATAATAATTAATTTTAAGCAAATTTCTTTTCGCATTAGTTATTATTTCACAAAAAGCAGCCAAAATGACTGCTTTTGGGCAATATAGGCATATACTAAATTTGAGTCTTTCTAATATTAAATGGGGCCTCACCACTGAAGTATGGAGAGGAGAAAAAGTTTCCTGGGCGATGAATGGAAAGAGGAAGTCATGGTCATCTAGATCTCAACACATAACAAGTTTGGACTTTTTTTTACCAAATTTCAATTAGTGACACTGATGAAGTGAAAAGTCGAATTACAGTGGCCATTTAGATTGTTGATCTTGCAAAGCTTCATAAAACGCTGCTAGAAATCTTGTCTAGACTCTATGTGTTACGCGTAACTAATGATACACACATTGAAATTGGACAATAAAGCATCGTAAAAAAACCTTAATGTTTTTATTTATGAAACAAAAAAGCGTAAGTAAATATCTTTACGTTTTATTTATTTATTTATTTTTGTTATCAATATTTGAAAGTATAGTGATACTTTTCGGACACTCGGTATTCCAGGCTTAATTTTTAATCATGGGAAAGCGACGAACCACGCAATTTTGAACCATGGTCAAGTGAAGTGGACACGATACCTGAGCTGGCACCCCTCTCTCCTAACTACCACACCACACCAAAGGGAGGACGTTTGAGCTGACAGATTTAACGTGCATCGCTCCCCTACACGGCGGGGCTTTAGTGGTACTGAGCTTGAACTCTTGACAAGACCAGCCACTATCCGATACCTTGACTACTCGGCTACCGTGGCCCATGGGAAAGAAAATGCACATCTGAAGTCAAAAACCTGAAAGAAAGTATTCAAAAAAAGGTGTTTCTCTTAAATGTATGTACTCCAAGACCATATGGATTTAAAATGCAAAAGCCCTCTATATTCCCGAAACTGACGTTATAAATTGTTAAAGTGACAGTCATGAGTAAAAATGTCTTATTAAATTTCTTCTTGGTCTACCCTCCTGTGTGCTTTTCCATAGTGGCGCAACTGCTCATAAGGGCCAAGGCCTACTGTGCCCATCTCAGTATACGTGACCTTGGGCGCTGAGGTGCATGGGCAGATGTTCCGATCAGGTGGTCAGTCTGACGCGAAAACCTCTAGTGCTTAGTTCCCAAGCAATCCTGGTAATAATTTATCGTCCCACTGAAGGTATGAAAGGCTGAGTCGGCCTTGCTCAGCACGCAATTTAAAGCCCTTACCTGTGGCGCGGAAGCGCGATATTCTACCACTGAGCCACTGGGCACTAAATCCATAAAAATAAATATATTAATTAAGTAGAGCGAATTTTTCTCTGATGATTTTTTACAATGCATTGCTTCCAGCTTTTCAGACACAGGAAAACTCAGAAAAGGAAAGCAAAAAATGATTCACTAAAACGGATACGAAATTACATTTCATTATTTTCTAATCTTTTATAATTAAATAACCGCATTAAAATATAATAACAACAGATAATTCTATTGTTCTTTTCGTCCTACACATTTTCTTCATTACTTTTAATGCTCGTATATATAATATTTACCAGCTGTTTTTCGGCTATTTGTGATGCCATTGTATTCTCTTTTGTTAAATTATTGTTATCTAAGTCCTGTGGCATTGAGCCTTTTTGCTGTCTGACGGCTCGGTAATTTGAAAAAAGTGTATAAAGGGATATTTTCTTTAATATTTTGTGTCATTTGAATTGGAATATAAACATAACATTTTTATAAGAATATTACAACGAGAAAAAAATGAATAAAATATACATTACGAAAAAAATGACAATATTTCAAAAAAAAATTTTATGTGAAAAAAACTTTGATAATAATAATATCTTAATTATGTATAGTTAAGATCCCTTTACAGTGCCTCAACTATTATTTATGAAATACAAAATTTTTATTAGTGGATTTATTCATATTTTGATATATAAGAAAGGAGAAATTTTCAAAGAAACACCGATTGTTGTTTTAATTGAAAAATAATGCAAATTTTGTAAGACCTTTTTTTAGTTCCGTGTCTCGATGTCTAAAGTACTGTTATTATAGAATCATTTTTCATAGAAGTAGAATGTTTGAAAATGTGTCAGTCTTTCTTCATTTTTAAGCAAAAAACTTTTACAGACACTACAAGTCTCCAAATGTGAGAGCCATTTCAGTTGAACGCCTTCTAAAGGCGACTTTCTTTACCAAATTTGGATGTTAGAATTAATTTAAATCAAGCTCCCGTTGGATGTTTATGGTGCCGGGATGTAATTTTACCGTGAGTACCAGAAGCAAATTGACATTCAATGAATCTGTTGCATGTCGCATAATCATATGACATACAAGTCTATGACTTTCACATACATTCTCCATTTAATCAATAAACTGCATTTAAATATTTATTTTCTAGCAGTAATATTCTTAGAACGATTTTATATGTATATTATAATTCAACTCCTACTAAACATCAAAAGTTTATTCATATACATATGCTTTTCCAAAATCCCGGCTCCGAACGTATTCAAAATTAAATCTTGAAATGTAGCATATATTTCTAAAACATGGATTTGCATTGTATAAAACATGGTATAATTTATTAGAATTCTGTTTAATTTTATTAATGTTAATAAATTGATTTAAAGTTTAAAAAACTATAAAAGGAACTCCTAAAGAAATAAAAAAAATTCAATATTTATTTTTTTAATGGCAGAGAATGCTTTACCTTCATCTCCCTTGGATATCACAGCTGTTAGCAAGATAACGAACAGAATCAGGAACTTCATTCTTCTTATTTTAATCTGGAATGTAATCAATAGCATTTTAAAATTAAGAAAGAACTATTCTCTTATATAAAAGGAATAACATACAAAGTATATAGCTTTGATTGCTTGATTCTCAATTGACGTCACAAATTCACGTAAGAACAAGGATTATTGCCAACTGATCTTGTATTTTTCAGCTATGGGTAAGAGAAGAAGAGACAACATCTTTTGTAGCACCACACTCCTCCAAGCTTCCTTCCCAAGACAACATGAAGACTTCGAATCTTACATCAGATGTAACGTGGGTTAGCCCTTCTATATATATCTATCGTATTATAGAATATAGGAACAAAAACAAATAAAAACATTTTAAGTGTATTCTCTTGAAAATTCTATTCTGGAGAAATGAATGAGGCAAAGTTTTTCACTCATTTGCATTAATTTTCAATGCTTGTAGAAAACTGTTCAATGCTAATTCGCCTTACTGTGCCGTGCTTATATTTTATTTTTGCAAAGTGCATGCAGTTTAGTCGTATAGAAATTATTTAAAATTTATGTGAAAAATTCTTTTTAATTGATTTTCGGTATTATACAGGCTTTATCCTTCACATTTGCATAAGAAAATCAGCTCAGTAATCAACTTATGTATTGAAGATTAAATAAATTTTATTAAGACAACCAAAGATTTTTTAACCACCAATGCAAATACATTAACAAGTTTCGGAAATATTTTGAAAACTCGTATATTTTACAGTAAAATATGTTAAAAACAATTTCCTTTAAACAGCAAAACATAAAATTATTTTTTTAAAAAAAAAGCATTAGCATTATATAGCATTAATCAAATATTAGCGTAAATACAAAATGTAATTTGTAAACATAATATTGAAATAATAAAGTAATTAAGACACAACAAATTAAATTAAATCATGACTAAATATTTATAAACATAAACATACCTTTAAAGAACAATTCTGATGTGAAAGGTAAACTAAAAGGTTTTATTCCGAATACAGTATTCGGTAAAAAATTTTCCTATATTTATACAAAAATTAATTTTTTTTTTAATGATGATTTTATTTGGAAGCTACTTCCTTTTTTTTTAATGACAGATGTTATTGAATCAATTGGAACAAAAGACTATTCATTAAAATATGGTATTGCGCATAATAGTGTTTTTTTCTAAGCTTTCGACGCAAGTTCAGATTAAATTAACCTATTATTATGACCTAATTATTCGTACTGCCTATCATTATACGATGACATATTATTATAATCTATTATTGGCTGGATTAATAAAAGGAAAACATGGCTAATTAACTGTTAATGAATTATTAAAAATAAATTGCAATTATTTTTAAATATATTTTTATGCATTTCGACATATTTTGCTTACAAAATTTGCTTATTGAAAAATATGCAATTAAGTTCATTAAAGCAGTGATTCAGATATTTGTTTTCTCATTCATCGCTGCTTTAGGATGTATTTTTTTTTACTTCACATATTGGTTCTTACACAATGTGTAATAATGAAAATTTCTTGTATCTCACGATCCCAAAACAAAAATAACATTAAAGCTATCATTCATATGAGCTGACAGTTTTCAATTTAACACTCAAATTGGGTCTCCTGTGCCCTAAAGTATGACTTTTAGGAACCTTACTACGTTTTTTTCATAGTTTTTGATTCTTCAAGAAACTAATGCCCCCTGATTGTGGACTGAAGTAATGTCTGTACTGAAATCGGGAGTATCCTTCCATATAAATATACTCATGTCCAAAATTAAGATCACAAGCTTATTTTTCGTCATAACTAAAATGCCTCATGTAAAACTGTTAAAACTTGCATTTTATTTATTTTGAATAAAGAGGAGTAAAATTTCAACCTTCATTTCAGGAAAAGATGTTATTTAGCTTTAATTTTTGCAGAAAAAATGGATTTAGACCGTTCAAGAGCATATAGGAAATTTGCCTCCAGTTTTGTAAATATTGAAACTGGTTCACACACATTTGAATGGCGAAAAACGCAAGCAAAGTACTTCGTTTTTGCTTAAAAGTTGAACGCCTGGTATAAACCAAAACATCTATCTTTTATTGTAAATTGAGACTTTTATTTCTTTTTATTTCCTTGCCGATTAGAAGTCTCACTGTATACATTAAAATCAATTTATCTCAAAATGTACATATTTTGATGTTCGGTATATCTTTTCTGAGAAACTACTATTCAACGGTATGTAAATTTTTTATGATATATTTATAATGATGGCTGATATATACTGAAATGAATTTTTTGTAAAAAACTCAAAAGTTTATTTCTTACAAATTCTTTTATGTGAAAAATGGGTCAAATTTCACTGACTGTGTTTAATAAAATATTTTATAAATTATGAAAAAATTTAATATTAACAAAAGTTCATTTCAGTATAATTAGAAAGGTGTACTTTAATAATATGAAAAGTTTCAAACATGTACATATAACAGACTTCGAGAAAAGGTACATCGAAAACAGACAATTTAACATTGTCGGTACAAAGGTTTTCTACTCTCCTTGAAGAATATTGCTTTTAAAAAGATTTATCTGGAAAAACATGAAGCAAACGAAATTTCAATGCTGCGTTTAATCAATGGCGTAAAAAAATAAATTTCTTTTTGAGAATAGAATATCTGCCTAAAAATCTTTAAGGTATCCGACTACGTTCGGAACCGTGATTTTAAAAAGTTCATAAATGAATCATTTTCATGATATTTAGTGTCACTTAGATAAGACTACAAGTATAAAATTGTTTTAAGGACATTTTGACAAAAAAAATTATTTAAATACAATATTTTGGCAAAAAGTTAACTTAGAATAATCTTTTTTCAAAATGTTCTCCTTTTGTGTTAAATGCTTCCATTATAATAATATTTTGCCTGTATATAGCTCAGACCTCTGTACAGAGGCTCAACTATGATTTTTGAAAAATTCACATTATTTTCAGAGTTACCACCCATTGAAATAATTATAGGCGTTTTTTTCTTAAAATTGCTCCCCTCTGTTGTCGTAAAATATGGATAAACCCACTTCTAAGTTATATATTTCAAAAATTCTAGTTGAGCCTCTGTACAGAGGTCTGAGCTATATACAGGCAAAATATTATTACAATAAAAGCATTTGTTACAAAAGGACAACATTTTGAAAAAAAAAATTATTATAAGTTAATTTTCTGCCAAAATATTGTATTTAAATAATTTTTTTGAACAATTGTATATATGTATTCTAATCTTAGTGACACTAAATATCATGAAAATTATCCATTTATGCGCTTTTGCAAAATTACGCTTCCGAACGTAGTCGAATACCTTAAGAGTCTCATGTAACAATTGCAATTGATTCAACAAAAATCTATATGATGGTTTTTACTTAAGGTTCAATCAATCTTCCAATATTTCTTTTGGAAATTTAATACACGCACAACGAAAAAAAGTTTTAAAAATGTAATTATTATTGTTAATTTAAGGTATCCGCGACTACGTTCGGAACCATGATTTTAAAAAAGTGCATAAATGGATAATTTTCATGATATTTAGTGTCACTTAGATTAGAATACATGTATAAAGTTGTTTTAAGGACATTACGATAAAAAATTTATTTAAATACAATATTTTGGCAAAAAATTAGCTTAGAATAAACTTTTTCAAAACTTTCTCCTCTTATAAGAAATGCTTCTATAATAATAATATTTTGTGTGTGTGTGTGTGTGTGCTTATATAAAGTAAAGACTTCTCCAGAGAGTCTGAACTACGATTTTTGAAAAATTCACATTACAACCACACATTACTACTACTATTCACATTACTACATCCACATTCAGAGTTACTACCAATTGAAATAATTATCGGCGTTTTTTTCTTAAATTTTCTCCCCTCTATTGTAGTAAAATATGGATAAATCCACTTCTAAGTAATATATTACAAAAATTCTTGTTCAGCCTCTGTACAGAGGTCTGAGAAATATACAGGCAAAGTGTTATTATAGTAGAAGCATTTTTCATAAAAGGAGAATATTTTGAAAATTGCTCATTCTATGTTCCTTTTTTGTCAAAATATTGTACTTAATTTTTTACTGTAATAATATTCTTAAAACAATTTTATATATGTTTTCTAATCTAAGTAACACTAAATATCATAAATATTATCCATTTATAAGCTTTTGCAAAATCACGGTTCCGAACATAGTCGGATACCTTAAAAGTGATTGTATTACAGATTTCTCAATTAATCCATACAGACGCATACTCATTGAACAGAAATATAACACTTCATAGTTAGACAGAAACATTAGAAAGTTCAAGTAAATAGTTTTTTTATAAATAGTCTAGAACCAAAAACTGCTGGAAAATAGTTCATTACATTTTTTTAAATAAACATTATCCTCATTAAAAATTTTAAAAAATTTCCAAATACACTCAATTTTATTTTTCGTAATGAATTACCAAGAAAAAAAATTAAATATCTTAGAATCGAAAAATTTCTTAGAATCTTTCTTTCGAAGAATTTTAAATTCTATCTTTATGTTATACAGGAAAGTGTCTCGAAAATAGAGTCCAAACTTTACACATTTATATATAGTTAAAATATTATTTTTAAAATATATATATATATATATATAGGTTCTAGTACTTCTTCACTTTTATTTTATATTACCATATACATATATATTCACAAAAGCAGAATAATTTGAAAACATGTTAATATTTTTTCCCTCAATTTATGCCACAAACTTACATTTCAATAACTTTAATTGAAATTATATTCTTAAAATTTTTTCCTGTATATTCTGATTCAAATTAAACTAAATATGAAAAAAAAATAATTAGTTTATACGCTTTTGCAAAATGACAGTTCCAAAAGTGTGGTAGTTAGTTACTTCAAAAAGTTGGGAGGTTTTAAAATGTGATTCTGGACAAACTGAAAATCTTACAATATTTACGAAAATACTACGTTCTTAAAACATTTCGACAATTTGTTGTAGTATGTTTGAAATTTTCTTCTTTACAAGTACCAGTTATCGACCCAGGCTGTCTCAGTCCGCTTACACCATCTTGTCCTTTTCAATGCGATATTCGTCCATTGGTTAGCTCCCCAAGTCTTCAATCATTTTTCTACTTTATCCATCCACCTTTTTCTCGGTCTTCCCCTTTTCTTTTTTTCCCTTCGGAGCTTCAAAGGTTATTTCCTTAACAGGATTTTCATCGCTTTATCTAAATACAGTAAGACCCCGCTTAACGTGGGGTATACGTTCCATCAAAGTAGAGCGTAATATGAAAGCGTTAAACGAGGTTATCTCATCATGTAAATAATGGGGTTAGGGGAAGATGAGTAGAAAATTGGCCAGGTATTTTACTATTAAATTTATTAATATGTGTTTTATAACAATAAAACAAAAATGTATTTCTTACAAATATAGAAACATAATAAATGAATAAACATAAAATTCTAAGTCAGTATGTTTACATTTCAGATCATACAGTATCTTCTGTATTTCCAATTTTCTGCCTTTTTATTAAGAAGGCATCTAATGTATTTTGTGTTTTCCTTTTGCGCTCTGTGAGAAGTTGGTAAGTCAGTGCTTCTCAAAGTTTCTGTATTCGCTACCCAATTTTCAATCAGAATTTTCATCGCGCCCCCTTCCCCATACAATAATAATGTGTTAAATGCAGTAATAATGCATAATACTTTGACGCTAAATCTACAATACGACCCTAATTTTAAACCGTACAAATTATTACGATAAGTATTAAATTTTGTGTATGATAAGCCCATTGAAAAATCACTAGTAATTATTAAACTTGTTCTTAACTTAGTATTGATACTTAGTATCAAATATTCCTCCCGTTGGTGTGGTGTGGTAGTTAGGAGAGGGGATGCCAGCTCAGGTGTCGTCCACGTCACTTGACCATGGTTCAAAATTACGTGGTCCGTCACCAAAAGCCCTCCTGTAGCTGAACAATACGACGTTAATATTCAATCAATCAATCAATCTATTAGTATCAAATATATTGTACCGTGCTGATACATTTATAAGTATACTATATCAGAGTAAATGTGTATTTTTTTATTATGTCAGAATACATTTTGTTTCCCTTTAGTAAATTGATAATTTTTTAAGTAATCTTTATTTTCGATTTTCCGATACGCTCGCTCCCCCCTTGTAGGGTGTCACGCTCTCCTAGCGAGGCGCGCCCCGCAGTTTGAGAAACACTGTGGTAAGTGGATAAGGCATCCATAACGACCCGTCTTGCCTTTGAACTCCTGTCAAAATTTGCTCCTCCTTTTTCTTGCTGCTTTATTTTCGTGTTTTTTATTATCACCCATGATAAACACAAAAAATCATAATATTTGTCACTATAGCAATCGTTATATCACAAAAATTCATACTTACAATAACGTTAACAAATGTTTGAAATGATAAAAATACGTTCGTATAAGATCGCTGGAAAGAAGAAACACAGATAAACTGCTTCAGATATCGGGAAGCCTATCACTGTGTGTAATTTCGGGGAATCCCACAATTCAAATAAAAGAGCGTTAAACTGAAACAGCGCTAAACGAAATAGCAGGGGTCTTACTTAACAGGTATCCTCCACTTTATTTGTGGGAAGCCTTGATTCCTTTGACAACAATGAGCTCTCTGTATTTTGATTAAATTTCAAGGTTGTATCCTATCCTCCAGATTCCCTTTTTCTCTAATGACAACAAAAATGTTTCTTAAGATTTTTTTTCTCTTGAAAGTCATTAGTTTTCCTCTTCAACTTATTTATTAACTGCCCAGCATTCGCTACCATATAAAACAATTGGTCTTACTAGAGTCTTGTTTAACTATATTTTTGTTTTGCTACTTATACTTAGATTTTTAGAACTGGTTTCGTAATCTGTGATAACTTCTGTTAGTAATTTTGATTCTATTTTTGATTTCAATTTTTATGTTATTACTATTTGTACAATTGTGCCTAAGTCAGCGTTTCTCAAATTGTGGGGCGCTCCCCCTTGGGGGCCGTGATAACCCTACGAGGAAGCGCTAGAATATTGAAAAGTCGAAAACAAAATTTTATTTAATTAAATTTGTCTGTTTACCTTCAGTAAATTAATAAATAAATTCTGACACAATGTGAAAAATAAAATACTCATTTACACTGATATATTACAATTATAAATGTATCAGTGCTACACAATGTATTTTATAATTAACTTAACAGTACAAAGTTAAGAACAAGTCTAAAAATTACCTGTGACCCCATGAGCTTGTCACATATAAAATTATATACAAAAGTTAACACTTATCTTTATTATTTGTACGGTTTATAATTAATCCCTTAACTGCCGATTCAAAGTTACGCGATTCGTTTCCCAATGCCAACCATTTTCCACGTAGGCAAGCGTATGCGATGCATTAGGGGGGGGGATAAAGAGGCAAATATAATCTGAAATAAGTAAATCCTTCGCAAATATTGTCAAGATCTTTTTATTGCTTCCAAAAATCTTCGGAATAATTTTATAGATTGCAGTGCACAGAAAAGATCGTAGTTCGCGGAAAGAGGTATATTTACGTTCGGGGAAATTAACGCTTTGGCTGAGCGAGAAGTTTATAAACGCCAGTGTCACTTAAGAGATTAAAATCGTATTGAAGCTGTAGCGTCGAAGTATAGTATTAATGAATTCAATACATTGTTATTGTATGAGGGGGGCGCGATGAAAATTATGATTGAATATTGGGTCGCGAATATCGAAACTTTGAGAAGCACTGGCCTAAGTATCTTTAAATTGAGTATCTTGTTCAAGCTCATATTCATTAATTAATAGGAGTGGTATATTTGAGATTCTGTTTGTTATAGCCATGAATTTTAGTTTTTTCTTCGATGACCGTCAAACCTATGATTTTTGCTGCTGTCTCAAGGGCACTGAAAAACTACTACAGCAGCTTTAGTTCTTCTCACGACATCAATGTAGTCTGTAAATTCTAGCAATTGTACGGATTTAGCAAAAATTGTTTTCCGAGTTTGTATACCTTCTGAATCTCTAATTGCCTTATCTCGTGCTATATTAAACAGATGACACGACGGGGAGTCTCCTTGTTTCATTCCCTTTTCATTATAGAATTCATCCCATAATTCTAATCCCAGCATTAAGGCACATTTTACTCTGTTGAGTGTCATTCTTGTCAGGTTAACCCAATGCTTCTAAAACTTCCAAACTTTGTGACCCAATATTCAATCATAATTTTCATCGCGCCCTTCATTCATAGAATAACAAGATATTGAATTCAATAATACTATACTTGGAGCTAATGCTACAATACGACTTGAACCTCTTAAATGCCACCTTCATATTTAAATGTCTCTCTTAGCCAAAGCTTTGATTGCCCAAGACTTATATATACGTCTTCATGAAGTACGCTCTTTTTTGTCCACTGCTATCCATCAAATTATTCCGAAGGTTTTGGAATGCAATATAAGGACTTTGATTGTATTTACAAAGGATTTACTTATATCAGAAGATTCGTTATTTTTATTCCTTTTCGGCCCCCCCCCCAATATATCACATACGCGTGTCTACGTGGAAAACGGTGGCATTAATGAACGAATCACGTAGCCTTTAATCGGAAGTAAAGGGATTAATTATATCGTACAAATTATCAAGTTTTAGTATTTGTATATAATTTTATAAATGACAAGCCCATGGGGTTACTGGTAACTATTAAACTTGTTCTACACTTAGTATTGTTAAATTAACTATAAAATACATTGTGCAGTATTGATATATTTATAAGTGTATTATATCAGTGTAAATGTGTATTCTATTTTTTTATTATGTCGAAATATATTTTATTTGTTTGCTTTCAGTAAATTGTGACGGGCTCATCGCATTTTCAACTAAAAACTCCTCTTGGGTTCTTTGGGGCCGATAAGGCAAATTCTTTCTAACGAAATCCAGAAGCGCAAGTTAAGAACCTTTTAAATAGCAGAAGTTTAGCGTAAGCAGGGTGGCTACTGGAAGGGATTATACTAGGTCCATGTATTCAAGTGTGTAAGCTTAAGTAATAGAAGTTATCCGACATTCAAGAGTTAATCTATTCGTGCCCAAGCGTTCAAGTCAAGGTGGATACCATTCCACACGAGATAAACCCCAACGTCATTGGGGATTCGAGTGAGTTACAGCTTACCTAGGATATAGAGGTAGGATTGTTCAAATTAATACTAGGAACTGTCTATTTACGGAGGTTTGGAGTAGGCTGTAAAGTTAGATATAGTGATCAGGGTCGCGCTTATTTGGTAGTGCGTATTGTGTGTTTCTTCACCTCAGATCCGCTAAGTAAAAATATTAATATCCTTATTGTATATTGTTTAAGTTAAGATCTTAATAAAGATATATTAAGATTATGGCAACGTCTAGTTCTTCATTCACTCCCACACCTCTAGGTCACGAGGAAAACGTAGGAGTAGGGCGACCCTCACGGGCCAATGCCTTACAAAATTAATAATTTTTTAAAATAATCTTTTGTTTTCAACTTATTAGTGTATTTTCGCCTCCTACCTAGGGTTATCATGCCTCCTTAGGGGGCATACCACAGTGAGAAACGCTGGGTTAACCAATTTCTTTCAATAACCTTTTCAAAATCCAACATTGCTTGATACATTTTCTCTCTAATGATGCTATCGTAAACTGATCTAAAATCAACAAAAAATTATAAGTACCTGTATTATATTCTCTGGTCTACGCAAATATATTTTCGAGTATTTTATTTGAATTACTTTAACTTTAATTTATTATACGTAAATTCCTCCAGTTAGTAAAATACTACATTTATTTCATTCAGTGGCGTAACGTACACTCCCGTCACCCTCGCATCGTCGGGCAGTTGCATGGTTCTAATGGCCCCCAAAGCCTGACTGCCACCAAGTGCCTATCTTTTTTGAAATCCAATTTGTGGGCTCGAAACCTGACTTCGCAGGGGGCCCGAATGTTCTCCATTACGACACTGATTTCATTTGTGTTGTTGTTGTGACTAATGTCACCTGCCTGACGAAATCAGATCGAGGCCCGTGAAATTCATCGAGACTAAGGGCTAGAATTTTTAAGCCTGTCGTTAGCCTTAGCTTTGAGCACCATGCATGTGACAGTACGATTTTGCTCGGTTCCACCCCAATTTAGAGGGAGAAAACCCTGGGAGTGGTCAGGGGCCTCCCACCTCTCTTCCCCTTCCACCAACCACACGAGAGGACTTGCGGCTCGACGGCTATTTAGAGTACCCCCCTGCCGCAAAGGCACTATACATTTACAAACATCCATGTCTTCTCCGGGATTCGAACCCAGTCCCTAGATTTCATTTGTAGATTCGGTATTTATTTTTCGCTTACGTGCAGAATTGTACCTACTGTCGATTTGCACCTTATACATTATTGCCATTTTATAAGTAAAATACATTTTTACGAGAAAGTCGTGAAGAATATGGGATGGTAAATAAATATACACAATAATACTTATTTTTAATGTTTACTCTAAATAACACACTAGACTTTGATTTACAGATCCATGCACTCTACCAATGGTTAAAGGATTTTGCCAAAACGAAATGCTGCGATGTATTAGGATTTAGAAACTAACAAGTGCATACAGCTCAAGTATACTGGATGTTTCAGAAATGTGAACAGTTTTGAAACATATGACGGCTGTAAGTCAATGTGTCCAAAATTGTAAGTAGAATATTTAATGTTATAATTAAAAATAGTTAGATCAATTCACACACACACATTTTTTGTTTTTTTTCTTATGCAAACAGTTTTCAAATCCGTAAACATAGTTTCATCCTTTCTCTATTTATGTTTCACAAAAGAAAGATCTTTACAGAATAATATTTATTCAAACTCTTTAGAAATGTATATATATACGTCAAGGAGAAGCTGCGCCTAAGTTCAGATAAACGTATATATACATTTTGTGCTTTTTTTTACAGGTGATATAGCCTTCTATGTAAGTCAGCCTCTGAGGATTTGCAGAGAGGTGGTGTCCTCTATTGGCAGCAAATAGTATTAATTTAAGGTTTGCACATTTGATACAAGCGTCCGCCGTAGCAAATATTTTTCCGAAAGGAAGTGAATCTACGAAAATCTAAGATGACAGAGCTTCGGCGGAAAAGATATACATTTATACAAATATATTTTATGTTTATATATTTACACAAATAATATATAAAAAAATAAGACAATTCCTACTAAGTTCAACAAAGAAAAATTTTATGTTAGCTACTTTTTATATTAAATAGTTACAATTAATATAAATATGTATAAACATATGGCAGAATCACAATATTAAGTGACAAAATAAAAAGCAATTTTTCTTGCAATTTTCCATTCTCCTTTATATAAATTGTGTTGGATTTTTTTTGTTTGCTTCTATTTATTTATTAATTAAATTTAATTAAATTTAATTATTCTAATAAAATAGTATAGTAAAAAAGAAATCACATTCTCAGAGATTAGTTCATCTCAGGTGGGATTTGAACAAATGACCTTTGGATTAGAAGTCCAACGTGCTATCAATTGCGCTACAGGAACGCAACGTACTATCTTCCTTTCTATATATGCTATTAGACTATTATTTTTGTTACTGTTTATTCATTTTTAATTTAAATAATGGGTTGATATTTGAAAAAACTGTATTAACATCAAGTGTACCAACAAGTTTAAGAAAATGTATTTGAACTTGAATGGATGAATAGAAAGTATTTTATTAACGATTTAAAATTTAAACAAGATATATATATATATATATATGGCGAATGGTTTTATTTTTCAAGTTTAATGGTTTAATTTTAACTTTTTAATTTTTAAATTTTTGAGAATTGGATATTTTTTGATTAGCTTACCAAGTTGCAATAGGGGGAAGGTTGGCGCCATCAAACTAGTTTAACCCCACTTATCGGTCCTAAGTCCAAGGTAGCACTTGGATATTTTATAAATTTTTATTTTTTTAATTTTGTTTGAAAACGTTGGAATTTTATCTTCTATATTCGCCATTGATATTTTGAAATGGGATTTAATGTTATAGGATTCATATGGTTTCGAATTTTTGATTGATTATTGTGTTGTGATTGAATTATCTATATTTAAATATATATATGAAATACTTCTATAATATTTCTGTTGAGTGGTAAAAATAATTGTAAGACGTGGCGAGTGGATGTTATCACTGTAGCGAACCAAAGGATAGAACGTGGCCAATGGCAAGTGAATGACTGTATATTAGATAAATTTTCTATGTTGGTTGATATTACGTATTCAATACTATAGATGAGGCAGTCTGGGACATTAATCCAGTTTATTGCATCTCGCAACAGATAGAGATCAAGTATGGGCGGCATTACACATAAAAATAAGCAAACATCATGGCACAAACGCAGAACGCGCGGCAGCCGGCTAATTACATGATGAAGGCAAGCATACAAAAGAGGGCGATTACACAAGATTTTTGCTTTTATACCAGCAGTGCAAGCACGTGATTATTACGTAATAGTAGTTATGATAGGATAGAATAGGTGGGACAGGGATTTCGGACTAGCCGATTACGATTAATATTACAATGTTATTTTTAAACCAAAAAATTAAAGTATTTTTAAATATTAGTACAAAGAGTTAAAATAAAATGGATACTTAGAGGGGGTTTTTTACAAAAAAAAAAATATATATATATATTAAAATATATATATATATATATAATTTTATATATAATATATATATATATATATATGTAAAATAATTTTAAAATAAAGGAATAAAAAAAAATTTAAATTATATTTTTTTTTTAAGGAAAAAATATTTTATATTATTTTTATTAAATTTAAATTAAATTAACATAGTTACAACACTTGAACGTTTAATAATATTGTTTTTAAATATACCGTATTCGTAATAATTAATATGAATATTTTTATATAATTTTTACAGCATCCTTGTAAAGACATAATCCTAAAGACAAAAATTCTTGTCTTTCAAGCAAATTCATGGAGAGTTTATCGTCAGCAAAGAAGCTGTTGTAGCTAAGTTGCGAAATATTACTTAGCAATGAATAACTTTTTCAAGTTTTTTTACCTTAATAAAATGATCTTTTTGATGAGTGTATTTGTCGTACTTTATTTCTTTACGTAGCATAACTTTTTTCAATATGCACAAAGGCTTTATATAGTGATTATAACACACAAAACTAAATAGGCATAAATAATAGTGACTATAAAATATGGTAGCTTATGCACGTTAAATCTCCAAGATGGTGGGCCAAAACTATCCTATTGCAACTTAGAGTGATACTGTACACGCGCAGGATTCATAGTCTGATATTCGTATATGTGAAAGCAAGGTTGTAGCTGTGAAAAAGTGCGTAATATTTCGATATTTTTTTAACTTGGTGACTTTGTTATTCATTTTGTATTTGCATATCATAAGTAAGGGTTCAAAATATTTTTCAGATTTATGCAGATGTACTTATGTTATTAATCCTGATGTTTTCTATCATTATGTTAATTATGTATTTATGTTGTACATTTGATATATCTTCGGTTTGGTTTCATTATTTATATAATGAAAACCATAGACCACAGACTGAATAGTGACATTTAAATAAATAAGATGTTCCTTTACTTTTTATTGATTCTTTATATACTGTTATAATTTATGTCACACATTATTTTTTTTTTTTGTGATATTTACGCTCTCTAATAAAACTGGCAAATAAAACAAAGAAACATTCTTGTTTTCTTTCTTTTTTTTAAAATTTCTACTGGTATTAAAACCGGATCCCCATAAACCAAAATCCGAATACCGGTATTGAACTTTTATATATATAGTCCGATTTCAAACCCTATTCCCAAGTAAAATTTTGGGGAAAATTCAAAAAAATTCTTCAGTATTTTAAAAACATATCAGTAATATGCAGTAAAAATTGCAGATGTAGTCCTGCAGTAGATTTTGAGAAAAAGCCACAGGCCGTTTTAAAAACACCATTTCGAGAAAATCGCATTTTTAATGTAAAATGTCACTTCATCATAAAACTTCATTAGTGCAATGAATCTTACAAGGGGAGGGGGTTTATTTAATTTAAAAAAAATAGTTAAATGAATTGAAGAAAAAAGTTGATCGCGTGGAATCGAAACCTGACCTCGCGCACAGTAAGCAAACGATTTTCCGATCAGGCTACGAACTCGTTGCCGGAAATTAAAATTTAATTTTCTAAAGGCTATTATGAATTTCAAAGGCTAATTTCTTTGAATTGATTGGCCAGTCGGTGGAATTACATTGAAGGGTGAACACCCTAAAGGAGTACTACTATTACATCATGTCTCAATCCCAAATAAATTTCCTTAGTCCTGTGCCCCTTGTTAGTACATTTAATTTAAATCTGATTTAAATTTGATTTGCTATTTTATATTTAAAGCTGGCAATCAAAATGTTTTTCTTCAAAAATTTGTGAAATTACAGAAAGCTCATATTGTGAAAATGTATTAAAATATGACAAAATAAAAGATTTAAAAATAAATTAAGTAAAACACAAAACCCCTCATTACTCTCTAAAGACAAAAATAATATGAATATATCAAAAGTCATGCATGCAAATATATGTGAGTGTGAATATTCGTAAATGTCTGTGTGTATAATGTTAACGGAAATAAAAAATCGTTAGCCAATCTTCTTCCTTCTGATTCTAGTTCCTTCATAAGATTATAATTAAATTATCAAAGGTAGGAAAATGTTTAAAATGCATTGGAAATTGCACATAGCTGTATATGTATAATATGCATGCACATTAATATCATAAATACAAAATTACTTATTTTCTGAAACAAAAAAATCTTAAATATTTTGGATTTAAAATCAAAGTTAATAATGGTAATCTTAAGCTTAGAAAATAAAAAATAAATAAATAAAAATATTAAGAACTGTAATTATAATTCAATTTTTATAAAATGTTATGTAAAATGTTACACAACAACTAATGGAACAATCAAAATAAGTCTCTCTTAATTCTAAGGAATATTTAAAATTGAAAATATTAAATTTCTATACGTAAACATAAGATTACGCGTTGAAGATAGAATTAAACTTTCCAAGTTCAATAATTCAAAATGATTTTTGATTTCTTGTACAACAACTACTACTAGTAGTAATAATAATAGTAAATAAATCAATAATAAAATGCAGATACTCAACTAAAGTTCACATTAATCGTAAAAAATTTTTATCAGTTTTAAAAATTCTAGAAATGCAAACTTTTGTTTAAAAATTAGAATACGTATTCGCTTGATTATTTTAATTTCAATATGTGTTATTTACTTTAAAAAAAGCTTATTTTCTTAGTCACAAATTCAGGATTGGTGCTATTTATTTTAAGCAATTAAAATGTTCATTTAACGTTTTCTTGTTTGTAGGTAAAACCAAATATTACAATCTAGTTTGTATTTTAAAGTATTTTAAATTAAATTCCTGCAGATGGCAGCACTTCCCAAAAAATACTGAATGAAAACAAATTTGTAGTAATGGGTCGGGGTTTTTCCAACCCCGGCCCGGGGGAGCCTGGGGCCCCCTTGAAAAATTATGGGGCCCCGCAGTTCTTTCCTTTTTACGAAATTCAACTTTTTACAATTTTTTTGTTTAAAAAGACTTTTTTTTTTTGTGTTTTTGAAAAAAATAAATCTCATAACTGTTATTATTTTATCACGCTGCTTCTGTTACTGAGAATCTTTTTTTTTTTTAAATTTAAATTTAAACAAACATAAAACCCTGCTCAAACTAACGCAGAAAAATACAACATCAATTTCAATACCCCAAATACAAATGCATTGGGGTGCTTGCAAAAAAAAGTAAAGATTAAAAAAAATTCTCTCACTCTAATTAAAAAATTAATTTTTTGACCTTTTATTATTATTATTATACTATCTATGTTTGATACGGAAAAAAAAATGAAAACAGTAATAATATATCAGTCTGTTTTTTTTCCTCCAACAAAAAAAAACTTGTAATGGATTCAAATCTAATATAAAAGATATATATTTTTTATATGTGGCCCCGGGGTTTAAAGTTTTTCGAAGGGCCCAAGGTATTTTGGGGTTGGGCCCTTCCCCCTTTTTTAGACTATTAGCAAAATGGAGAGCGACCGATATGAAATAGGAATATTACTTTGCTATTTGTACTACAGTTATTACTCTCTCTTGTAAATTTGTTCTTCAAAAATTTTTGAAAAATAGGTAGAAAATTTAAATTTTATTTTAGAAAATTAGAGATATGGGTTGTCCGAAAATCATGTAAGATGAATTGAAGAACTGTATTTAGTTGAGAAACAGTGCAACAAAAATGCTGAAAATTGTTAAAGGTCTGACAACAGTAGGGGATGTTGCATATGTATGTACAATTTTATTGAACAATTAAACTTAAAATACATAAGTATAAAATTCCTGGTTTAGCAGAGTAGCGAAAGGAAAAATTAATAAATATAGAGGGGGATGTTAAACAAAAATTTTAAAATAGAAAACTTAGAAATTAAAATTCAAATGAAAAGTAATATAATATTTATTTACATAATCATTTGGAATTGCTAAGTAATCAGCACCTTTGTTCCTGATGTGACTTGTGCCACAGTCTCTTTAATCACTACAAAGATCCACATCCTTTTAATGAAGTTTTTTTGTCTATTAATGCTGTTTTGTGCTACCGGGCAAAGAAAAAGGATAATTTATTTCAGAGAAAAAGGCAAAAGAACGGAGGATTTAATACCTGTTGAACCCTTTCTAGCGTGAATGCACGATACGATACGATCGGGCATTGAGGAATACAAGTTCTGTATGATGTCTTGAGACATTCCGTTCCATACTTGCTGTAACCTTGCCTTTAGTTCATTCAAACTCGTGGGATGCCCAACTCGCGGTCCCAGATATGCTCAATTGGAGACAAATATGGAGATCTGGCAGGCCAAGGAAGGGTAGTAACAGTGCAGTCTTGTGACACCCTTGCCGTGTGAGGCCGAGCATCGTCTTGTTGAAAAATGGTTCCCGGGAGCCGTTGCATGAGCGGCAACATATGTGGTTGCAGGATGTCATGGACAAACCGCTGGGCTGTCATGGTGTCACGGATCAATACTAGGTGTGACAGTGTATTGTAAGCAGTAGCCCCATATCATCACACCAGCTATGGGAGCGGTGTGTGCTGTAAAACAAAGGCAGGATTAAAGCGGTCACCACGGGGTCTCCACACACGAAAACGATTGTCATCACTGCTGAGATTGAGTCTGGATTCGTTTCTAAAGACGACCTGGTTCCATTCCGCTGCAGTCCAGTTTCCTCGAGTGCGGTGCCACTCCAAACGGAGGCGCCGATTGGTGGGCGTCAATGGCAGTACACGTAATGGGCGCCACGATCCCCAAATGTCCTTCAGAAAGGCGTCTTCGTGTGGTTCGAGGACACAGCTGCCCTTATTGAAGGTGCTACCTGTGCCTGGATGGCGGCCGATGAAGCAGATGGCTGTACGCGTGCATTTCTTACGATGTGGGGGTCTTCTCGACGACTGGTCTGTCGAGGGCGTTCTGAGTCTGGTCTTTGTGTAAATGATATCTCTCGGATCCACTGGTCTCAACACCTCCTCACAACACAATCGGAACGGCCTAATTGACAAGTTACTCGCCTTGCTGACCACTCAGTTTCCATCATGCCGATGATTCTCCTCCTCTCAAACTGTGACAGCTGCTCATATTGCCTTTGAAAACGGCGTAATGACATGTCTACCTCAGCTCTTCCTTAGTAAATGATTCATCAGACTCAAACAAGCTTTGGTTACCTGTTTTATACTCCATGGAGAATGGCGTTAAACGCCCTCTACCGGCTACAAGTAATGCGCAATCACGCTGTATTTCTAACTATTTGCATATCTTCCCGATATGTTTTTTCATGCCAAGTTTCATTACGATCCCGCAATTATTTCTTGGTGCGCTGATTTTTTTATCCATGAGTGTATTTTCACACAATTTTTTTTCTTAAAAAAAAATAAACCCATATACACTTTTTTACCAACATTCTACATAATAACATGTTTAAGACAGTTTAATCGCCTGTAGTCATTTTTCTCCAGCGTTCTAACCTTTATTCTTTTGTTTATTTTTCATGTGTGTTTGGAATCATAAATACCTAGATATCATTCTACTTTCGATTATAGATTACTTATGCATTTTGACAACGCTCTCAGAAATGGTGGCATAAAATCATTGTCTTCCTCATCGATCGGACAGTTGTAAATTCCTTAATTATGAAATTTATGTAGAATCTATACTATGTATGGGTTTTCAAGAGCAGCTAGGTTTTCATCTTCGGCATACACACCCATTAATTTCAGGATTTTCAAGTTGGCAACAAAAAAGACGACCCATACGTTTCTAGGATAGTTAAAAAATATTTCCAGACCTTGAACTGAATGTAATTGATAATCATATTCCAAATACAGGAGTGGTTGTGTGTGATCTGCTAAGGCACATCGAAAGAGAACACAACGTGTGCGCACAACTTGCGATGTTCCTTTTGTGTATCTCTGTGTTTTACAAAATTTCAGGGAAATAATATAGTAATTTTTTATCAATGAATAAAGAAAACTATGACGTAGAATTATTTTTTTTTAATTTCTAGTACTTACAAAATATATTTTATGAATATTACCAAAGCAGATATAAAATGCATTAAGGCTGTTTTCGCCAATTGTACAAGAGCTTCATCTAAACTCAGAGCATATTTTCGGGCTAAAATGGCCTCTATTTCTATGAAAACGTGTACCATTGTAGCTCATACATTTGTTTAAAGTGTTTTTCAAATTTCAAAAAATATTCCATAAATAATTAGTTTTTCCTCTTTAACATGTAAATGGGTAGCTCGTTTAGCATTACGGTGTAGGAGAAAAATGCGAAACACATTTTATAAAAGAAAAAATGTATTAAAACTCGGATAAAAATGGCATGATAAAATAAGTGATTCTCTACAGAATAGTGAAGCCCGAATATAATATTTTATTGTTGGAATACTTTTATATCTGAAAAAAATATTCCGAATTCTCTTCCTATTCTTTAACATTAGCCGAAGACAGCCTTAAACTTTCTATCATTATAATAGCCCTTAATGGACGGTGGTATGTAAGCAAACACAAAAGAGAATGGCGTTATAAATCAAGTTAATTTTATGTTTCTAGATCAGGGTTGAGCCTTAAGTCAACCGCGTTCGACCGCCAAGATTTTTTGGGTTGAATGCCTGTATTAACAGCCAAGACGCGCACACTAAAAAATCCAAAGTGTTTCAGTACAACGGTTACAAACTTTCAGTACAATAGTCGATGGGAAATCATATAGTAATGAATAATTGGAAACGCATTCCTGATACGGTAGTGACGACACAATATAAAAGAAAAACAAGATATGAATAAGGGGAAAAAAACATTTTTTTTATACTGAGCAGAGTACCCCCAAAAAAAAAAAGAACATTAAGGTATCCGACTACCCTAAAATCATGATTTTTTTCAAAAATTGACAATTTTTTTTTTTAATGTTTTTATTTTATATAGGCCATCTTATTAACTTAATAAAGGTACCAAGTTTTTTATTTTCCATTCACTAGAACAGGGTTGCCCAACACGCGGCCTGCCAGTACGTAAGTTGCAGCCCACCGACTCTTTTTTTTAAAACATTTAAATATCAGGTTTTTTAAAATTTTTTTTCATTTTGAAATTTATTTGAGGGGAAATTTATATTATATATATAAATCTACAATGTATATTTGGGGTTTCCTGTTCTTGTTTTAAAAAAAACCCTTTTGATAATAGAAATATCCTTTTTGATTAAAAAAAGATTTATATTTTATAAACAGGAATTTGATTTTTTTTTATAATAAATTACTTTTTAATAAATTCCGAATTGCAATATTATATCCTTTATATGGATGGTACATGATTCTCTTGGGGGACCTTCATTTCTCCCCCCCTTTTTTCCCAAAAATAAGAGGCGCAGGATTTCCAAAAAAAAAATAGGGCGGTTAAATAAAGGCAATGTTCTTTTCGTTTTTAGAATGACAAAACCATTAAATTTCAACAATGGTAACGAAAGATCAACTCAAAAGGAAACACCGTAATTTTCAAGAAAATAGCAACTGTAATATTTAAAATTTTTGATCATTGCATTATTATATTATATAAACATTTTTATATTTCTATTCGTATACATGAAAAATAATGAAAACAATAATAAAAATTCATTCTGTTTTAAATTTTCAAATAAATATTTTTGGTTTCCAAATCTGATATAAAGGTACATATTTTATTTGCGGCCCCGGGGATTATAATGTTTTTACGAAGTGGCCCGGTCATTTGGGTTGGACACCCTGAACTAGAACAAAACTACAAGTGTTTTTTGTACAAGCAGATGCCATAACTTTAGACAAAATTAAATTTTCAAATGCGTTTTACTGAAATGTGTTTTTTTTGAAAAACCTCGGGACAGTGATTGATCAAAAATTTTGAAAATAATTTTTGAATTTTTTTTGTATGTTCTGTGTAACAGTAGAAGTGTTTCAACCT
>BMAV01012551.1:0-10237 GCA_019973955.1 Trichonephila inaurata madagascariensis
ATAATTCTAAGTATATAATACGAAAAATTTAAATTTAAAATATTTGTTATTAATGATTATTTTTATTAATTAATGATAATTATTTAGTCAATAATTAGTTTTTACTGTTTTTTGTTCCGAAAATCAAAAATCAAAAAAAAATGATACAGAATAGTGAATTTTCAACCCCGGACCCCAACCCCTTGAAAAATTCCTGTGTGCGTTACTGCAGTTAGATTACATAAAATATACAAAATATAGTTAATTACAAATGCCTAAATATAAAATTATGAAATTCATTTTAAAAATTAATTATTTTTCAAATTATAATGCACTATAATTTTATTACATTGTTTATTTATTACTTTTCAAAATATAATGTTCTATAATTTTATTATATTTTTCTCTGTTGAGTTGAATAATATTTGTCTCAACTCGCGTGTATATGTGTATTATATCAATGTAAATGCATGTTTTATTTTTTACTGTATCAGAATGTATTTTGTTTTACTTCCTTTCAGTAAATTAATATTTTTTAAAAATATTTTATTTTCCACTTTTCAATATGCTCGCGTCCCCATGTAGGGTTATCATGCTCGCCCCCCCCCCAGGGGAAGTACCCACAGTTTCGCCCCACAGCGTGGAATGCATTAAAGTGGTACTTAATATTATAATAATTAATGCATTCAATGATATACTGCATTACTGATAACGCATTCCCCGCATTGATGGTTCTTTGTACATTACATAAAAAGAACAAAATAGAGTTTTGGGGCACGAAACTAATTTTACAAAATCGATTTTATTTATGTATTTATAAATAAGCGTTAGGAATATAATCCAAAGCTATTGAACCTGAATTCTCATGTCGTCTTTATTTTATTTTTCAGTCATTTTATTGCTAAAGCAAACATTAAGAAATCTACGCGCGCTTATTTTGAGTTGATGATAAGTAAGATCAATTTCTACAAGCCCGGATAGCTCAGTCGGTAGAGCGTTAGGCTTTAACCTAACGGTCAGGGTTCGAGTCCCTGTTCGGGCGGTTTGTTTTACTTGCTATCTAAATAAAAAGTAAAATTTCAGAACACGTTAAGATTAATGAAATAATAAATTCCTATGTATAATATATATTAGATGTAAAAATTCCCCGCATTAACATTAAATTTATCTATGAAGTACTTGCATTTTTTATATATTTAAACTTTTATTTTTCAATACTTAAATTTCATTATTATTGGAGGAAGGGAAAAAGGCGAAATGTGCTATTCAAGATGTACATAGAAGATATGTATATGCTTTATAAGATGTATCAGAAATGAAAAAAAAGATAAAAAACATCTCTTCAGTCTTAAAATTTATTTTATTTCTTTATTGACTGGTATTATTATTTATTTATTTACTGTTGTTTGTATATCAATTCAACTATATCAACATTTAAAATTTATTCAATTATTATCAACAGATTTATTTTTTTAAAAAATTGTTTAAAGCCCAGCTCTTTTAAAACATAACTAACAAAAAATCCTATCAGCTGTTTTAAAAATAATATCAGATAAGTAACATTTTAAGGAGGTAGCTTGGCTGACTGATCTAAGGTGCTGGTTTTAGCCACTAGCCATTTTTTAAGAAATTTTTATGAACTAGTCATAGATTACAATTATCTTCAAGGCATTATCACTTTTTATTATCTGTTTATTCCAATGAGCACTCGTTATGAAGTTGTTTTTCATATTATTGATGTCATCTTGGACATGGATGAATGACACACCCTTTTTTCAAATGGGGGAAAGGGGAAACGCTTTTTCAGTACTTCCCCTTTTTAGCAAACTAGCACGAGCCGTGATCGTATAGTGGTTAGTACATTGCGTTGTGGCCGCAATAACCCAGGTTCGAATCCTGGTCACGGCAAGGCGAGTTTTTTTTTCGAACATAAATTTTAAAAAAATCAAATAAAAATTAGTTAAAAAAAATTTAAAACATATAAATAAAAATGGTAAACATTTTGGTATTTTTACATTATCTTTTATTATTTTATTTATTTATTTATTTTTGTGAGTACATGCAAACGAATATTATTTTAAAATTCTCATTTTTATTCCACATTTTTTCGAATTGTCTAATAGTATAACAAAACAAATTTAAAAAAAGCAAGCAATTTCATAATTTTATTTTTTTTGAAAGAATTTTACTTGTAATGTGACATTAACTCTAGCCTGTGAAATTCTAACTTCACCCAATAAACAAGTAATACAAGAAAAAAAAATTAAGTCAATTCCTACTTCGATCAACAAAGAAAAATTTTATTTTAGCTACTTTTTATCAAATAATTACAAAAAATTATATAAATATGTATATACAAATGACAGAATCACAATATTAAGTGGCAATTAATTTTTATTAATTATAATTAAAGTACAGTATTGTCATCCAAAATGTATATTTAAAATTTCAGTTCAACTGAATGCTTTAAAACGTGAGGGGGAAAAATCTTTTAAAATTTTGACCCAAGTCGCTAAAAATGAAGCCATCGTGGCTCTGTGTTCGTAATTCTTTGAATATTTAGTTTTAATCAATTAATAAAAACTTATCAATTGAAAAAAATAAATCAATTGAAATTGTATGTTTAAGTGACGAAAGCAATTTTGAACTAAATCATCACAGGAAGATGCGCGCTTTGGATTACGATGAGTAGCAGTGAATTATGTATGAGTATTTCGAAAATTTCTCCATGTATACTGTGATAAACGAGCTGTCGCGTTTATCGGTGTTAGGGGGTTAGAATAAAGATCAGCTAATACAATGCTAATTTATTGTTCTTTCACTTAATTTAACAACCCAGGGTAGGAAATGCACACTTTTTAATATAGGAGCAATTAAACAGCAGAAAGGATATTTAATATTTGATTATTATTCAATTCACTTACTCTTGAAAAGCTTTGGTTATCTACGGTCTAAATTACCATAATTCCGTGCTCAGTTGTTCGACCTCCTGTCGTTATTATTCAATTCTAACTTTATTGACCAAATCATTAATTTACAATCTTGGATTATATTCAGCAATTAATCGTCGAGTAACTCTCAGCTATTTTTCACTAACCACTGACTTCGCGTACCTAAAAGTTAATGCTTAAATATGACTCTTCATTTACATAAGCCGTGTCTGCTTCTTCGGGAGAAAGTTTTCAATAGAACAACATTTAAAAGAAAGCAATTTACCCCAAGAGGAATAGTGAAGACTCGCGGATTGACCCGTTACAATATTTAGAGAAATTAAATGTTTTAAAAATGTTTCCATGTGGAATTTAATTATTTGTTTTGTTTGGAAGTATTTTCTCATAAATTTATTAAATAATTGACATATTTTTTGAGTGCGACTTTTTTTATGCGGTCCCTTTCTACCGCGTAAAAAAGTTTTTTGTTGTATGACGACAAAAATGTTTGTTATATGTAAGTATTTATGAAATTTTCGAATATTTTTTTTGTGCGATTTCTTTAATGCGGTCCCCATCTACCGCACAAAAGAAAGGTTTAACTGTAGTAGGAATTGAAAAATATATCGAGATGTTTACTGATACTTCGAAATATATTACTGATTTTAAAGGCTCAAAGTGGATTAAAATTAGTTTTTTTTAATACCACACAAATATACAGAGTTATTTTCATGAAAATATCCGTGGTGTTCATCTTAATAAAAAATGTTTCCGTGTTTTGGATAATAATTCCTCTATATTACCTTTAAAAAATGCTAATAAATTTTATGGAGATTACAATTTTTATGTATAAAAATATGCAACGACGTATTTCAAGATATTCGATGGATTTTCATGAAATTGTGAAAATTTATTTAATCTGTACTTTTAAACTTGATAAACGAAAAATATTCAATTAACAATTGGATAAAATGCTTTGAAACCACACACATAATTATGAAATTGCATTTATTATTTTTACATAGGTGAGCAAAATCTAAAAAATTTGCAGATTTAGTCGAATTTCTCACAAAGAATTGAATGAAAAGTAAAACCAAAGCGGTAAATTCCTAGCACAGGCCACTTCTGTTTTTGGCGCCAAATTTGAAACCCGTCTGTTTCAAAATGGCGTCAGAGACGAAAAACCCTTGAAAACCATGGGTTTCCAAGGAAGGGGGAGGGGGTGACAAAATGGTCAAAAATCGCGTTTTTCAAAATGGCATCAGAGACGAAAGAAAAAATGGACAACATAGGAAACATCGAATAAGAAATTAAATACAAATTTTTTCCAAATTTCGTACATCCATACCAAGATTCTATTAATCCTTCATTCATGCAAAAAACAATCATTACTTTCCTACCTTTTATTCAGAAGTAAATACATTCGTCGTGTTTTTACGAAAAAAACGAAATTTCAAAAACTGTTTCTACAAGAAAATTAAAAAAATCGTCGCTTTTCTAAAACGCAACAGTGGGAAAAAATCTGATATGAATGCTTTAGGCTGATGAAATAACGATCTTCATTTCTCTCAAACACAAATTATTTTCATATATTTCGAACATCCATACTAAAATATTTGGCGCCAAAAAATTTTGCGACAGAAGTGGGTCCTCCAAGGATTCAACCACTAACTGGAGAGTTATATTTGGTTTAACAATACTTACATCACTTTGATTTTCCATAAGAAACCATTAAAATTTTTGAAATACAAGCACTGTCACTATCTTCATCCAATATTGATTTATAATAAGCTGTTTAAGTTTGAAATATCACTTTTTCTAAATGTATTCATATCATATACAAGAGAAAATGCATCCATGTGAAGCAGTCGTATTGCAAAATCAATGAAAAATGTACATAATTTGTTGTTGTTTCTATTTCAAAACACATATAGGAAAGCAAAGAAATACTAATGATAAAATGTAAACACTACTGTAATGGAGCAGCGAAAGGCACAGTTAACAGGATATGAAGTTTCAGAGCCAGTTAGTTTTGAAAACTAGAAGCGGGAAATGCATTTCAGAATCATCTGTTTAAAAAGGAAGGGGGACACTTTGCATATGATTGTAAAATTATCATAACTAATACTTCAGCAAATCAAAGAAATCAGCAAAGTATCCTCTATTTTTTAGGATCAAAATATGCAAAAATTGAAGCAAAAGTTCCCTTAAGATTAGTTTTTTTTTTTTTTATGTTTGAAGTTCATCAAATATATTATAATTTGATATATATAAATAAAACACATTATAAAATCTAGACTTCTTGGGACTCACAAACATTTTATAGATATATATGTGAGAAAAAGATGCTTCACATCAACTCATATACTGAACAGCTAAATTTAAAAAGGTGTTTTCATAGTTACACACAAGAAAATAATGATTTGAGATTATTTTTTCAGTAAGAACCATGCTGATATTTCCTTAATACACACACACAGTTTCAACTTATTTCAAATTGTAATACTTATATTGTTTATCATTTAATATACTATTGTAGGGGATCTCGAACCACCTGCAGATCCCCAGATGGAAGTTTTAGTATTACAATTAGTGCTGAAAAGCGAATTCAACACCGAGCTTTGAAGCAAGGACACGTTGCTTGGCTGATTTTGTCAAATGAAATGCCGTCACAAATTATTTCTCTAATTAATTTTTTTTTATGTTTTTGTAAATGAAAAAAAATCACAACAAATTTTTGTAATAAAAATTATTTATTCTATGTTTAAATTATGATTTTGAAAAAATATTTGTGGGCCATCTTTCAATGTAGCCAATAATTTCTCCTGCAACTCAGTTTTAGAGCTTCTTTCTTCCAGCTCTATATATTTTATGAATTGCTGATGCTCAACTTTTATGCACGTAGCAGCAGATGAGCTGTTGGCTTTTTAGCATGTTTTCTGAACACTGTTAAGGTGTCCTTGAGAGTTCTGGCTGTCTTTGGAGTTGCATTTTTATTGGCTTGATCTGTTGTGATTTTTTCTTTATTCCTGCAACTTGTAATCTGTTAAATAAAAATTACATGTTTAATAGGAATACAAACTAGTTCTTAAATCAGAAAAAACTATGAATATCTACTTAGTCAAATAAAAAAATTCCTTTTGTTTCAGATAAGTAATACCTATTTTCACAATAAATTAAATACCTGATTCACAATAAATTAAAAGTTTATTATTGAAACTACTAAGCAGCTTGATGGATTTAAAAGTAAATGATTGCTTGGATCAAAGTTATTATGGAAAAAGCAAAAATAATTTAACTTCTTTTAAAAAAACATATTTTTAATAAAAGTTTTTTCTTTTTTTATACTAAATTCATAAACTTATTTCACATGATGATCTGACCATGTGAAAAGAAAAAATATACGTTTCACCAAAAACCAGAAAAAGCTATAAAGATTATTATCTTTTGGTACCAACAGAGCTCATTACCACAAATAATCAAATATTTTTATCTAATCTATTTGTCGTGAAAGTTTTGATAAACTTTATGCTAATGCATTTGAATAATCAAACATAGGAAAACAGAAGTTGACACGTTGAAATATTTTTGAGATTCTATTTGAAAGAAAAATATTATAACTTTTTAGTATAGGTAGAAGAAAGTTTTTTTTACTTCACCTTTACTGGACCAGTTAAACATCTACAGCAAACTTTTTTAATATTTTTTATTGTTACATAATACTATTTAGTGGGTAGTTTAAAAGAAACTTATGAAACATTTCAAAACGGTATTTTAATTTTTAAGAACAAATATGCTTTCTCTTTAGTGAGACAGTCTCCCTGGGGAGTGGGCATTAACTAACAGCTTTCAATTTTTTATTGACTAAGATTTAATTAAAATATGTAATAACTAAAGAAATTTACTTACTTGAAATTTCGGTTTTGGTACTGTCGCTGTCGAATGGCATAGACATTGGCAACGTCAGTATCAGCTCCAAATACCTCATTTTAAAGTCCGTCTATTCCATTTCTTTAGATATTTCACCACACCCTGTCTTTCACATCTTTCTTGACGAAGAACGCTGGGTTTTTTTTTAAATTAAATAACATTGATGGATTTGTCGTGCCGTTCATGGATTCATCACTCCATCCATATCAGTCTCATTATATTGCCGTGGTATTTCACTTACGCTTCGTTTTTTTCAAACAACTATACGCATTAGTTTCTTTGTTTTATATAACATTCAAGTGTTCCTTTTCTAAATTGTGTAAAATAAACTTTGGAAGTATTCATTTTGAAAAATAAACATTGAAAAGACGAATATGCTACCTCTTCTGTTCCGATCGCAAACAAATATGTCGAAGTCACGGGGGTTTCTTGACCAATGGGAATCGACCAGTTAGAAAACCCCGAGTCAAGTAACTGGAGGTCGAAAAACAGCTGTGAATTGAAGTTCTAACCTGGCGTTAGTTTTAACTTGATTGCCTGTTACTTAACTCCAGGTTTCATCACTGGGTCAGGTTAGCGGTGAATACCACCGTAAATGAGTTGAATGATTGTTTTTGGTATTAGGCCTAGGCCTAAACATGGACAGCGCATATCACATAACAATGCAGTCTTTTACCACTTTTACCAGTCGACATGTAGTTTGAAATTCCCTGTGTTTCGGAAAATATGTACGAGAATAATATTTGTGACCATTAAAATTATCGAGTCATGATCTTACTAAGGCAGAGTCGAGAACAAAACGAGGCCCCCAAAGAGAATGAGGCCGTGGGCCCGAGCTCAGTTGGCCCATGCCTTAAGACGTCCCTGCCAAAGACCACATTTTGACTAAATGAGTTGAATGATTGTTTATGGTATCAGGCCTTGGCCTAGACATGTGGACAACGGTTATCATATAATAATACAGTCTAACCAGTTTTGATAGTTGGCATTCATTAAAAAATTTTTCGGGGAATATATATTCGGGAATAATATTTGACCACATTTAAATTATCCAGATCATTATATTAAAACAGAGTCGAGAAAAAAACGAGGCCCTCTCAGAGAGCGAGATCCTGGGCCCAGGCCTTAAGAAAAAACCATTAAGAATTAAAACTCCCAGAGAGAAAATTTAAGGGAATTATTACATGTATAAATCATATTAAATCAAAATAAACAATTTGTTTATTTATTTAACAATAAAATTGTTTAAAAAATCGCTTAAGCAATATACTTTAATTCTTCCCGTTCAAATGTACTTTTTCTATCTCGGCTCCTCTCTTTTTACATCTATTTGCATTCCTCAATTGCATTTTTTATAATTAAAGATCTCCAGCATTACTCGTTTCATATCAATTTTCCATGAAGCAAAATTGAATTCTTAAAAAGAAAAAGAAAAAAAAATTTTTAACCTTATAATTGTTTCATTTGCATATCTTATAACAATTGATTAGTTAAAGAACAAATACTTGATGAACATGTATTAAATTTTTGGTTTTTGTAAAGTTTGACAAACAAGTTTTTTTTTACTATGAAAACTTTTAAGCTTAGATTTTGTGTCGTTGTGGGGGTGTCACGTGATTCATGATCACTCAGATGATGATTAATATAGAGACTATTAGATTTTACTCTACTATATGTCATCAGTTAGTCTCATTCTTTTCTGAAAAACTCCCATCATGCATCATCGTCCTTTTTTTAGTACAACGCCCTCTATAGGCGGGTTCTAATAAATTGAAGGATTTCAAAACTCTCTCGAATTCCTTTTTATTTTACGTATTTTTTTTCTTTTTGATTAGCAATTTTCTCAAAAACGTTCGAATCAATATCAATTTTTATTCTTAAGCAGTTTTATTGCATTGAGTTTCATTATATAAGTGAATTGGACAACATAACCAGCTTTAAAAAATTTGAATATGAAATTTTACGCTTTAAGGTTTCTGTTCTTATACGAGTACAACAGTGCTTCAAATAATAACTATAATATTCTAAGTTTAGCTACAGTATTTTAGATGATTAAACTGGAATCAATTTCAAATACAGTACAGCATATAAATTATTATGTGTAACATAACAATATACATACATTTTTTCATACCAGAAAATATGCTAAAATTATATTTGAACTTTGAAGTGTAAGACTAACAAATTGATAGTCAATTGTAACATTAAAAAATACCCATTAAAATTCCTAACAAAAATTTTCAAACATCAATTAAAACTAAATAAGTTTTTAAAACAGAAGCGAAAAGGAAAAGCAATGTCATTTTATCGAAAAAAATATTTGGAAATACAATTCCGAAAAAAATATCAAGGGAAAAAATTGATAAAATATTTTTCTGGGAATTTTAACACTGTTTTAAAATATATATATTTTGAAAGATGTATAATTTATATGTAACAAAAGAAATTATTCTAAGAATCTTCATGCAAAATATTGAAATAAGCCTATTATATCTCTTACAAAAAATTACCTTGGCTGAGGAAAAACACTTGTAAATTAAAGAATTTATACGATTAAGAATTTTTTAAAGCATTGTTTCTCATGAAGAAGATCTCAGTAAAACTTATTTTTAAAAAAATGATAGAAACTTTATTTTATTAGAAATTAATAATGCATAGGTGTTTAAAAATATAAAAATGTAATATTTTCCGTACTTACATAATTCATATTATGATATTGAGTAGATATTGCTTTTGCGCGTATTTGTACATAGAAAAATATCCACAGCAATATAAGACAATGATTCCCAAAGTTGTCCACATCATCAACAAAATAATTTAGGAGTCTATGTGGGGGTAAATAGGGTTCTACAATAGTGGTTCGCATTAAACCAGATCGTGACTTAAATTTTATAAGAAAATTTAATCAAGTGGAAACCAGATTTCACCAATTTAACATATTTATTTCCTAAATTTAACTAGCCGAATTTGTAATTACAAGTTGACATCATAAGTTTTATTAAAACGAGGACCATCATTTCAGCGTTATACCGGTTATTTATCAAAAATTATGGAATACCTTGAAAACGCTTTTAATTGCTTTTCGTAATGAGAAGAAATTTCAGCGCTGTTTCCAATCTCAAAAAAAAAAGTCTGGACACTACTAACCAAGGAGATTTAGATTTAAACCTGTCAAGATTAATAATTTTGCACTTTGAGATTCTTCTAGAATTAGCTGGTGGTCGCGGTAGCCGAATGGTATAGGTATCGGGTCGTGGCTGGCTTTGTCAGAGTTCAGCCCTGTACCACTAAAAACCCCCCGTGTGGGGAACGATGCACGCTAAAAACTGTCGAGAGCTGAAACGTCCTCCCTTTGGGGTGGTGTGGTATTTAGGAAAGGGGGTGCCAGCTCAATTTAC
>BMAV01012553.1:0-16624 GCA_019973955.1 Trichonephila inaurata madagascariensis
TCCTTTTTCCCCTTTTTCCACATTATCATATTCTGGAACCCCTTTAATTTGTAAGAATATCTCTTCAAATTTAGCTAATATTTCTAAAAGTTGTACCGTGTTCTTGGATTCCGAACTTTCACATAGTCCGGGACTTGTGGTTCGAGTCCAACAAAAAATGTGATCAACCAATTCCGCCTGCGACATCCTTAGCTCTAAACTCTTATGTATTTTTAGCAAATCGTAAACAAAATCTCTTGGTTCCTGATTTCTTTCCCCTGCTGGGACGCGAAAAACCTCGCTTCAATTCTTTCTTATTTTTGATCAGGGGAAAGCTTTCGCAAATTCTGCCTTAGCTGTGCGAAATCCGTGGCTGTATCTTGCACTAGCACCGATCCAAATATTGAGTACCAATTTTGCCCCCTTTCCCCCTGAGATGATTTTTCAAATAAGAACATGCCAAGTTACTTGGGATTTCAAGTAACTGTATTTGATTATCTATGGCCTCGAGAAATTCGTTCACATTCTCAGACCCGAAAAGCAAAATTTCTGGAAAAAATACCAAACCCCTTGTATTACCAACCCAGCATTATGAAAGGATTCGCCATTCGATATGGCCATCTGTCGATAGCTATGTCTTGGGGTTCCCGGTAAGTTAGAGGTGTGGGATTATCGGAATGATATGAAACATCTATAATTTAATATGACTTTTATTAAGAATTAAATTACTAGAGATATCGAACAAACTTATATATTAAGTGAGAATAACCAAAGTACTTAGTTTTAATTTAACTGAGATCGCGCAATTAGATCACTTATCAATATAACAAATAGATCCGCCTAATCTCGTTTCAATAATATACTAGCGTTCAGAATATATTCTCTCCTACCTTGGTTGAATACTCAATGTCCAGGTTAATCCAAATCTTCTCCCTAGGGTAGTACAATGGTATGTACCTTGTATAGATTAGCGAGGTGGGCGTCTTGATTCCAAAAACCCTCTATCCACACTTTTCATTTCCCAACTGAGCTTTCTAAATTGCCATTTTTTTTCTCACTAACTTTTTTATCCTTTTAAAGGTTATCTTATTTGCATCTATGTTGTTTTTACTTTGATTTGGTTGAGTTTTGTTAATCGTGGCCGTCAAAGAACGTAGGGGTTATGTTAGAAGAAGAACGCGAGAGATGTCACAACGTCCGGGGTGATTAATGCTTTGGCTGAGTAAGGCATTTATACACGCTGGCTGTACTTAAAAGTTAAAGTCATATTATAGCTTGTGACGTCTCTCGCGTCCTTCTTCTAACATAACTCCTAAGTTCTTTGACGGCCACGATTAATGGCAAACTTTTCCCAACCCAATACCAAGAAGAGAAAAAGGGTCGAATATGCAAAATGAGATATACTTTAAAAGGATAGAAGCTTTGATGAGATAGAGCGGCAAGCCTCAGGATAACTTAGTGCGGAATTGTTTGGAATAAAGGTTAGACGTCCTACAGCTCTAGAAGAAAGATACACTCATCGAATTGAATATAATAAAGATTAAAGCCAAGTCTTCCCCTACTATCAACGTAAGGGAATTACTTCAACCTAGGAAGGAAGGGATTTTATAAAAGGTAATATTTTGTATAGGAAGTTAAGATTAGACAGTTATAAATATAATTAAGATAATTTTCCCTAGTTGGCGATCTGACTTGAATATAAGGTTTAATTGTTGGCTCGTTTCACTTTAAGAAGTTGTTTTTAAATTATTTAAGTATTTTTAAAAGTTGTGTTAAGAATTACATAATTTTCATCATTTAGATAATCCCCCACCTCTACAATTCACCGTTCTGATATAGTCATCACAGGATGGCTATGTCGCAAGCTTAAGCGTCAAAGTGTAACATTACTAAATTCAATACATTGTTATTGTAAGGAATCGGGACGCGATGTGAAAAAAATATAGATTTAGATTAAATGTGATTAAATATTGGCTCGAGAACATTGAAACCTTTAAGAACCCCTGACATAAGTTATTGGTACATTTAAATTCCATACCTTAAAGAAATTGTTTGACAAATATATTATTTTATGTAGCTGCAACTCTTTTTTTTTTTAATTTAGAACACCAGTGTATACAATAACGGATTACAATTAAAGATCGGGTTCCCAAATTATATATCTCACAGTTTTCAATCTTTTTGTACTTGAATTATATTTGCTTCGATTATTTTTTTGCTGGTAGGGTATTTGCTATTTAGTGGAAAATAGGGGGTAAATCAACTACTGTATTATCTGGTGGTATGTTCCTATTTGCAATATGTATCATTATTTCACACCGTTTCATTCCCTTGCATTTATAAACTTTATCTAAATTATTACTTATGTGATTGTTTTCATGAAAATTGATAAACAATTAGCACAATATAACTAGTTGCAGATCTTCTACTAAAAATAACTAATTAACAATCAACGAAGACACCTAAATTGCTAAAAGGTTGTGCTTAAGGAGTAAATCTATGCTAAGATTAAAAGAATGAACGATAACCCAAGAATACCTAAAATTTCATCCACAATTCAGAGGATTCTTTATAGATCAACAAAAAAGTGAAATTGTTCAGTATAACAACAGCAACGAAGCAACAACAATGAGCTGATACCCATGGTTGCAAGAGTGAACTTATCTTTTTATAAGCCCATTTTTTTGGATAATATTACTTCAAAATATTTTGGGGAATAATATTGATTTATAAGAATAAATTCTGTATGTCCCCCCCACTGGGAGCTATTTCAAGGTAAAGCATCTTATGCGTTGCACTTATTTTATATACTGCATTGCACGATATTTTAAAATATAATTTGTATAATAAAATACCGAAATATATGAAATTAAAATTAATATAACCCAAAATGCAAGACTTTTTTACAGATTATTTTCCAAAAAATTTTAGAAAATAGGGACCAATACATAGTGTTAAATTGTATGTACAAACATGTTTTATTCTTATGTGCTGTGGTGGGACACACAAGAAGCAACGTCTGTATGAGTTTTTATTTTTCATTTTTAAAATGCCTTTTGCCCTGTTTTGTTATCTGGAATAGTTTTTGAGCTGAAACTTACACCACCCCTTTTTGGCTTTTATTTGAAAAATATGTAGTTGGAGACAGTAGTCTACAGAAAAAACAAAAGTGAGAACCTTTTTAAACCTTTTCCCTTTAAAAAAGGGTTTGGGAAAGATGCATACAACAGCCCTTAGTAGTTCCCTTTTGGGAAATTCAAAAAGTTAAATAATACCAAAAAACTATGATATCAAACTGGAAGAACATGTGAATTACGACAAATCAAAAATATCTACGAATTGCCTAACTACTAATCAATAAAAGTAGGTTTAAGGTTGGGATTTTAATAAAAAATTTGAATTAAGTTAATGCGCTCTTTCAATTATAAGAATATATTTTCATTTTACATTTAATTCCATATAGTGTAACGCGGTTTTAAAAACAAATCAGACCTTTGAACTTGCTATAAAAATTTAGAGCTTATTTGTTCTAAACAACGATTGTCTTTCGATAAATGCGAACAAACAGATTTCGCTTGTTGCACTTCTTATTTGCAGTAAGTGCTTCCCATTCTGCAAGGCTGTAAACTTACAGTTTAGGTAAGAAGTCTATAAGGAAACTAATTTGGTTTTTTAATTTAGAAATTACTTCTAAAATTGCTCAAATTTTTTATAAGGGGTTTTTTGGGACAAATATAAAAGAAAATACATGTGTTTTAAAAAGGGGAATTTTTTGGGTTATAATACAATGCAATCTCCTAAAATAATACATACCTCAGAATTGGATGCTGTCAACCCCACCCTTATAGAAACATCTCTCTTAAGATGTTAATACAAAATAACATAAAAGCAATTAAGCGCATGGTTACAGCAGGAATAGAGTGTATCTTTGTCAGATGTATGGACACTTCGCACTCAATAAAATAGATACAAATCTTAATCCCCTTAATCCGTTTAAATTATTTTTCCCCAGCTGAAAATTTCCAATTCAATTATCTTCAACCCAAACCAAAAATAATCGCAAAAAGTAAATATAAAGAAAATAACCATTTAGTAACATAGAAGTGACTGAGTTTTGCTTATCTAAACCTTTTACTGACGAGGATTGCTGTGATATGAATCTTAAAGTATGTTTCATGATAAATAATATTATTTATATTCCGAAATTGAGAAGTAGTTATTGACTTTTTTTCTAGCATTTTAATATTTTAATATATTATTTGAATTTTAATTTATATAATATTTGTTTGTGGCACTTCAAGCAATAACTTCCATCGAGGTACATTCTCAAAAGTCTACTGTTAATTGGCGCGATATACTTCAAAGCCATATTGACATTGCCATGCAATGGATTCCATCGCAATGTCGCATTGATAGGAATGAAAATGTCGATTGCTTTGAAAAGTAGGGGACAAAAATCATTCTAACCTCTAACAATAGAATTATTTTTCATGGTGCAAAAAATTCATAAAGTACCCCAGAGAACACTGATGGTCGAAATTCCACCAAAATAATAATCAAAAAGTGAGATTTAGCAAACTTCTTGATATTCCAAAATGGACACGAGATAGAACTGTGGCCGATTTTTGAGTCACCGCTGGCTATGACTTCAAATCCAAGCATCTAAACATGATAGGCATTGCCCAATGTTCTTTGTAAATTCCGCGACTCCAATGAAGAAACAGACGCCTCGTTCACACACATCTGACACGCTGCCGTGCACTCAGCTCTGATCCATGTGGAGTATGATATTAGGACGTTAGACACAAAGTGTGTGATTTATATACACTGTGAACTTATATTTCTTTTGTTTCTTGATATTTTTCAATCTTCTCTGTTTCTTTTTTTTTGTTTGTTTGTTTGCAGTTCTCTTGTAATCCGTCATTGGAAAAAAAAAATGTTGGCAAAAGAATATGAAGGAAGAAAATGTTAAAAGAGAGCTTCTTGCATGTGATTTGATTCTAATTTCAACACTCTCTAGAGCAATACGATGGCTATTGGTGACCGAATTATTAATTTTAAATCACCGTAATGTCAGAAAAATAAGTAATTTTACTTATTCTTCAAATTATGAAAAAAATAAACAGAATATACAGGGTGTCCTGCATAAAGTATTCAAAAGTAATGGCTTATTATTACGGAACTACCCATCAGAATGTAATAAACTGTCCATACATGGATTGGAAACTTTGCGGGATTTTTTGAGTCTGGTGCGCTCGGCCACATGCGTGTGCCTTATTAGAAAATCGCGGGCTATACACTTTTTACACTGACTTCATTAGTAAATATGGGAACGCCACAGGAATAGATAAAATGCGTTCTTTTGTTAACCGAATTTAAATCAGTCACGCGTATACATCATGTTCGAACAGAATGGAATGTCGTTCCTGGCTTGCTTAATAGACATATCAAACTCCTGCAAAATGAATCACGCACACGATCAACAGTGACATCTCTTACGAAAACTTAAGGATACTGACCATTTTGAAATACCAAAGTCTCCTTTAAAGTTATTTCCCATTGGTAGATAGATTTTGATGTCGGAGGGTCGATAATACATTCTGTTCGAACACGTCGCTGTATAGCTGTGACTGGTTTAAATTCCGTAAATGAAATACGCGGTGCACGTTTTACTGTGGTGTCCACATCTGTATTAATGAAGTTAGTGTAAAAAGTGTATCGTCTGCAATTGCCGAATAATGCGCGCACGTGCGGCTGATCGGATTAGACACAAACATCTCGTAGATTTTTCCAATTCATGGATGAACAATTAGTTACATTCTGATAGGTAGTTCTTCAACAATAAGTCATTACTGTTTGATACTATAAGCCCGAACATCTTGCATATATATAATATGCATATATAAATGTCATATATATATATATGTGTGTGTGTGTGACATTACTTATTTAATTCAAAATAAAAGGTTAAGGTGAACTCGTGGCTGGCGTATTATGAGCTTAAGAATAGTACCGCTGATTACCTCAGTGTAGTTGGTGCACATTCTATTTGTCGAGACTCGAACATCATTCTGTTGGTGGTGTGTGAACGTTAGGAGAAGTGTGCCAACTGTGAAAGGTCTTCCTCGTCACTTGACCATGAATGAAAATTACTATGCCCCTTGCCGACAGGCTTGAATCCATGCAGCCTTTCAATGCGACATTAATATATAATTCTTACTCACTCACGTAAAATAAAAATAAAGTATTTCGGAAATCCAATTACGTGTGATAGTTTTGTAGTGATTAGTGTGGTATTTATTTTAAATTCCGCGTTATAATATATTTCATTCATAAAAGCTTTTAAAATAGAAAAATTAGCACTTGCAATAATTTCCCTTAAAAGTGGTTTTAATTCTAACTGTTGAACCTCTCTTCCGATTTGAGTCACGTTTATGTGAATGATTTTAAAGCACGCTGATAGAGACTCCCTCTGAAAGCTTAAGCCAAATATAATTTCAAGAGGATCATAATTTCGAAGAGTGTCGGATTAATTTCTCAACGATGTGAATTTCTGAAAATCTTGGAAATAATTTAACGTGGAATGTCACTTTTGAACAAAGTTTCAACTATGCAGAATAATATCAATATTTATATATATACGAGAAATTAACAGTATATATAATACTTATTCAAAGGAAGGATTTATGATAACAGTTATCTGTTTCAGTCTATAGAACCCCATTTCAAAATGATACTGTATTAATGGCGAAGGCAATTAAAACGTAATTTGTGGTTACAAAGTAACTTTCTAGGAGAATAATGGTATTTAATTTACCTTTAATGCATTATCTTCTAACACAGAGTTAGCAAACAAAGCAACATCAGTTTACAATTAGTCGTAGATATTAGGTCACATTTGAGGCATTATTAATAATTTTATGTTATTAAATTAGGAATAACGACAGTTAAGTAACGTAAATGTTTATAATATAGGGAAACTAGAACGTATTTAAAGATAATACACACACATACAGGGAAATAATGAAAGATTGCAAAGTGTTTACAGAATTATTTTGCAATAAAATATTTTGTAGTTTCTTTTGAATTTAAAGAAAAAACTAGAGACATTTATTTT
This sequence comes from Trichonephila inaurata madagascariensis, assembly GCA_019973955.1. NCBI lineage: Eukaryota > Metazoa > Arthropoda > Arachnida > Araneae > Nephilidae > Trichonephila > Trichonephila inaurata. The sequence continues at coordinate 7,097 of BMAV01012553.1, forward strand.
TTATTTTTTAGTGAGATCGTTAAATTAATTAGGGGTTTATTAGAAGTTCCATATATCCAACTGATTTAAAGAGAGAACCTTTTAGAGGAACCTTCTTAAGCTATTGATGAATCTAAAACATCTTTGAATTAATGGAGATTTTAGGTATGATGCAAATTATCCTTTTTAAATAACCTCTTCTTAAATTATTCGCATTTTTATGAAATTGTATCATATATTAATGTTATGGTAATTATAGTATATTTAATGATTTTGAAAAATAATAAAAACTTTGTTCATTACACAGATGGCTTATTTTATGTATGCGTTTTTAGTTAAGTTATAATTGGCGATATTATCAAATGTTAAATATTAAACGAGTAGCGTTATTATAAACTATATAAATCTGTTGATATTAGAATATTTTAATTAATTGCTTTTAGTTTACTAAACTGAATCAATTTTTGATAGGTAATTCAATACGTTCAAATTTTAAATTTTAAATTAGCAGATTTTTAAGAACGTAGCTATATTTTAGATGTTAAATAATTCATGTATATTTTTCCATACTGAAAAATGCGTGCTTTCATAAAATAAATGCATGGATAAAATATGAAGCATCTGATAAATTGCAAAATAGATATAGTATATTTTTTTTACCGTAATATGTTACTGCGATAGAGACCACCATAACTATGTGGTCATAGTCACGAAACAGAGACTGGCATTATCCAGTTCGAATCCGAATGCCATTTTAAACCCACTAAGTAGCTGGCTGATGCACGTTAAATCTGTAGATGCGTCAAATCTTCCTGATGACCTTGTGTAAAAATTACAGGGACTGTGCCAGTTCAAGTGTTATCTTTGTCATTTGAACGTTGTTCAAAATGTGGATTTCCTATCAAGTAACTCTCGTGTTTCTTCAGAATGCGACACAAATTAAAATGAATTCAAAATAACACTTTATTGGATTTATCACATAATTGCAAAGAAAATAAGTTCTAAAACTAATAACCATAACGAATTTTTTTAAGTCACAAAAACTTTTCATAACAAAGTATATGCCATGAAATTATTTCGTTTTTTATACACTTTTTCAATTTTCAATTTATTTTTAATGAATATTAAACAACCGCAATGTCATTCATTTCCATTAAAGCATTGAAAAGACATTCTTTCTTATTTCTTTCCAAAATAAAAAAAGAACATTGACAAATATTCTTAGCACAAGAACAAAACAAGAACTCTGTATTCTTCTGTAAAAGTAGAGTGATAATCTAATTTCGCAAAGTGTATAAAACTTTTTTCCGTAATTCGTTTTCTGATTTCTTTCCTCAATTAGGTAAGAAAAAAAAAAGAATCAAAACACCTTTTGAAGCCAATTTTCATTATATGTTTTCAAAAAGTGTCAGATTTTTTTTTATCTTTCAATGTTCCAGGGTAAATTAATTGATTGGTAAGAGCTATAGTGATCAGTTGGGCACATTTTTTTAGGATTTCTTAACAATAATTATACCTTTACAGATTTTATCCGTTGTATTGAAAGAATTTTAAAGAGTCCAATAATACTTATTATATAATAATGTTTAATTTTAAATTTTAAAATATTAATTAGATGTCTTCAACATTTCATTATATGGTGATTAATTTGCGCTCTCTTCGACTTATATATGTATATTGTGACGTTTGAGGTAAATAAAGGTAGCATGATACTGATTAATTTAAATATTTCATTTATTTACGTCACAAAAATTATTTACAGATTATACATTAAAGTTATTAATCTTATTAAAGATATTGTTGGAATTCAAATGATGTGGTTTATGAGGGAGGAATTTTCGGTGTCCGTGCTCGACGAAGTTTTCAGATCACTTCCTGCTTGCTCTCTCTCCGTCTGTCCTCTCAGGCTTGGGGATAAAGAGATCGGTGCCCTTAGCTTCGAGTTACATCCGGTTCGTGGGAAGAGATGGGTTCCTCTTGGTGTCAAAGGTTGCTAGGGTGATTTCCAAGACAAGACAGCGCAATATTTTAAGGATGCAAGCGTCATTGCAAGTGTGGTGACTATACCCACAAAAAGCCGATTCACAGCGTGTGGCGGAAAATCACCTTACGTCACAATATGCATTGCTTTATTATATAAAAATATATATATATATATATATATATATATATATATCTTATTGAGTGTATAAGCGAATATTCATACTCTGTGTTTTAATGCATTTGCATTATTAGATAAAATACGATCGCGATTTTTCTAAAATGAATAACATTTTTTTTCAGTTAAACATTGATTAGAACAAAGATACTTTTTAAAAATCACAATGCAATGCAAATAGTAAAACCTTTTTTAAACCTCAACAGAATGTTGATTTGTTACGTTTTAATTTTTTGAACTATTATTTAAATTTTATTCTTTGTATGGAAAAACATAACGACTCAATAACCTAGCAGTCATTGATGCAAATGCCATTTAATTTCTAAATAAAACCTTCCTAACTTGAAACGTAAAATTTTCCATTTATGAACAAATTTCCATTATTTTCTTTCAAATCTGCAGCATTTTGGCAGATAAACCTTTGCTAGAGACATAGCAAGTGCGAGATCCATTTCACTAAAAGCATCATCTATTGGTTTATCCCGTTACCAAATACTTGATGCTTGAATTTTCAATTCAAGCTGTTGTCGGATGCTAAATATTTGTGCGATTTAATTTTGATGAGAGCCAAATCGCACCACGGTTAAATTGATACTCAAGGAATTTTATACATGCCACACAAGCATATGACTTGGGTGCCTATAATTTTCGCATAAAGGAAATATATCGACTCAAGCTGGGATAGAACTCTCAACCTTGGACTAACGAGACAAGCATGCTACCTCTAAGCCTATGTCATTTTATTGTGGAATTTAATAAACAAATAAATATAACTTGAGAGCCACATAAATCTGCTGCTTCAACTAATTTTTTGAATTGATCAGATTAAGGAAGGAGCATAGATATTACTAAATTACAATAATTATGATTCAAATAATATATAGTAAAAATGCAATGTTCTATATTAACGCATTTGCATTTTATAGAAAATGTTTTATATTAAAAATACATATCCTTAATCAAAAACCAATTTAGAATAACTCTGAATGAAAAATAACTATTTTCTGTGTAGAGTTTGAAATATTTAGTAATACGTCATATTGGTCAAATGAACTGTTGTATAGCAATTATACGCGCGCGCGATAAATGTCTGCATATTTCACATTGGTATTACATATAAGGTAGCGAATCACGCTTCCACACCATAGGTCCGGGTTCTATTCCCGGGTTGGGTGAGGTCGACTCAGTCTTTCATTCCTAATGCATTGGGTCGATAAATGAGTACCAAGCTTGCTTGGGGACTTAAACACTGTAGATCTCGCTTCAGACTGACCACCTGATCGGGTCATCTGATAATGAATCTCAGCGCCCAATGGTCATATATACTGGGATGGGCACAGTAGGTCCTGGCTCTCATGAACTGTTGCACCACTAAGTTTTAGTTTATTACATGTAAGGCATGTATGTGTACCTTTCAAATTTTCCTTAAGTTTTTTTTTCCCCATATGTAACAGGGAAATTTTAACGCGACACTTTTTGAAGAAAAAGGCAAAAAATTTAAAAAAATATGGGTAAACGCAAATTTTTATATGAAAATTTCAAAATTTTAATGATTTCCTACAAAAAAAAACTTTAATTTCTTCTTTCACACTACCCGTTTACTACAATGCATCCAAGTATTTATGACTATCATTAGATGAACATTTTTAAAGTTTTGTTATAATTCGAAAAAATTTTAAACGGATGGAACTTTTTTGAAATTTGGTTTCGAGGCAAATTTTTGATTCGAGAAAACAGCTTTTTTTTTTGGAAATTAACTTATTTTTTTTTTAAAAAAAATAGGGAAAAATATAAATTTGAAATTAAAAAACAAAATATCATACAAATATAAGATAGATGCAGAATGTATATATAAGGTTCTGCAATATTTATTGAAACAAGTCGCATTGACACGTGGTATATCAGTATAAAATAGAAGTAAGCGGAATTTTCTTATAATATCTGAATAAATTAGCAGAATGTATTTCATTATTGTTTCATCTCAACCACATAGTATATTAAAATTTCATTAATCACAATGAGTAAAAATAAAGTATTTCAATACGATTAAATTACAAAATTCAACATTTTCGAGGAAAATTGATTTTTAGAAACAAAGCTATTTTTTTCAAAAGGAAAAATAACTTTTTTTTTCAAAACAATTAAAGACATAAATATAAATTTGAAATTGAAAACACTAATATCATACAAATATGATAGAGGAATATATATATATGATTCTGCAATATTTATTGTAACAGTCACATTGACACGTAATATATAGATAAAAAAATTAAAGAAAGCAAGAACATTCTAATATAAATTAGCAGAATGAATTTCATTATTATTTCATTAACCAGATAATATATTATATAAACATTAATCACAATGAGAAAAAAAATAAAGTATTTCAATACGTTTAAAATTAAAAAAATTTAAAAAAAAATAACAAATTCAACTGCACATAAAAAAAAAATTGCTTGCTGTCGAAAAAAAAAAATTTAAAAAACACCGGCAAAGGCTGCATCTGTATTGGTGGCTTTTTTTTTCCTTTTCTTTTTGTTTTGGGAAGTTTTTTGAGAAATGCGTCGTTTATCTTGTCTTTCAGCAATAGTCAAAGAAAACTGTCAAGGCATGAGTCCTTTTTCGATTCAAGAGATTTCACATAGCCCAAATTGTGCTTTCGATGGCATCTGTTACTGCTATTTCTCCAGCCTCCTTTTTGGAGCGAATCCCCTTTTGGACATATTCGCCAAATGCAGCTATGCAGATTTTCTTTGGGAATTTTTGCGTCTTGCCGCTACGCATTTTTCAAGAAGGGTTTGGCAAAATTGATAAACGGGCATTTTTTTCTCCATACTTGTGCCGACAAAAAATTTTCATGGAACTGTGTACCTGGGGTTTCCCCTTTTCTATAGCTTTTATAGAAAAAAACCGATGTTTCCCCCTTTCAGGACACCCCATGCATAGGTTTTTTGTCGTTGACGAGAATGCATCAGGCGGGGATATATGGATTTTCATTTTATTGGATTTGGGGAAAATTATCTTTTATTGCCTTTTTATGGGAATTTTTTCAACTTAGTGATGTTTTTTTTCTGTAAGGCTTCCCTTACCCCACCAAGATCACTTTTTTTAACTTCCATTTTTCACTTGTTGCGTAACGATGTGCCTAGCCCTTCCCAAAAGATTCAGCACTCTTCCTTTTTGATTTTTATCAGAACCAAAATTTTATTGTCCACAAAATTAAAGTTTTTTTTCACCATCACTCAGCATGGGGAAAAAAATCTCATTTTTGGGAATCACTAATTTACCCTCCCCCTTCAGTGGCATATCTCCATGGGTCCAAAATTCCATCAAATTTTTGTCACACCATCCGCATGTCCTTTTGCCATATGTGAAACTTTTTGCACTATTGACTCCCCCTCGACCAGTAACTGTACAACTGACGTATTTCGACAACACTTCAAAGTCAAAGGACAAGTCCACTAAGGACATCGATGATTTTTCCCAATCCTAGGTTTGATGTTGTTCCTTGCCAAGTACCATCATATGACAAAACCCCATCAATTATTTCCTGACTTTTTAGTGAAGCATCAACTTTACGTGAGCTTCTCTTTGCTGCTTGACGGGCATTTCGAGCATTTTTTTTTTCACCCTTTTTTTTCACGGATAAGTTGTAGCATTTGGAAAAAAGTTTTTTCCATGGTTGGTGTTAACAGATGAAAAGTTTAAACAGCATGCCCCCCCCTATGGATAGGGGGGCACTACAGCTTTCTGTTTATATCATGTGAATTTTGGCCTTCTGAAAATTGAAAAACACCCCCAGCTTTCTGACATGATTCCCAAAAAGTTCCATCTTTGTAGAATACCCCATGGAATGGGTTTTTTTATAAAAAAGGGGCGGTTTGTACAATATTTACAAGGAACTTTCTGCAAAGTTCAGAAAACACAGCCTTGTGGGTGAAAATATAGCTTCCCCCAGGTTGGGAAGATGTACCGGCAATAATGGATTTTCTGCAATGTTATACTATTACTGTTTTTTTTATCAACAGTTTCAGGGGATTCTGCCATCGCTTCTTCTATTTTCAGCCAACATCTTTTTTCCCTTTTGGGGGACGACCTTTTTTGTTTTCTATATTTTTGATGAATAAGATCCTCCAATAGTTTTAAACAAAAAGGCAATTTTAAAAAGAACTTTAGTTCTGAAAAAAATTTTGTTTTGGTAAAATCAATTAAAGTTTGAATAAAATTGGGAAAAAAGCAAACGCAAGTTCGAACGAATTGAACAAATAATGCCAATTTGGTCCGATACAGTTAAAACAAAATTTTTTCCTGACCTTCACAAAAATCACTTAAAAAAAAAAATTAGAGGTTATGTTCGTATATAAAATTCCCTATAAAATACATCACAGCTTTGTTAGCATGACATCAGAATGTAAACAAAGGGCGTGGGATATGACTAAACGAAACTACCCCCTAACTCAGTAAAAATCATGAAACCACAATTTTTTTGCGTTTGATAGAAGACTAATATAATATTAAAATAAGTCAAAAAAAATTTTTGATATTTTGTCAATTTTCCCATTTTTAAATGTCCACTGTAGCCTTAAATTTTATAAAAAACTGTTACTTGTAACTCATGCATTTGTTTATAAATAGTCTACTTTTTAAAATTTCAAAATATTTCATAAATAATGATTTTTTAAAATGAAAGGGGTAGCTATTTATTTGGTATGGAGAAAAAAAAAACACATTTTTAAAAGAAAAAAAAGTGTCAACTCTGGAAAAAAAAGAGTGGTATGATAAAAAAAAGTGATTCTCACAGGATAATGGCCCCATATAATATTTTTTGAGTACCTTTTTTACTTGAAAAAAAATTTAGAATTAGCGTCCTATTCTTTAATATTAGCCGAAGACACTTAGTTTTTTTTTTCAATTTCATTCTTTTAAAACCCCCCAAATTAAATTTTAACTACTTTATGAATAGTGCTAAAGATGAGTCAGTGCGTATGAATGAGTATGAATTAAAATATAAGAACAATCTTTTGGGCGGGCATTTTACGAAGACAAATATTTTTTTTATATTATTAAAAGTTTTTTTCACAACATAGCACAGAATAGCAAGGCAGAAACTACGGATGTTTTTTCAGTATTTAAAAAAACTAGGTAATTAAAAAAAAATTGCATTGTTTTTTCGTTTTGCTAACGTTTAGCAAATTTCCTACAATTGCAAAGATGTTACATTGAAATAAAAATAACCTAAGAGACATACATATTTCTACGAATATTTCTTTACATTACAAATTAAATAGGTAATTAAGTTCAACAATTTTTACTCCTGCCTCTAAAAATGCTTATGCCATTTTTCACTGGAATACCGCGATGACTCAAAAAGAAATATTTTTATGGGTTTTTCTTTTATTTCCTCTCTTCACTTTATTTCTTCAAATCCCTTGATTGTCATTTAGAACTTTATGTCTTAGTCGATATTTGTGTTGCCACAGTCGAATGCTGTTTTAGTAAAAAGTGTTTCTTTTTAATTCTGCACCTTTAATTTTTTATTTTGACATTTTTTTTCCGAAAACTTCGACTGCTTTCTTCGTTTTTATATCTCAAATAAAACTTTGAATGCACTACAGATATCAAATATTTTTGAAAAAGAATAGGTATCAGAGTTTCTTAAGGAATAGAGAAATAGGATCTTTTTTTATGAAACAGTGCTAACAATTTGTGATTCAATCATTGAAAGATAGATTCCATTATCTGTTTATACATTCCGTTTTGAAGAGAATCAAGTTATTTTTTATGTTTTATTCAGATTCTGAACTAGTTTTTCAATCATTCGCTTTCACAGCATAATTTTTTCTTTAAAATATATTGTGACAAGAATATAACAAAGTAAGATTACACTTTAAACAGTACTTACAGATACTAACAAAATTTTTGAGTACGTCACATAAATGATTTTGCTTGTATTAATGCAGTTACTCGTTTATAATACTTTGCAGAATTTTGAGGCCTAACTTTTAAATTTAAAAATGAATATTTTAATTTATTTCATAAGTTTTCTGTGTGTTTCAAATCCCTATTAAATACCAAATAATTAAAACAGTCAAAATTATTGAAGCATTTTAATATAAGTATGTCTCAATAAAATGTTTTATAGGTTTAAATTATAATAAGCATTTTATTTATGCCATAATTTCTAAAATTTATGGGTCATTTTTATATCCAGGTGGACTAAATAATTGCTTGCTGCTAAAATGTAACATACTTAAAAATAATATACACATAACAAAATTTTGCATTAAATATTGTTGATAGCAACTATGCAAAAAATTAAATTTTCAAATAATATATATATATATATATATATATATATATATATATATATATAGACTTATTATCTACAAACAAGAGATAACATCCAACAATCACATTCGAAAACACATAGACAGTACGAAAATCACACAATGAAGGACATATGAGTAACCGAGATTAAAAATTATAAAATGGATGCTGCAGTATTATAAACATTGCTGACTTAGGACAGCTAATATATAAAATAATTTATATAAAAGTGGGGTTGAACATGTTTTTTGGCTAGCCAACCTTCCCTCTTTATGTAAATAATACTGAGCAAAAACCTATTGAAAGTAATGGATAGGAATATCTAAATCCATTACAAGATAGAGGTAACTAACTTAAAAATTGCACATAAAAATGCAGAGGCTGCACTAAATCTGAGTGCAATAAATTTGTTATTGCTAGATTCCGGACCTTAATTCAGATTTAAATCATGTGAATGGCTGAAATGTAGCACTTTACAAAAGTATTATACATTACTTTGGTCACTACACACATTCACATGCCGAGTAATAGGCTATCAAATACATCATACGCACTAGGTCAAGCAAATATTTCAGAAGCAACTATATATTTGAAAATAGTTTTGGGGTGGAATGAAGGTTTTGAAAGGTCAAGGTACTCGAATACGAGCCAAATCAGATGATTGTGCTTCAGGCCCAAACTATCTCAACGGCTTCATTATCTGTTATCCAATGTACTAAAGTATTTTTCCTATCGCTCGTGGTACCTACAACTGTCTCACGACAATTGACTGCATCAAAGAAGCACTCACATATGCCTTTGAGGAGAAGCCGTCAGCTTCCCAATATTCATTGATTGTGATATTTGATCGATCATTACAGCTCTGCGAGTAAAACGATATCACAAAATGTACAGCGGTTACTCAAAAATGAGGATTTGAGCAAATACCTATTATTTCTAAGTGGAAAGATTTTAGTGGCCCTAATGACCTTTTCTCATTTACAGAATTATATAGCCTTTTTTCTTGTGGAAATCAGGGAGTAGTCACGTGGGGCACAAAATCACCCCAGGATTACAAAAAA
>BMAV01012554.1:0-28792 GCA_019973955.1 Trichonephila inaurata madagascariensis
ACAAATCAAAATAAAGAAGTGGGCAATCGTGATGGGTGTTATATGGGCAAGTTTTTGGATGAAATAAAAATTTCCCAATAAACTACAAATATTTTGCTTATTTCGATCTCTACTTTTTTCATTCTCTCCCTATATATATATATATATATATATCTTGTAAAATTTTCAAATATATATAAAAATTTTCAATCGTTAATAAAATTTTTTCTATTCACCCATTCAAGTTCAAAACTTTTTTTAAACTTGTAGGGGATGACATGATCTAATACAGTTTTTCTAATTTTAAATTCATTAATTTAATTTAATTATTGAAAAAATAGCAACAAATAAAAATAATAGCCCAGCACCACATAAAAAAAGGGAAACTTTCTTTGTGCCCCCGAGCGAATGGATAGTGCTTTGGGATTTCTTCCCAATCGTGGGTTCGAATTCACCGCGATCCCTAATTTCAGAATTATTTTTTTTTTACTAAACTGTTTTATCGGGATAATAAGTTTAATTAATAAATAAATAGTAACAAACGAAAATAATAGTTAACCCCCTATATAAAAAAGGGAAAACGGAAAATTGTAAGGGAAAATGCGTTCTATTTTTCACTTAATAGTGTGATTCTGCCATATGTATATACATATTTTTATTAATTGTAACTATTTAATTAAAAGTAACTAAAAAAAATTTTTTTTCTTTGTTGACCTAAGTGGGAACTTTTTTAAAATTATATATATATATATATATATATATATATTACTTTTTTTAAAAATAAGGCAAACAGATAAGGAATCAAGAGCCATTTGAATATACATAGAGTCACGCATTCACAGGAAGGGGAAGATGGGCTTTTTCGGTAGCAGTCGCGATCAATATCTTAGAACAAGTGGAAAAACCGGCCCCGGGTGCCATTATGGGCGACACAATATTTTGGGGACCCCCCGATCAAAACGGTTAGCATTTTCTTTAAAATAACTAAGTTCATTATGAAATATTGTGAAAAACGGTAAAAAAAGGGCAGCAAAAAATTTTCTCAGATTTTCTCTAAACGCTCAAGTTTATTATTCATTTGTTAAACTGAATTTGTCCCATTTCGATTGGTTGAAAATTGACAAAATTTGAAATACAACTCAGAGATTCATTTCCAGCTTCAATAGGGGTTCAAAAAAGTTGAAATAAGGAAAATTCGGGAAATTTATTGAAACAGAAAAATTAACAAGGTATAGGAAAAAAAGCTAATAATAAAAAAATTTGGGAAACGTAAATCGATTCCCGAAACATTTAACTTTTAAAAAAAGGGTGGATCAATTTTTTTTAATCTTTTTTCATCTACTTACGCTTGGGAAATTTTTTTTTCAGAGATGAAAAACATTAAAAACTCTCTTCGAAATCTTTTTGGGTAATGACTAGCAATTCAGCATGCATTCTTCTAAAAAATAACATCTTACAATAGTAATATAAATTATTTGTCCTCTAATCGCGAAAAAAAAGTCCACTTTTTTACTTTAATTTTAATTACGTATAATAAAACTATTCTACTATACAGTTCAAAATTCTTTTTGGAAATAGTTTCGGAATTTTATATTTGTTTTATTATATTCAATAATCACAAGTCAAAATTTTTAGGCACGTTTATGTATATCTTATTAAGGTATCGACACGGGGGTTCAGAACCGTGATTTTAAAAGGCAAAATCATTTTTTTCAAAAAGTGTCCCGATTAGAATACATGCATAAAATTTTTTTAAGAACTTTTTGACAAATTATTTAATTAAATTTTTTTGGAAAAAAAATGAACATAGTGACCCATTTTCAAAATATTCTCCTTTTGTGAAAAATGCTTCTTTATATAATAATATTTTGCCCGTAAAATCTCAGACCTCTATACAGAGGCTCAACTAAAGTTTTAAAAATTCACTTTATTTTCGGTTAAACCCAAAAGAAATATATATATATATATATAATATAATTATTGGCGTTTTTCTTATATAAAATCTCTCCCTCAGTCGTAAAATATGAATAAACCCCTTCTGTTATATATTTCAAAAACTGTTGAGCCTTTTTGGGGGTCTGGCAATACGGCAAAAAAATTTTATAATAAAGCATTTTTCGGGCTTTTGAAAAAGATTATTCTAATTAATTTTTCCAAAATATTGTATTTTTAAAAATTTTTTTTTTCAAAATTCCTTTAAAAAAATTTATACATGTATTCAATTAAGTGACACTAAAATATGAAAATTTCCCTTTTTTTTGCAAAATCGCGGTTCTGAACAGTCGAAACCTTAAACATTTCTTTAAAAAACGGGACGTTGATCCATAAAGTTTCGCCACCCCTGTCTTAGAAATAATATTTAGTAAATAAATCTTTTGGGTATAAAAACATATCGAATAGTTCCCCAGAAGCGATATGGTTCTGTGAATGAAAATATGTTTTCTATATATTGTAAAGCAATTTTTTGTTCAACTTTTTTTTCATATCTTCACTAAAAACAGATGAATAATAACAAAATGTTTTAAAACAACAAATGGGAAAAAAAATCTGAAAAATTTGTATAACAAAAAGCATCTGGCATGCTATTTAGAAAAAACATAAAATCAACTTTGAGAAAAGAATAAATCGTATAATCTTTTGGGGAGCTAAAATTTCATCAGTGTGAAGTTTCAGTCTCCGAAATTTTTCAATTTGGGGCCCGGTTAAAAGTCCCTTTTCCCCATATCAGCTCCAAACCCCAACAATTTTTTTGTTTTTTGTCGTTTTTTGGGGAACAAAAACGTAAAAATTAATTATAGAATAAATAAATAGCATTAATTAATATTAATTAAAAAATAACAACTCATGATTAAATTTTTCTACTTTTACGAGGATTATAATCAAAAAAAAATTCAAGGAGGGTAAAGCCCGGGAACCCCCCGTTGATAGTTTTCGTTTGTTTTAACCCCTTTGCAGTGACAAAATTTCAAAAAAAATGGACCAAAAGGGGAAATTTTTTTTATTCTTTTAAATTTTTTTCTTTATATTATTATAAAAGTTAGAAAAAGGTTTTTTTTTCAAAATGTTTAAAAGCAGTGACTGCAATTCTCTATACATAATTTTTTTATACATCAAAAAATAATGGATTAAAACAAAATTATTCAATTGACAAATTTAACAAAAAATTTTTAAAAAAAAAAATTTAAAGATAATTAATATAAAACACAAAATATGATTTTCAATACATAAATTTTACAAACCTTTTATTGGTATATCCCAAAACACTGTACTACACACAAGCCCATATCTCACTCTTTGCAATTAAAACGTGTCTCACGTCTTACCACTAACCCAAATTTTTAACTACCCCCTCATTCGGGGGGGGGGGCTATTTTTTAAAGGGGGAAAACCTGTAAGCTTGTATTTTTAAACCCATAAAATTTTAAAAGGAAAAACCCTGACTTTGCGGGGGGCCTAATATTTTCGTTACTGATTTTCTGTGACTAATCCCACTATTAGAAAAAAAAAATTAAAAATACCTAAAAAGAAACGAACTCAGCTGGGGTTCACAAAATAGAAAAATTAATTTTTCTCCTGCCCGAAGGCATCACAAATACTGCACGTAATAGTACCCCGAACTGTATTCGGGTGACACTGGTAAAGGGTTAAATGAATTATAATGTAAAAGAAAAACTTAATATAAAAAAGCTAAATCAGAGCTTTCATTTTTTTTTCACCGTGTAGAGGGTCCGATTCGAATTAAATCTGTCGAGGTTTAATGTCCTCCGGTTGGGTGGAGGGGGTACTTAAGAGAGGGAGGTAACAGCTCAGGTGTCGTCCTCGTCATTTATCGTCAAAAATTTCGGGACGTCCCAATACCCTTTTTAGTGAGTTAATATAACCGCGCTGGGGCTTAGCCCAGCACGACAACGTACCTGGGTTTTCCCAAACGCAAGGCGAATAATGCCCTGTACATTTCTAACACGAAAACGTTCCAGATGGCATAAGATTGCCTGATGTTAGTGACCCTTTGCCAAAACTTCAGAAAAAAAGGAAAGTCGTTGCCTTTTGTGCTCTACCAAAGTATTTAGAACAAGATGCATTTATATAGCTTTCAATATCCCATTATGTATTAATCCGTGTTTTCTGAAATTTCATGGAAAGCAATTTTTATAAATTCATAAATTTTTAAATACAAAATATATCCAATTTATAATTCCTTTTTAGTATATATATATATATATATTATATATATATATATATGTATTAGTAGTTACAAATAATTTTTTTATAAATATCATGCAGTGCAACATAAGAGAAAGGCAAGACATGAGATGTCAAACCTGTAAATATATCCCAGTAGGTGATGCGAAGCATACTTCCCACCAAAAAGTGGTCTAAAAATCAAATTAATTTTAATTATTAAGCTGAAGGAAATCCTTTTTATTTAAATCAATCTAAATAATCAAAAATTTTTAACTTCATTCCTGAAAAAAAAAAAGGGGGGGAGGGAGCCGTATAAAGGGTTAAAATGAAATTGACACTATACAGATATTTTGATGAATAATCTACTGTAGATTTCTTTCTAAAGAAATATATCATTTAGCAAAGGAGATTTTAGACCCAATTAAATTTAGGGGTAACAGTACAAAATTACTCCGATAATGGTTCTTTTTTTTATATATTTTACTTTTTTCAAAATTAAAAAGTCCAAAAAAATTTATAAGGCCGCTGACAGATAATCAAAATTTTTTTAAAAGAAGTTAAAAATAAATTGATTGCTATTCAGCCCCCAAAAAGCTCTTATTTATTTTTAAACCCTTTCCCGCACCATGCTCGAAGCCCCTTTGTTTTGACTCGAAACAGTTTTCTTTTTTGCCCAGGGTCATCGGGAGAAACAAAACTTGAACTCACGTAACGAGTCACGGGGTTTTGCTTTTTCAGCAGGTAACGGTTTTAAAATTTTGGCAGAATCGAAACTCTCTAACCTACAGCTTCTCCAGCCAAAACCCTGAAACTATTTCGTCCTTCACCTTTGTATTGAATAGAAATGAGTCATGTGCAAAGACAAAAAAAATGTATATACTCCTAAAAAAACAGAGGATTCAACTCCTCAATAAATAAAAAATTTTTTTGATTTTTGAATTAATTGCTCTAACTACACCAGGGATGAGGCAAAGGAAATCAATTTTGAGCCATGAACAGGACCAGGACGACATCTGAGCTGATACCTCATTCTCTAGTTCACTTCAGCATCTCATTTGGGGCCGCGGTAGCCTAATTGTTTTGGTTACGAGCTCGTGGCCGGCATGTCAGGAGCTCGAACCCTAGTACCGCTGAAGACCCGCAAGGTAAGAGGCTGATGAACGTTAAATCTGTCGGGGTTCAAAGTCCTCCGGTTGGTATGGTGTGAAAGTAAGGAGAGCGTAAGTGCCAACACATTGGTCGTCCTCGTCCCTTGATCATAGTTTAAAATAACGAGGCACGTCACCAATAGCCCTTGTGGGGCTTTATAGTGCAATGTTAATAAGCACTTACTTGAAACAACACAGTGACTTTTAACGTGCGGACCTCAAAAGTCAATTTGAATCTCAGTCAAGTGACGAAGGTGACATTTCAGCTCGTATCTCTCTCCAAACTTCCAGACCACGCCCTCGTGAGAGCTTTGAGGTATGACATAGTTAATATACATCACCCTTTCTACACAGCAGATCTTCGGTGGTACCAGGACTCCGAGTGACGTCGCACTATTCAGCTACTCGAGGGCTTTTGGCGACGGACCTCGTAATTTCCGAGGCCACGGCACCAGGACTCTAATTCGTCAGCTACGAGTTTGGGACGATGACCACAACTCAATTTTTTAAATTTCTAACATGACAACATTCGATAATGTGTTGAGTATTTTTAATTAAAGGCTTGTGCGAATATTTTTGAAGATTTTGAAGTCTTCATATATTGGAAATTGGCGTGTAGAGCAATCCAAGACATATTTGTTTTTAATCCATATTTTCTAGTGTTAAAAACATAACCTTAACTGTTAAAAATAGAAACTATAAACAGAACTATTAAGGCTTTAAAAAAATCAAATCATTGTTCGTAACTAGATAGAAAAAAAAATTGTTCTTGCAAATATTTTTGCAATCATATCATAATGAAAGATTTTTTTTTTTTCAATCCAATCCAAACTTTTCATTGTTTCATAAACAGCTGCTTCAGAAAATCCCGCAGGATGTCGGAATCTTTCATTAGTTATCGAAATAAAGTTGTGGTGAAAGAAAGAAAAACCAAAGAAGAACAAAGGGAAATGAAATGCTTTTGATACAGTTTAAGTTTCACTTTGCTATCGAAACATGTCCCCCTAACTGATGGATTTCCTTTCTTTTAATCAAAAAAACATTTCTATCGTCTTCTTGGGTTTGATATAAATTTTATGTTCTACGTTCCACAAAATATAGTCAAGTTTTTATATATCCAGCTATTTTTTTTAAATCCTTTAAAAAAAATTCCTCGAGGAATTTTTTTTTAATGTTAAAATTCTTTAACTTTAAAAAAAAATTTGACCAATTCAAACCAAAAAACGTGAATCGTTTTTTTGAACAAAATATTCTATTAAGGGCTTTACAGAGGGCTATGGTGAAGAATGTTTTTTTGAAGCGCAGTCAAATGACAAAAATTTAAATATCTAGGGGTAAATTTTTTTTGCATTTTTTCAAGTAGTGAGTGGGAAATATTAACGTCGCACTGTTCAGCTCCCAGGGCTTTGGTGACGGACCTCGAAAGAACTATGGTAAAATGACGATTTTACTTTTTTCAAAGTGATCGAATGTTATATTAGCGTCCCCTTAAAAACAACGGGAGGGCTGGGGCATTTTAACCTCCTCAGCGCCTTAGGCACCTCAAATTTTACGCCCCCTCACTATTTCCAGGCACTCCCCCCCCTTTTATTTTTCCCGGGGTTTTTTTTGGGCGGGGGGTTTTTTCTAAACTCTTTTCTTTTTTTCCTTTCTTTGTTTTCTGGAAAACTCTCCATCCCCCAAACCCCCTATGGATCCGTCTTTTGGGTGGGTCCCCAGTGGTAAAGGTATCGCATCATGGCGGCGTCGAGTTCGGGAGTCCACAAAAGCCCACCGTGTGGGCACCGATGCACGTTAAATCTGTGAAGCTGAAACGTCCCCCCGTTGATGTGGTGTGGTGTTGGAGGGGGGTGCCATCACATTCACGTCGCTTGACCATGGTCCAGAATTACGGGTCCTGCCAAAAGCCCTCGTGTAGCTGAACAGTGCGACGTTAATATTCCTCACTCACCCGACTTGTCCCGAACTGGCAATGTAAAAAAAGGAAAGGTGGCATTGTTTGGCCTCTTTGTTCTTTCTTCCCCGACATCTCAAACCCGATCTTTTTGTAAATTTACAATAAATTAATGAAATCGTTTGAATTATAGTATTTTGAGTACACATTATTGTATGAACTGTTTTCAACTTGTTTATTATTATTTTTTTCGTCGTTTTTCCTTTACTGTATCAATTTTACAACAAATTTTTCTTATTTGATCATTAAAATCATTTATAACATCATTGTGTTTTTTTTCCGGGCTATCATTTTGAGTTTATAACTACATCAAACTGTTAAGCTAGCGCTTCTCAAACTGTGGGGTCCCCGGGGGCTTTTATAACCCCGGGAGGGGGGGCGACATACTAAAAAACAAAACCGAAATTTTTAAAAAAATTTTTAATTTTTTTTAAAAAAAACAAAAAACATTATGAATGAAAAATAATTTTGAAAATGAAAAAAAAAAACTTAAAAAAAAATTTACATGATTAAAACACTTATAAATTTTCATACTGCAAAATGTACTTTATAATTAATTTAACAATACCAAGTTAAGAACAAGTTTAAAAATTACAGTGACCCCCTGGGTTTGTCATCAAAAAATAAACAAAAAAATTTAAAGCATATCTTATTTCACGACTTATAATTGGGTTGCGTTATCCCCCAAACCGTCGTTTTTTTCCCCATGCACCTTATATGGTGTATTTAGGGGGGGGGGAATAAGTAAAAAAATTTTCTGAAATAAATAAACCTTCTCAAACACTTTGGGCCTTTTTTGCATTCCAAAACCTGGGGAATAATTTTTTGGATATCGTGGAAATTTCGGGAAAAACGTATATATCGACCGGGGCAATCAACCACTGGGTGGCGACCTCGGGGGGAGAGTTTAAAATTCTATTGTAATTTAGCAACAAAATATAGTATTATCGAATTCAATACATTGTTATTGTATGGAGGGGGGCGCGATGAAAGTTTTGATTGAATATTGGATCGCAAGTATTGAAAGTTTGAGAAACACTTTGTTAAGCTTTTCATTTTTCATAGTAGGTCTCATTTCAGTCTACTCTCTTTAAGGCAGAAATGCTTCTCTCATGACTCGCTAGACGGTGGTACTTTCGCTGTAATTTTAATTTTTTCTCTTTTTTCGCCCTCCAATTTCTTGCGCCCCCAAATCTTTTGCGCCCTAAGCACTTATCTAGTGTGCCTAAGCGGAAAACCGGCCCTGGAGGGCTATTGACGACGTCCTCGTAGTTTTGCACCTCGATCAAGCGACGAAGATAACACCTGAGCTGCCTCACCTCCCCCCAACTTCAATTACGGTTTTCAAGATAGGCCTAATAAAGTCGACTCAGGAGACCGCAGTTTGTGAAATTCATATATAGAGCCCTGATATATAACATTAAGTTATAGTTTAAAAAAAACTAAAAAACGCTCTTTTATAGTTAATAGGACTAAGAAGTAAAAAATAATTCTTAATGTAAGAATAAAATGATTAACTAGGCAATTAATGTCATTGTGGTAAAAACGGGGTTCTCGATATTGATTTTGTTATAATTTCTTATTAGTTCTATTCTGAAATGGAAAGTTACAGCGAAAATGTAGTACAAACACCCCACGCGCTATAAAAGTGGTTTTTTTAGTTTCTTGAAACAAAAATTTATTTTTCATTTTTTTGGTTCGATCCACAATAATAGCCTGTTTTCTTAGTTTTTTAAACTATAATTTATTCACTGATGAATTAATCTTAAATGTGTGTGCATCATTTTTTTTAGAATCTGGAATATCCATTACCATCCAATCAGTGCGTAGATACGCCCTGGTTTGCAAAATATAGGATCAGCCAACACATCCTTCCTTTTTTCGTATAAGGAACAATTTTTTTTGTAGTATTTGTTTTAACCATGAGCGTTTTCGCTTTAGAGTTGTAACTTAATTTTTTAGTCTTCAAATCTTGAAATGGGAATCGTTAATCTTGATGATCCTGATTAGAAGAATGAAAGAAAACTATTAAATTATTGTATTATCATCGGTCCTTGACCAGTGTGCAAAATTTCGAAAAAAAGTAAAAATCGAGTTCAAAAGATCCATTACATACAAGTGAAGCTAATAAAAGCGCAATAAAAGAAAGTGTAAAAAATAATAGATGCTCCAACTCAGTATTTAAAATTAAGTCTCTCAAGACCTCACGTACAGTGGTGTGTAAATTTAATAGCGAGATACCAGCTCAAATAACACCCTCGTCTGTGCATCGAAAGCACGAATCTCGTGACTAAAGGCCTTTTGTCGTTCTAATCCGTTTTTATAATACAAAAATATTCCCAATTTTCCAGAATTCCACACTATACCATGCCGAATTTATGGATAAACATTCTGGGGGGAAATTCCAGACATGAAACGTGGCTTTTTCATTTATTAATCTGCAGTTTTGCTGCCAGTCAACCACTGGCGCAGCTAATTATGAGTGGGCCCGGTATCAAAATTCCTTAGGGGGCCCTTTTTGGCACCCCTTAACGTTTAATGTTTTTTTACTAGTATATGTTGCGACCCCTGTATCTTGTAGGCCCCATATCACTCACACGGCAAATACGGCGCTAACTACGCCCTTGCAGTTAACAAATATGAATATTTAATTCATTAAAATGAAAAAAATATCATTGCATTACATTTGTCTAATTGTTTGATTTGAACGTTTCCAGCGAGTGAGAGTGTTTATTGAGAAAGCGTCGCATTGTAAAGTAACACGGGGGGCTATTGGCAACGCACCTTGTAATTTTGAACCTCGGTCAGGTGACGAAGATGGCACCTGAGGACAACGCCTAACTACCACATCAACTGGAGAACTTTGAGCTCGATAGATTTAACGTGTATAAGCCGCCTCTGCACAGAGGGTCTTCTAGTGCAGACGCTGATCGTTTATATTCGAGGGTTAAGATTACAGCAGTGCAAAGTACGATTCCGCTCGAAAAATCTCGAGTGTGCACACTTTTTAGTGAGCTCGAATTAACTCGGGCACACGCGTTACAGAGTTAAAAAATACTTCATTAAAGAATTTCCGACTCGAATTATGAGAATTAATCGAGATTAATTTCAATCTAATTAAAATTCATTCACTTTTTACATTAAAGTAGTAAAAGAAAAACCTAACATTTGAAAATCCTTCTAAGTTGGGTATTTGAAATCCGGGGAAGTATGTCTTTATAACCGGATATCGTAAAAAGATAGCGACGTGATGACGCATTATCAGCAGGTCTGTGACGTACGATAGTTCACTGGAACAGGTTGAGGAACGGATGAAATGTCATTCCTATTCCGTTCTGATTCAAACTGTGTAGATTTCACATGATGTCGCCCTTCACAAAATCTGCTATTTCGATTTCGCTTCGCAATCTTACCTCCGAAGTCCAAGGCCACTTAACGTAGGACGACGAAAAAGGAAAAATAAATAAATAATAACAACAACACCTGCAATGCCATCTTCCAATAAAGACTTTACTTGTAGTATGAAACATTTCTCGTCCTTCTTTGGCCGGAAGAAAATCAGAAAATGAATTAGCACCTGGAGGCTCTGTCGTATCTAAGATTTTCGCTTCGGCCTTGCTCGTAGTTCAATGATCGAGACATCCTGCAACGCACTAAGCAAGTAATTTTTTCTCAGCGCTGTTTGCTTACAATGAAAGGTCGCGTACATAAATATTTTAAAGGACATTGTTTCAAGGGAAATTATACAGGTCTTTAACCTAATCATTTTTTTAAATTTTGGTAAAAAAAATGAAACACATGTTTAGTAAGACGTATGTATGTGCAACACAGGGAAATTGCTTATTTCATATAGATACTAAATAACATGCATTAATGGTTAAAATGAATATATTTTTAAACCAATAAAAATTTATCTGAATTGCTTGTAATATACAGGTGGTTATCAAAATAACGGAAACACTTGTAAATCAAAGTGACATATTTGAAAGTGCTTCGTAAGCATTAAGATATAATGATAGCTACCAGAGTTTTTTCTATTAATAGAGATGTACATATTTTGGTTGTATGTGGCAGCTTTATTGAAGTTGTGTAAGTCTTGGATTTTTTCAAAAGCGTAAAAAAAATGTCGGACCTCTCAGATTTACAAAGGGAGCCAAATTGTAGGAGCCTGTTAAGCTGGAGCAAGTGTCCAGAAACACCCAACTTTTAGGTGTTTCTAGAGGTACGGTGTAAATCCATCTCTATTAGTTTCTAAATGCTTCACAACGCTGTGTTTTGCGTTAACAACCAACAGAATTATCTCTTTCTCAATAAAATCAAACCAAGCCCTGTGCGTTGGGCTGAAACAAAAGAACTCAGTTTCCTGAACACCAAATTCAGTCTAACACCCTCGCGCTCCAAACCCAATGGGCTCTCCTTTCCCTGTCCGTCTTGTTTGAAGGTCAATAACCTCCCTAAAAAACAGTAACCCACGCCCGATGATGAGGAGAGTTGCGCCATACATTCCATAATCTACCACCAACAGTAGCCAGATACTACATACAAAAGTGTCTAAAGTCATGGTAGCATGCACACAGCATTGCAAGACAAGCTCGGCAAAGCAAAATAGTTGACAAAAAGAGAAGCTCAGTGAAAGAGACTGATGGGTATTGAAGCGAATTGTAATGCCTAAAAAAACGAACTACTTTAAAAGTGACCGCAGAGATCAATCAGCATCTTGATTCTCCAGTGTCAATTCTTACAGTTAGAAGATACCTTCATAAACATTTACGGCAGAGTAGCAATTCCCAAGCCGCTAGTCACAGATGTTAAAACTGGGTTGATTGATAAGTGGACGAAAATAATATAGCCTGTGACGAATCATCTTTCACAATTTCCCCTACTACAGGATAGGTGCACGTTTGGAGGACACCTGCACAAGCATATAATCGTGATTTTCTCTTTCCAGCAGTCAAGTATGGAGGAAAATCTGTCGTGATATGGACCGCTGTTTCGTGGTTTTCTGTTAGACTAATCGTAACCCTCAAATAAAGAATCACTGGCAAGAAGTGTAAAGACATTTTAGCTTACCAGGTCCATCATGTTATGCAAACTTTGTTTCCTGCAGGAGATGGAGTTTTCCAGGATGATTCCAGAAACGCAACTATTTCATGCAGCGGGACTTGTCCGTTCAATACTTGATGAACACGAAGATGAAGTTAAACATCTGCCTTGGCCCACACAGTCACTCTACCTCAATATAATTGAACCATTATGGTCTATTTTAGAGCGTTCAATACGGAATCGATATCCTCCACCGGCATCTCTCTTAGAACTTCCACAATATTTCCAAAAGAATGGTACAATATTCCTCTAAATACTATTCAGAACTTATATGAATCGATTCTTAGATGAATCCAAGCTGTATTACAAGTCAAAGTTGGATTTGCACCATACCATTACAGGATTCTTTATAAATCTAAGGTGTTTCGGTTATTTTGATAACCACCTATATATTATACAACAAAATTTTATTCCTCTTATTTAATGTCTCAGACAATAAGATAGCGCTCTATATTTCCAGGTGGCTGGGGTAGCCTAGTCGTTATGGTCATGAACTCACGGCCAGAGAATATCACGGGTTCGAGTTCTGATGCTACTGAACAGTCACCATGTAGAGAGGGTTAAGTCTGTCGAAGTTCAATGTTCTCCCCTTAGCGTGGCGTGGTAGTTTGGTGTCATCCTCAGGTGCTCTCACTCCTCACCTCTTCTAGCACGGGCTTAGGATTTCCCAGACAAATAAAGCAAATCTTATTACTTTTTCTATAAGATATAAAAGCATAATTTTGGGAAACTGAATATGGAAAGTGCAGTTCTATAATTAAAAAGTTGACTTTCAATAAAAGCTCATAACTTCTCAATTAATGTCGCATTAAACCAATGGGACTGTTGACAGTGGATCTAATAATTTTGAACAACAATAAAATGAAGGAGACTACACCTGAGCTGGTAATCTCATTTGCTCAGCTTCTTCACTACTCACTAAAGGACTTAGAGATACAATTTTTTTTAACGTGCTGCAATTTTACTTCCCTTGACTGTCTAATCTTTAATGAAATCTGGATTTAAACACGCTTCTCGACTCGGGCATCACCGACTACAACGCTTGTGGGATTATGACTACTTGGATACCGTAGACTAAATTTACCACAGTTCTTATCCTAAAGGACCTTTTCGTGCTTAAGTGATTGTGTAGCTTAATTGTTAGGGTCGCTGTCCTCATTTGGTGAAAATCAAGTCGAGCCGAGGGCTTAGGCTCTGATTCAATTCAAGGCCCACTTTAAGAAAGAATGGGGGTTGCTGCATAGTAAAAGTAGAGCTTAGTTTTAAAGTCTTCGCATAACACGGTGCTAAAATTTTCAGAATATCAGATGAGATGTCCTTGTCAGTTAAGCGGAGCTCAAAATTACGGACTCCTTCATAAACAGCCCTCATGCAGCTCTAGATTGATTGATTGAATATTAACGTCGCACTGTTCAGCTACACGAGGGATTTTGGCGACGGACCACGTAATTTTGAACCCTGGTCGTGACGTGGACGACACTTGAGCTGGCACCCTCCTCTCCTAACTACCACACCACACCAACGGGAGGACATTTCAGCTCTCGACAGATTTAACGTACATCGCTGCCCTACACGGCGGGTCTTTAGTGGTACTGGGCTCGAACTCGTGACAAGGCATGCCACGATCCGATACCTATACCACTCGGCTACCGCGGCCACATGCAGATCTAGAGCAAGGGTTTTTAAATCTTTCTTTTCTTCTGACCTCTTTGGCCATAAATAAATTTTTCTTTTTACCGCTCATTTTATATATGCACAACTTACATTAGAGGTAAAAATATTAAAGAAGATAGGGGAGGGGGATTTATATTAACGTCACTCTTTAAAGCAAAATGAGGGCTATTGGCGGCAGACCACGTAATTTTGCACCTCGTTCACGCGTCGAGGGCGACACCTGAGCTGGTATCCCCTGTACAAACTAAACACTACACCAACGGGAGGTTATTGAGCCTCGACATATTTAACGAGCAATGGCCCCTCTACACGGTGGCTATTCAGTGGCACCAGGACTCGAGCCCATGACACCCCTCCCACAAGTTCGTGACCATAACCAAAAGGCTTCCGTAGACACATATGAATGAGTGAGTGAGTGAATATTAACGTAGCACTATTCCGAGCTTTTCGCGACGGACCTCGTAATTTTGAACCATGGTCAAGTGACAAGGTCGATGCGTGAGATAGCGGCCCCTGTTTTAACTTCCACACCACACTGACAGGAGGACATTTGAGCCCCGACATATTTAAAATGCGTCGGCTGCCACTGCACGGCGGGTCTTCAGCGGTACTGACCACGAACTCATGACATGCTGGCCAAGAGTCAGTTGCCTTGACCACCAGGCTACTGCGGCCTCTAGACACATATGGAAGAAAGTACTTAATTACACTAAAAAGAAGTTATCATAATGTATTTGAAGAACTAAGGTGTGTGTGTTTTCTGCACGTTAAATTATAATATTTCGTGCGATAGAAGTTTCAATCATTTCGTTAATTTATTAAACATGTTGGTATGAAGATTGCAAACGTTTACTTTGAATAACTACATTTTTAAATTGTAGAGTGATATTCTTGAATGCATAGATTGAACTAACACTATTTTCCTTTTTTTTTTCTTCATAAAACTGTAAGCGAAAAGAAAAGAAAATTATCTAATAAAAGTAAAAAAGTAAGATAATGTTAATGAAGTTTTTTTTTCCAACAAACTCTTTGATATCGTCCTGCGGCACAGTAGCCTAGTGGTTATGGTCACGAAATAGTGGTCAGTTCGCGTGTCCCGGGTTAGAGACGTTAAATCTGTCGAGGCTCAATGTTCCTCCCTTTGGCAGGATATGCTAGTTTGAAGAGGGATGCCAGTTCAGGTGTCGTCATTTGTTCGAGCTTCCAATTTACGAGGTTGGTAGCCAATAGCCTTCAAGTTCCTTTTTTGTGCGAGGTTTGTGCGCCTCAATCATTTGGTGTCATACTGGTCATTTGACCGTAGATCCAAATTACGTCTTCCTACCCCTAATGCAGCTTCTTGATTCTATTTTATTATTAATAATAATAATGCCATACTTTGACGCAACACTGGCCACTGGGGATGGAGCTCGTACTTCCGAGCTTCGGTCAAATGACGTGAACGAAACCTGAGCTGGCACTTCACTATCCAAACTTCTACACTGAGCCAACGTGAAGGCTCTGAGCCTCAACAGATTCAGGGTAGCTTTTAAATTCGATGCTAATAATCAACCAAGCACACATAACTGATTACTTATTCCGTTGTTTTACAATGTCCCTTTTTTGTCTGAGTGAGTGAGTGAATATTAACGTCCCACTATTCAGCTATTCAAGGGCTTTTGGTGACGGACCTCGTAATTTTGAACCATAATTAATGGAAGAGGACGACACTTGAGTTGACACCACCTTCTCCTAACTTGCACACCACACCAAAGGGAGGGCGTTTGAGCCTTGATAAATTTAACGTACATCGCCCCCGCACATGGGTCTTCAGCGGTACTAGGCTCGAACTCATGACACGCCAACCACGAATCCGTTACCTTGACCACTAAGCTACGGCGACCTTTTGGCTACGAAAGCGTAATGGTTATGGTCACGAACTCATGACTTGTGTGTCGGCGGTTCGAGTCTGGGTGCATTGAAGATTCATCGTGCACAGGAGGAAGATGAACGTTAAATCTATCGAACTCCAAATCCACCCATTGGTTCTGGTGATGTGGTTTGAAGAAGGCGGTGCCAGCTCAGATAGCGTCCTTATCACCTAATCGAGGCACAAAATTACATGGTTTGTTACCAATAGCTCTCGTGCTGCTTTAAGGCTCATTCACACCAAGGCATACAAACGTCGAGTGTTAAGCGTCAGCCAATCAGAGACTTCTTCTCGAGGCGAGAGAAGATTCTGATTGGCTAGACGCTTCCTGACGTTGACCCTTGTGTGAATGCGGCTTTATAGTGTGACGTTAATAAAACTATCAGTCTTACTCTACAGTGTCCTTAAATTAATCCAACCAACCAAATATTAACGTGATCAAGATTAACTTCCCTTTCTTGTTGCTTACGTAATTTTATCAAATTAAATTGTAAATTATGGTTAATATTATCATTTCCTTCTTTTCTTGTCGGGTTGAGAATTCTAGTGTTTCCCTTTATAAATTATTCAGAAGTTTGACTTTTTCCAAACAGTTAGTATGTACTTCTGTGTTATATATATTCTGCGTTTTCTTCTTTTTTTACAAATTTACTTTCTTATTATTACAATATTAAATTGCATGTCGTAAGTTTTGTAATAAATAACAATCTTATTTATAATAATTGAAATTTGATTTGGATTCTACCCGAGGTTGTGTATTTAGTAAAAGCTTTTTAACTAGCATTATTTAAAAGAATGAGTATCTAAACATTATTTTTCTCTGTTCCAAACTAGGCACATTTTCTTGCAAATATTAACTTTTGAATTTTAACATCTGAAAACGACGAATATAAGTTTTCAAAATCAAATATTGTAAAAAAAAATGCTAATAATGTTAAAGGAATTGGGTATTTTCTCTTTGAGAGATTGCTTTGTAATTTAGTACAAATATAAAATAACTTCTGTGATGAATCGACACTGTTGCATATCAAATTTAACAGATTCTAAGATTCTTAAAATTCTACATTTAGTTTGGTGTGGGAAGCTAAGCGAATGAACTAGTTCAAATGTCTTTGTTATCTGATTTTGGAACAAGAATTCTGTAAGTGAAGTGTCTTCGCCTAAATTATTTCTATAACTCAAAGGATGTTTTGTGTACACGTTGGTAGGGTTTTCATTTGCTCGACTGCTTACAATTGCAAAGACCAAAGGAAATATGATTAAAATGTTTTAAAACACTGATTTTATTGTAAAAGTCAGCTGCTAGCAAACTTATAGCAAAAGTGCAGGGGAAATGAAACTATATCCAAAATTCACTGAGGATTAACTACTGTTATATAGGGTTCCTTTCCCGAGTTACCGGGAAATTGTACTTTTCCGTACTTTTTGTATTCCCGGGAACAACCCGGGATTTATATAATCTATGAGGTAGCTATTTTTGACTTGAATGTGGATTTCAACATCGGCTATAAATTTTAAATATTTAAAACTACTAATACTATATGTCCAATTCTTAAAAATATTACTTAATTTGTTTTCTTTAATGATTTTTTGGATACTCTTTTTTTATTATTATTGAGCTATTTAATTGAATCAGAAATTCGAAGAGATGAGTCCCCAAACTTTGGGGGAGAATATTCTTAAGCAATCTCGAAACTTTTATTATTTTTCTTAACCAAACTTTCGTGGGAGATTCTTACATTAATTTTATTTATATTTGTGTAACAATAATATAGCAATTCCATAAAGAAGAAATTGGTTATACAAATAAAATATTTTAACAGACGTAATCATTTAGCAGTTCATAAATTTTCAGGTATTTATTAATAGTAATCTATTATTGATAGTAGCAACATCAGTGAAATAATTGATTCAGCTTCGATTGATACTTTTCAAACGCATGAGTCTCAATAAAGTAACCTTAATTTTAGTAACTATTTTTTTTAATGTGAATTTTTCTTGGGGACTTTAAATTTACAAATTCTTTAATTGTAACATTTATTCTGTGTCGCTAACAATTTCTGCATTTAGTGCCAAAAGTGATAAATTTCATTAAAAAAAAGTTACAACTTTTAATTTAGGGAGATTTTTCCTGCGTATATATGATAAAAACGAAAATTCAGTGATATAACAGCATCTGTAAAATAAAGTGTGGCGTATTTATTATGAACTACGTAAATTCTTTTGTGAAAATTTTTAATGTTTTTTCTTCAGAATAATTATTACTTTTAAAATACTTTCTGCAGATTTCATTTTGTATTTAGCTCAATATATAAGAAAAAAACGCAGATAGTAATTTTAATTGGCGGTAACTCTGAAATTAATGTGATTTTTTTTTTAAAAAAAATCATAGGTACACCTCTTTACTGAGGTCTGAGCTATATACAGGCAAAATATTATTATAATAGAAGCACTTTTTAACAAAAGGAGAACATTTTGAAAAAAGGTTATTCTAAGCTAATTTTTTGCCGAAATATTGTATTTAAATAAAAAAAATTTGTCAAAATGTCTTTAAGACAATTTTTTCACGTATTCTGATCTAAGTGACACTAAATATCATGAAAATTATCCATTTATGCGCTTTTTTTAAATCACGGTTCCGAACGCGCGTAGTCGGATACCTTAATTGCCAAAAATTGGTACTTCTACTTGAATTTATTTTTATGTAAACGAATGTGCTAACATGATTATTTTAGTCATTGTCCTATAAAAGTCGTTAAATAAAATTCTACCAATATTTTTAAAAATAGTAATGTAATTTTTCATTGCGTAAAGATGAGAAACCGCTTTTTTAATGCAAATGTTTTTTGTTTTTTACAGGTATGCGCTCCATCTTGGTAATAGCAATAACTTTCTTGCTCATCATGGACGTTTTTTCTCAACAATTGGAAGCTATGATAGCTGGAAAAGCATTGCATAAATTCGCTCGAGTTAAAGTGAAAGCAAAAGACAAGAAAAAAGTTCTGTACGGCGCTGGAGCTGTAGTAAAAACGGGTAAAAGTGTTGTTGAAGGCGCCATTGGCAAACCATTGAAAGTGATCGGAATAGTTCTAGGTCCTCTAGGCAAACCTTTAAAACTTGCTGGAACAGTATTAAAAGCAAAATCGGTTGCAGATAAAGCGAAAGCTTCAGTTTTAACAGTGAAGAAGTTATCGAGGATTCTATTCGTTTTGGATGAATTGTGTATAAATCTTTAAAGTATTATTGACACAGAACTTTCTAATCAAATTCATTAGATTTAAGAGCAACTTTTCTAAAGGCTTTTTCCTCTGTTCTATTGAGTAAATGGTTCCAGAAAATGGAAAATATTGCGTTCAAGATACTTTCCTTGGAAGTTTAGGATATTATCAAAATGCCTAAGCGATTCATTAGAACTAGAATCACTTAGTTAGAAAAAGTGATTTCGCTGAATTGTTCAAATGTGTTTTCTCGCTGAATAACCTCTACTGAAACTGAATGGCAGATTACCCTTTCAAAATATGAAACTATTAAGTTTTCAAAACGAACTGATATTTTAAATCTTTAAGCATTTTTAATCCTAGTGTGTTGTACATAATTTATTAAAACTTGATATATTTTGTTGAAAAGCTTTAAATAAATCGCAATATTTTTGATTATTTTGCTCATTTTTAATTCTATTCGTCGGTGCTAAAATACACTAAAATTTTTAAAGGTCATATTATGGTCTTGATTTTTTTTTAATGAGAAATTATGAAAAATGAAACCAGATAACAATGGTAGTATTAATTTATCCATATTAGTACTTCTCATACATATACCTCCAACCTTAACCTTGGATAACTTGAATCGGTGTTACTCTTATCCAATGGTTCCCAAACTTTAACCCACCGACCGCTTTTTATAGTCTCATCTTGCCCACGGACCTCCAAGTGAAAAGCTACATAAATGCATAGTATAAAAATTACAAATTAAAAAAATTTTGAGTTATTTATTGAAATTACAACTTTTGTTTAAAATAAAAAGTTAATTGGATGAATTTGAAATGTTATGAGTGTGCATTTATATTAGTCTCGATGTTAGTAGCAACCGCAAATCCCACACGAGCATTAGTTTTTAGTCGATTTCTTTTTTTTGTGTGATAAGATTTTTTACGCCACTGAATCCACGTTACACCAAATTCGAAGATGGGAAAGTAGTCAACAACTTCTGTACAATAACCCATAATGCAAGGTATAAAAATTGGGATCTGTTTTTATAACCATATAATTTGTAATATCCTTGTTCAAACATTAGTTTAAGTCCCACATTTGTGGATATTTCAATAAGATGCTCCTTTATTAGCGTGGATTTATCTGTGTTTGTGGGATCTGAGTTAGTCCACACGCAAAATGGTTCAATACCCAGTCGGGAATATCAAAGTGTATTATTTAAATTACCCATTGTTCAGGGATCCCCAAATCAATTTTTATTTTCCACGGACCCCCTGAATATCGGGGACCACTGGGGTCCATAGGGGCCACTCTCTTTGGGAACCACTGCTCTGATCATTCGATTCATAGACTACAAATTTAAAAAGCGTTTTTTTTGTATTTCATTAATTTCAAACAAATTAGTGTCCATCTTAAGATCGAGTTTAAATTAAAAAATATGAAGAGTTGGAAAAAATTAGCGTTTGCAAACTCTTTTGGGCCTAAATTTTTAAATTCTGCTCTCCACTAATATCTTTTACAGTAATTGTATTGCATTGGCCCACGTATCTTTTCTTTTTAAAAGCAGAATGATAGTATGCATTCTTCGTCTGTTTTCTGCTCTGTTTGTCGCGTTTTCTGTGAGCTTTTCGATATTGGGAATATATTTTGTCGGACCATCTTAACTTTGACAAGATTATTAAGCTAATATGACAAAAAAAAGCAACTGTAGGAATTAAAGAACGAGGATTTATGGACCACTTTTTCTTGCAATTTTTATAAGGATGTTTTACAAGCGATATATTGTTTCATGTGTGTGTGAATGCGGTGCAGTACACAACGGTGGGGTTTAGGGGTTCAAACCCGTCCTACAGATCAACAGATTTTTAATATTTAGCATAAAGATTGTCTCGGATTTCATCCAGTATTTTTTAAAAGTATAACTTTCGATGAAAGTTGTTTGTGCACCCCACTATATGAACGTGAATGCTGAAGTTCAGGTAATTGCAAAGCGGCGTCATCAGAATCAACAAATATTAGTTTACGATTTCGGTAAAAAATATTCAGTTTCTTATCGGAAAGCAACGCATATTTCTCACTCATCAATTAAGACAGAGGGTGGCAAACTTGTAAGTGAAACAGTATTAGGTGACGAATACCCATTATAACAAAGAGCCACATGCACTTGAGCCCCTGGGGTAGCTGTTGCGATCGAGACTGTCATGCTCCAATTAATATTTTTCATAATATTTAAATAAAACTTAACAAAGTTTTTCCATTCTTTCCAAAACTAAGAACTATTGAAGATATTTTTTACTTCTGTGGCGCAATGCAAGAGCAACTATGATCAAAATATTAATATTAAGAATTAAATTTTCAAGCCTCGTGGAAAAATGTTCCAACAAATAGGGCAAGAACTTTTAATTCTGAAATTACATGTTTCCCACTTATAATTAAAATAGACTTGGATTGTTCCTGCATACAAGTTATTTCAACTCTTTATTTACTCGCAAAGTACGGAATGTGTTTTTGTCGCTTCTATTGTGAGCTTATGTGTGCCTCTTGCTCACATTTAAGAGTGCTTCCTAACTCGTGTAGGCAAAGAAGCAAACGTTATTGGAAATCAAATGAATGTCTTCCCATGACGGGATTTCAACCAATAAATCAGCTTTTGCTGCTTTAGAACTAACCTTAATATGTTTACTGATTCTCAATTTAAAAAATTGATACAGAAATTTTAAGCCAGAGTCGAATGTTTAATTGTAGACAAGAATAAGGTAAATCTTTTCGATAGATAATTATCATAAAGGAAAAAGATAGAAAAGCAATTTTTAGAGCAAATATATTTTTAATTCATTTATCCTGAGTTATGACATGAATTTCTTCAGTTATCTTAGTCGGAGCTTTATTGTATTTCATCCATATTTCCGATTGCTTCAACACCCATTCATTCAAAGACTGCAAAATTGTCTTTTTCTTTTCCCGAATTCATCTTAAAAAATTTTAGGATGGTAATACAAGGCAAATACGCATATTGGCCGATATTAATATTAACGCACGTTAAACGTAACTTCTGCATATTATCACAAAACAGGGGCATAGCTACCACCGCATCGATGACACGGGTCTCCTAAGCTTCAGAGCCCTAAAATATGCAAGCAAAAAATCACATTGGTATGGGGCCCTAAAAAAGATCCTGGAGGAATTCTGATACAGGGCTAATTCCAGACTAGCTATATTAGATTTTTAGGCGTTTTCAACAAATCTTGATAAGTTGAAAGTGTATACAATTGCGCGTATATAAAACGTTTTGCTATTTATACAGGTGGTGAGAAGGCAACTGGAGCATCTCGAATTCGGACGATTGGCAGGAGTGGGTAGTCTATTTGCTCGTTGTTCCTCACTTGTTAAGGCATTAATTGGGAGTTAAAGGTTCCGTGGAGTGGCACAAAAGAATTACTGTAAAATCCAATTTTTTTTACAGTGTATATCGCGTTAAAAACCTCATATGTCTGAAAAAGTTTGCGCAACGTGCTTTTACATAGGTTAACTTCACAGTTATATACAAAAATCTATGCTTGTATAAATACCCATAGTTAAATAAAGTAAAAATGTTTCTTCATTATTATTAACCTAAATTTAATAATTTCTATTTACAGTGTTAAACTTTTTGCTATTATTTATAATTACATCTTTTAATTAAAATTTTATGTATTTGATAAATATGATGCTTGTGTAGGTGCAGCCATCTAGTGGCAAATAATTACACTACTAAGTCAGAAGTTTATTACGAGAATGTTATACAAGACCTCATTTAGTAGAGTAACGGGTTCGGGTCTCGCATCCCTCGAAACAACACTGATGCTTAAATCTGTCGAGAAAATCCCTTACTTTGACGAAAAAACGCCAGAAACCAAGCAATTATTTTGAGAATGTTCCAATAACAGAAATGTGTGCAGATAGCTAAATAGAATTTATACCGTGCTGCCATCTCTGTATAAATATTTCAACTAACTACTTTGCAACATTTCAGAGAGCATATCATTTTTAAACGAGTATCGAAGTTCATAATATACAATTTCTTTCTTTTTCATATATAGAGTAACTATTCCCTTAAGGAAATCATAATAGATTGTGTGTCGAAAATCGGGTTGCAAAATTTCTCGTACTGAATATTCACGGGTAAAAAAAAATTGATAACGGTTTATATAACTTAATAGTATTGTGCTGTGTATCTCCTGGATGCAAGAGCTTTGTAATTCTTTAAAAAAAAAAAATAATAATGATATACTTCTATGTTTAAAAGTTAATGATTTAGCCTGAATTTTTCAGTGCATCGATATTTAATTATGCTGTTCAAGGGGAAATTTTCTTTAAATTAATATTATGTAAATATTGTATATTCATAACAAGTTTACGCCCTAGATTTTTAGCAATTCCGTGAGAAAAGTTCTAGTTCAAGTAAGAGCTTAATGCGTGTAAAAGTTCTCGGTTCTTTGAGAAATTTAGTTTTTTTTTCTCCTTTTTGAAGCATTTTTTAAAATTCTAAATATTATTACCGTAAGACGAGAATTAGGATTAAATTTAACACTTTTCGAAAGTATTCTGTAAAATAATAAACGGATATTACTATATGGATACTATACAAGCCAAGTAACTGATTTCCGAAAGGAGAGTATAACATACAGTAAAATACGTTTAACGCGAAAATGCTTCAGATGAAATATCGGTTAACACGAAATAATACAATGGTCCCGATAAACTTCTATATATTTTCATGCATTTTTTTCTGTTGACATGAAACGAAAATCGCTTAACACGAAAAGATTTCCCTTCTGGGAATGAACAAAATACGGAAAACAATCGCGCAGGCGAGATTAAAGAGGGGTGTGAAATGAAATGGAGGTGGTTTCACACCTTTCGTATAAAGGATACTAGCTTGAGACTGAAATACCCTAGGAATAGCCTGTGACACGAGCCAATTTTGTTTATCTAAGCTACTTTCACCCTCCACCCCTACAAACGCCACACTAAAACATCTCATCTCATCAGTTGGCTATGGAATTCGGTGACGAGTACATCGCAGTGGGGTGCGATTTGCTTTTTTTTTCCTTTTTTTTCTTTTTTCCTCTTTCAATTTTAGAAGAATTGTTTTACGAGCACAATGGAAAAGAACTCGGGGTGAAAGCTAACATCTATTTCATTTAAAATGAAGATGGAGCTTCTTAAGGCTATTGATCAAAAACAGAAGATGTAAACGGGAAATCTGTAAAGATTTTGGTAGTGCTAAATTTTGCGTTAAATTGTACATTTTTGCTTTTGTTTCATTGATTTTTTATGAAATGCATTTTTTTTACATATCTACGTAAAACGAATTTTGCCCTAAATAAACTTAATTTTGTTTAATATATTGTTGAGGGGTTTTTTTTAATAACTATCTTAAACCAGTCAAATATATACAGTAAAATACGTTCAAAGAGCGAAATGCTTAAGACGAAATATCGGTTAACACGAAATAATGCAACAATCCCGACAAACTATGTATTTTCATGCATTTTCCCTCTTAAAACGAAACGAAAATCGCTTAACACAAAAATATTTCCCCATTGGGAATAAACAAAGTTCGAAAAACACCAGCCGCACAGGCGGGTGTGAAATGAAAGAGGTGGTGTCACGTGTTTTTTTTTCGTAGAAAGGGAACTAGCTTGGCTTTGAAATATACCCTCGGAATAGCCTGTGACACGAGCCTATTTTGTTTATCTCAGCTTCTTTCCCCCTCCAAACGTCACACGAAGTATCTCATCATTTGGCTTTGGAATTTTGTGACGAATACATCGCAGTGGGAGTAAAAATCAGTTTTTCTGACGGTTCGAGTTTTTTTTTTCTTTTTTTTCTTGTTGTTTTTTATATTAGGAATTTTTTTACGATCACAATGACAACGAGCTCAAGGAGGAAAGCAAGCTTCTATTTAGCTTAAAATGAAGATGGAGCTTCTTAAGACTATTGATCAAAAACAGCAGACGAATGTACTAAATTTCATTGTTATTGTGAATATTTTTATTTCAATAATTTTTATTAAATGTACGCGTATATGCATATCTATATAAATAAAATATACTCCAATAAACTTAATTTTGATGAATATGTTTTTTCTTCCTTGTAATATCCTTTAGCACAAAAAAATACTTCAGTCCCCCTCAGTTTCGTGTTAAGGTATCCGACTACGTTCAGAACCGTGATTTTGCAAAAGCGTGTAAATGGATAATATTTATGATATTTAATATCACTTAGATTAGAAAATTATATAAAACTGTTTTAAGAATAGTATTACAATAAAAAATTATTTAAGTACAATATTTTGACAAAAAAAGAACATAGAATGACCCATTTTCAAAATATTCTCCTTTTGCGAAAAATGCTTCTTTTATAATATTTTGCCTGTATATAGCTCAGACCTCTGTACAGAGGCTCAACTAGAATTTTTGAAATATAAAACTTAAAAGTGGGTTTATCCATGTTTTACGACAGTAGAGGGGAGAAATTTTAAGAAAAAAACGCCGATAATTATTTCAATTGATGGTAACTCTGAAAATAATGTGAGGGCTGCGGTAGCCCTGTGGTCAAGGTATCGTATCATGGCAGGCACATGTCATGAGTTCGAGCCCAGTACCACTAAAGACCCGCCATGTAGGACAGCGATGCACGCTAAATCTGTCGAGAGCTGAAACGTCCTCTGTCGAGAGCTGAAACGCTGAACCATGGTCAAGTGACGTGGACGACACCTGAGCTGGCACCCCTTCTCCTAACTACCACACCACACCAACGGGAGGACGTTTCAGCTCTCGACAGATTTAGCGTGCATCGCTGCCCTACACGGCGGGTCTTTAGTGGTACTGGGCTCAAACTCGTGACATGCCAGCCACGATCCGATACCACTCGGCTACTGCGGCCACCCTGGCGTCATTAAAGAGCTGCCGGATAGAAGTACCCTGTGACGATTTGAAAAAATTGATGAGTAGCGGGAGACTTAAGAAAGTAAATTATTGTTTTATTACTGCTATATTCTTCATCAGAATATTTACATTTATATGCATGTCATTCAAACTATGGAGTATTTCAGTTCTGCGGAGTATGTTATTGGTAAAGGAGAAGACAAGCATAACATCTCTTTTCGAGTATTTCAAACGGACTGTCTTTCCACTCTTTTAGTGTAGGGGCGATCCCTTCTTGCACCTCGAATTTCACTCGAGGTCTGTCTCGCAGCTCGAATCCAGCCGTTGGATTTCTCTTGGCCGTCGGTTGTTGGTGCGATGTCCGATGAAAGGACCCCGCATTATTTTAGGGGTGCACATGAACGGTTTAATGTTATCTGTTTTGGGAAGTCGATCTTGCAGCTTCCAGGCGGGAAAACGTTACAGGCCAATGCACGTTAAATCAGTCGAACTGAAAGTCCTCCCGATGGCATGGTGGGTTGTGTAGGAGATGAAGGTGCCAGCTCAGGTGTCGTCCTCGTCACTTGACACAGGCTCAAAATTAGGAGGTTCTTGAACAATAGCCCTCGTGTTTTATAGTACTACGTTAATATAACTCTCCCACTCACACACCCTTCAAAGAATATTAATTAATAGCCTACTGAAGGCTTATCTTTTAATATTTCAAGAAATAAATAACTAAAAAGAAGTTCCTCCTGGTCTAAGAGAAACGAAAATTCGGACTACGCCGTACTTAAAAAAATTATATAAACATTTTTACATATGTTTTAAAAATGACAATCCTTGCTAAAGCAAATATTGTGTTTTGCTTAAATAAGAATGATTTCATAATGCGATGCATTTCAAATTAACAAACGTACATATTTGCGCGAGTTTAATTAAATATCATTTTAATACAGTTTTTCCTATGTATCAGGTGAATGAAATTCTCATTAATCAATAATTCATCGCTTATTTTTTTTTTTTAGAAAAAGTATGCCTTTTCTTGAATTGTGGGGAAAACTCAATTTTTTAAACTTAAAAAAAAAAAGTTTTTAATAATAAAAAATAATTATACTTGTTTTAAGAATGCCTTAAGTGCCTTTTTTTATTCACGAAAAATTGAAAATTGTGAAAATTTCTCTTTCAACAAAAAAAATTCTTTATTGAAAGCTATATATTTTCCGTGTTATTTAAATATTTGGAAATATATAGATAGTGTAACAGAAATAAAAATATCATTTTTGTTCCCAGAATAAAAGCAATGCTTTCACATACATACATATATACTGAAACATAGATGTTTAAAATGGATTATTTCTGAAGAGAATTGAGAGTTAAGGACAAAAATCTTTGCAAAACATATTTTTTACAAAATATATAAACTTTCAATCAAAAGTTGAATACATCATACGTATTTATAAAAATTATCCCATTAAATAACAAATATATATATTTTTTTCAAAAATTCAAAAACAAAATAAAAAAAATAATAAACTGCTCTTAAGACAGTTTATTACAAATTTTTATCTTTTACTATTTTCAAAAAACTATAAATATTTGTTTTCTTTCCCTTCCGGATTTATTTTGTGGTATTTATTTCACATGTTTCTCAAACTTGGGGCGCCCCAGGGGCTTGATAATACGAAGGGGGGGCGAGCATGTCAAAAGTCGAGAATAAAAAATTACTTTAAAATGTCATAAAAATTTTTCCCAAAAAGGGAACAAAAAATAATATTACATTCGCATAAAAAAAAAAAAACTTTAATTTTTTTTTTTATCTCTTCCCTTTAAAATTAGAAAAAAAAAAACAACATAATACTTTTTTTTTTAAAAAATATATATAAAATTTCAAAATATCTATTACTTAAAAAAAATTTCAAATATTTATAATTTGAAAATAACACACAAAATTTAATATTTTCTTGATAGTTTGGTGGGTTATAATTAAGATAGTATATTGTAGTTTTGGCGTCAAAAGTGGGGAGTGAATATTAACGTCGCACTGTTTGCTACACGAGGGCTTTGGCGACGGACCACGTAATTTTTTAACCATGGTCAAGTGGTGGACGACACCTACTGGCACCCCCTCCTAACTCCCACCACACCAACGGGGGACGTTTTGTTTGTTTGGTATCCCCCCAAATTTTATTCCCCCAAATTTTGGGCGTCAAAGGGGGACCCAATTAATTTTAATTTTTAATGCATTAATACTTTGTTATTGTTTTGGGGGGGGAAAAAATTTGTGATTGAAAAATTTGGGGGCCCAAATATTGAAACGGAAGCACTGATTTAAAAAGGGTTGGATTTTCTAAATAAATTCTCTAAAATTTTCTCGCTCTTAAGGAAATGTCTTTTCTTTGCATTTATCTGCATAAAATCCTCGAAACCCCGTCAACACATCATATCTACAGAGTGTTCGGAAATTTCACGTAAAAAGGCCCGGAGGTGGTTATATCAGTTCTGGGGGAAAAATTAAAAAATTTTCCCATCCAGATTTAAACGAGGACGGGGTATTTTGAAAATTGAAAATTGGCTATCCTGCGTCATATCATTAGGTAATGTGACCACACATTTCACGTTTTCTCAGTGAGTTTTTCACTAATGTGATCTTGCACGATCAATCACAGTCTCAAATCGGGCAAAAAAACCCTTTTCCCGGTTTTTGTTTAAAAGGGGGA
>BMAV01012555.1:0-62561 GCA_019973955.1 Trichonephila inaurata madagascariensis
AAAAGCATGAAGCCGTATTTTATCATTTTCCAAAGTAATATGCTGATTTCAATTTCCCTCAAAAATTATGTTTAACGTGATCCCCTCCCCCCTCCAAAATCTTCTTAAAACTGAAAAAACATTACACATTTTTAAGAACATATGTTTAATATATGAGTTGAACTAAGGGTACAAGTTTTGCAACATCGTAAAGTTCTCTATACACGTAACTGAATATCAATGCTCTAAGAAGCCCAGTGTCTGAGTGGTAGTGTATTGCGCTTCCACATGTCCGGGGTTCAAATCCCAGGCTTAGCAAGGTCACGATTTGGCTTTTCATCCCTTCAGTGGGTCTATAAATGAGTACCAATCTTGCTTGGGACCTGAAAAGTAGGGTTTTTGCGTTAGACTGACCACCTGACCGAAACATCTGCGCACGCGCCCCAGTGCCTAATGTCACGCAAACTGAGATAGACATAGGAAGCTTTGGTCCGCATGGGCTGTTGAGCCACTAAGTTCAGTTAAGTTTATTACTGCTCTATAAAATGTATTCAATAAAAAAAAGTCTCTGAAATCTATTCTGTAATGACCACTTTTTTATATTTTGCTTAAATCTTCTATTTCTAAATCTTCTAACTTTAAAGGGGAAAAAAAAAACTCAAATCTATATAACAATATCTATGAAAGACGATATATTTTGCTGCAACAAACTGCATTCCGAATATTTTTTTTTGTTACCGTAAGCAAAAAAAAAAACCAACAACAAGTCTCGTTTCTGAACAATTTTCTATTTCCGATAACTCATCTGCCTAGAGTGTCCTTTCACCCATGTTTCGACCAAGTCATTTTCAGCGCTATTAACCTTTCAGAATAAGGTTTTAAAATGTAAGAAGTATTGCAATCTTTTATCACGTACACCGTTGCATTTTGCATCTTTATGCAAATATAATATAACCATTAAACTGTCGTTTTGATAGTTGTAACATTTCACGTCATTTAAAGTAGCAATATCTTATATAGGCGAGCAGTATTGTGCATCGAAACATTTCTTCCGCGTTTGAAGCAGTTTCTTTGACTTCATGTTCATAGGGAAATAAAACGCCAAAAATCATTGGTTAAAAAAGCAAATAAAAAACGTAATAGACAAAAAATATGATTCCTGATTAATTTACAATTTTTATTGCTCTAAAATGACGCAATATTTGTAAGAATGCGTCAACGAAAATGTAAAATTCTTTTAAAATGTGTTATCCGCTTCATTATTTAATTTAATAAATTGTTATTCAATTATAAAACACTGAAAGAGTAACGGACTTGTCATGTCTCATGGAGTCCATGTGATTAATTTCAAAAGAAATTGTTCAAGAATAAAACAACACACTTCCTCCCACCACCAACACAATCTTGGTCGCACGGGCGCAAAAGAAAAACTCCAAGAGTTTCTTGCTTATTTATATTTATTTTAACAATATATACATACTTCTTATAAAACAATTATTATTTACTTCTTATGAAACAATTAAAATAGGTGTTTGAAAGAAAAAACTGTACAAATACAAAAATATGTGTTCAAATTTAATCCATGTATTGGTTTAATCCGTTTTAAAATTGGCAACAAACATCAACTAGTGTTTGACTATGAAAAAGTGGCCGCGGTAGCCTTGAGGTCTAGGTCACGGAATCGTGGGTGACATGTCATTAGTTGGAGCCTAGTACCGCCGAAAACCTTCCGTGCAGAGGAGGCCGATGGATGTAAAATATGTCAAGGCTCAACCATCCTCCCGTTGGTGTTGTGGAAGCTAGGTGGCCGCGGTAGCCGAGTGGTATAGGTATCGGACCGTGGCTTGCCTTGTCATGAGTTCGAGCCCAGTACCACTCAAGACCCGCCGTGTAGCGCGTGAAGCTTTATAAAGCAACGTAAATATAACTTTATAAATATCATAGATTAAGAAAAAAACACGCTTATTTGAAAATCATAATTAATGATGCATCAAGTTTTTCAATGAATTTTGTCAAAAATTAATTATATGTTTTTAAAAAAATTGTTTAATAGATAAAAACACACTCACAATATAATAAAGTAAAAGACGCAAAATTAAGTCTTAAATTTTTGTGCTTAGTTGTTACTTCTCGTCTTCAAAATATCCATTAATTGTCATTTACAGACTTTAATAGAGCGTTACGTTAAAACACATTGTTAGTTGTGTTGTAGATCATTTGATAGCAAGTGAGGACCTCATCATGTTTATTAACATTTTATTACAAATCTGGAATAGATGACTTTTGCAAGTAGCCTTATTATTCATTACTCTGTAACATCTAGAAAATTCCACAATAGTTTGCCTAATGAGATACGCACTTGAATTAAGAATCTTTAGAGATTCCGCGACAGGTCATCATCTTTCATTATCTGACTATTCATTAAAGTTCCACTGCGTGGAGGAAATGATACACGGTAAATCTGTTGAAACTGTCTACGATGACGTGGTGCTGAAGTCTAGAGAGTGGGACTCGAGCTCTGGAGTTATTCTCGTCACTTGAGCGTGCTTTTGAATTACGAAGTTTTTCGCCGATAACAGGGTGGCTTCCGAGTGCGAAATTAATAAATCGATCATTACGTTAAAATATTTTTTAGGATTAATAACTTTGAAGCATCATAATTTTTTTTAAAACTGATACAATGTTTTCTCTTTCACAAACTATATACGGATAGATTGAAAGATAAAGCAAAATATAAGCTGCTTTGTCTTGGATAGAAAAAAAAAGTGAATATTAGGAGAAAAAATGACAATAATTGATTTTAAAAAGTTCCAAATTTAATTCCCTGAAAATCTTAATAAAATTTTGGAAAAATAAAGTGATAATTTCTATATTTAAACTACTATCATTTCTAAAACACCTTAATTCACTTTTTTCTGTGCTTCCCTAGGACATAACCCCCCGGGGGCCCGGGGGGGGGGGACATACCCAAAAGTCAAAAAAAAAAAATACAGAAAAAATCCGGCGATGATCCCACCTATACTTTCGCTTTTTTTTTTTTTTAATTTTTAGGTAAATTCGTCGTATAACTCGCACC
This sequence comes from Trichonephila inaurata madagascariensis, assembly GCA_019973955.1. Taxonomy (NCBI): domain Eukaryota; kingdom Metazoa; phylum Arthropoda; class Arachnida; order Araneae; family Nephilidae; genus Trichonephila; species Trichonephila inaurata. The sequence goes on from BMAV01012555.1 coordinate 3,056, forward strand.
AGGTTTTTTTACAAAAATCTGAAATGTTTGTAGACACTGCTCTTATGTTTTGAAGTCATTTTTTCGAGGTACCCTATCTCAGACTTTAGGAAAAAAAAGTATATTTCTAGAACTATAACTCTTTTAGTTCATAATGCATGTCATTTCTTTTAAACAAATAGTTTTTGATATGTGTAGAAGTAAATTTTTTTAATGCTCAACTCTTTTCTTATTTCTAAAGCTATCGTTTTTATACGTGGCGTATAACGGGTAACCTTAAATTTCGATCTTATTTTTTTGTGTTAAAAGTGCTCGTTATACGCCGGATTTACGGTATATAAAATAATTATCAATTTATTGAATGGAAGCGAAACAAAATATATTCCGACATAATAAAAAAATAAATTACGCATTGATAATTAATTTATCAATACTAAATTAAGAACAAGTTTAATAAATACTATTGACTCACATGGGTTTGACATACACAAAATTTAATACTTATCTTGATAACTTGAGTGGTTTATAATTAAACTTATATATTGTAGCTTTGGCGTCAAAGTACATTATTATTGCATTCAATACATTGTTATTGTAAGAGGGGGGTGCGATGAAAATTATCATTGAAAATATGGTCGTAAATATTGAAAGTTTCGAGAAGCACACTGCCTTACGAAATTTATTATAGTGGAAAATATGTTTATGTGTGCATTTGGTATGACTATATCGCACTCTAAGGCAAAACTAGGGCTATAGGGGACCTCTCAATATTGAACCACTGACAAGTGACGTGGATGATACCCGCCCTCTTTCCAAACTACAACACCACGCAAACGGGATATGTTTGAGCTTCGACTGACTTTACGACTATTAGCCCGCCAACACGGCGTTCTTCAGTGACATTAGGTTTCAAACATGCGATTCGAATAAGTGATTTATTTAAACTGACTAGTCACATTCAAATTAAAATCAGTGTACGACAAAACGCTTAGTTTTAAATGTAATAGAAGTTCATTTAATTCAAATAGACAAAATATAGCCGCCCAGCCAGTATTGTGGATATGACCCTCGGCTTGTAACTGTGAATGGTTTCGGGTTTGAATCTCGAGTTAGGCATAGTTGTATCTTCTTCGGGGAAAAAAGTCGGACTTTCACCTGTAATGGATTCCCGTCTCGAATAGAACTCCTTCTGTTATATGCTGGAATCATCATTTGTAATAAATGTCTGTATTTTTCTATTTTTATTGTATGTTTCTGTTCTTCCACTTGTATTTCGTATATAAATCCCGGGATAAAAACACACGACGACTACAATAAACAAGAACAATTTTGTTTGAAATTGTCAGCCATACTCCTTTTCGAATGTATTCAAGGTTCATATCTGGAAACAAATGTTACTAGATATTTTACATCTACTTCAGTTAGACGTTTACTTTAAAATTTTAGAGGTTGTTAAGGCGACTCGTTACCTAAAAATTGAATAAAATATGTTTTATTTACTTCCATTTAATCCGATTCTTTGCATTATTATTTTTCGATTGATACATCACTTTTGTTTGCGCGAAAATTAGGGTTCGAAAAAACTTCAAATATAAGATTTATACAAACAAATTTCAAAATTCGACCTCGTCCCCAGTTAGATATAAAATTTACAAGAAAACTTTTTGATAAAAAAAAACTATTTTTAAAAGAGAAGTAATAAGTAAAAAAGCATTATATTTTTGAGGTATTACAATAATGTACGTTTTTTCTTTGTGAAATGACTGCATGGAACAATGAAAGCATTTTTTATTCGTAATTTTACAATTTCAATTCTTTCTCATCATATTTTTTCGTATGAATGTAATATTGTAATATTTCAACATTATGGGAAGCAAAAAAAAAAAACTTTAAAATTTCTGTGACGACAAAATTATTTCAACAATTTCTTTGAGTTTCGTTGTGCAATTAATACTTTTAAAAAGAATCCTTAAAAAAAATATACAATGAAATATTATGAAAATTCAATTATTTGTAAAGGAAGGTATGTAGCTAATGTTTCAAAATGTTTTTTCTTAAAGTTTATTTATGTTAATTATATAATTATTTTTTCAGCATTATAAATTTTAAAATGCTTTTTTTCGTGTTTTTTCGATACATTAGTGCATTCAAAATTTTATACTCCTTCCACTATTATTTCCAAATAACATACATTTTTTCCTGTGCATTTATATATAATACATGTAACAAAATTAAGGATCCATTTTGCAGTAAACTAAAATACTTTTTTTAAAAATTAAAATGTTGGAGATAATGAGCTTTTCGATGAATTTTAGCATACACATCAACGTTTTATTTTTTTCTTCAAAACGAATAAGTTATTGTAAAATACGTCCCTAAGTTGTTTAAAACATCCTCTGTGAATATTACCAGAAAATTTAATAAAAATTAATAAATACAAAAAAGGAAAATTTTCCATATTTTTTAAAAAAATATATAATTTTACAATTGCGTAAATAACATATTCAAAATTTCATCTTGTATCACTTTCTTGAATAGCAACATTATATGAAATGGGAAAATGTAATCTTTAAATACATAAATAAAAAATAATTTAAAAGAGCACCGAGTCCTCTTAACGAAACTCAATTTATATACTTCCTTTCAAATACGAGCCGAAAAATATGCTTCATGGAAACTAGCTTTCAGTGATTCGATAATTGAACTAGCTATTCCATTAACTCTGGATGTAAGAGTCGCGATTTGCAAAGAAAATAAAAAGAAACGTAACAGCTGCAGATAACATTGATTTTCCTAAACAATTTTTCTTCTTAACAACACCCCAAAATTTCCTCCCTAACCACGGTTTCCCCAGGAATATTTATTTTTCTTATTTGTAGCTTATTGCCGGTAAAATAAGGAACTGCTGATGTGAAAGCAATTGTATTTATTCGCGCTGTGTTTATACTGAATATTTTTATGATGCAAACAACATTACTTCGTTTAACACTCACATATTTGGTGAGCGAAAAATTAAATAATGCTAGGGAAACCTCTTGCGAGGGAATGAAAAGAGAACAAGCATTAATTATATGATCAGTATAAATAGTTTTTTTCTTTGACAGGAATAAATTTCTCTTTTCATCTCATGCAATTTTTATTTCTTTATAAAGAAATTATGCCATGAGTTAATAAATTACTAAGAATTTTATCACAAAATTTTGAGAAGAAAATTTAATGGAAGTATACTCTATGCAATAATACGCAAACATATATATGCTACCGTTAAAGCCCAAATGCTGTTAATCTGCTGATTACTTGATTGCTTTAAGAGTTTTCTACATTTTAATAGGTAATATTCATATTATTGTAATCATAGCTTAAAACTAAAAGCTTGTTTCTTTCATTTCCTTTCTTAAAAAATAATTTTGATTGAACGTCAACTCATCCCAGAATGATTTACCGTAAACAGGGACAGTAAATGTACTCGATAAAAATTTGGATTTAATTTATAATAAATTTAATTTTATAATATGTTTCGCTAATTCATTTCCTTCATTGTAATAATATATTAATCCGTTTGATTCTTTGTATAATAGTTGTTTCGATTGATTCATGATAGATTATATTGTAATGAAATAGTTAACTTCGGTTGCCATGGACAAGATTTTCTGCTTGGACTCACGCGCCCGGCTGCGGGCGACTTGCCAAAAATAACTTCTTTTGTTTTCTTTGAATTAACTTTAATTTTTGTGTTACATGCTTATTTTTTATTTATTGTAATTCCTCCTCTCTCTAGTGCTTTTATTATTAATTGTACTTGTATTTATAAAAGTTAACTGTAATTATAGTTATGGAAAGTTCTGGAACTTTCACTGGCAATAAATAAGGAAAGGAAATATATTCAGTTCTTAGAATAAAATATTTAGATGTGTCTAGCAAGAATTGTGGTCATTTTATTTGAGTATCGATTTACCATATTAATTTAATCTACTGGACAATATATAAATTAATTCGTTGTTTAATTGATTCATTAACGTATTTCTTTAGATATCGAAAAATCAAATAATAATGATAAAAATTTAAGCTTACATAAACGTTGCTGTTGTGTTCCACCAAAGTCCTTTTTTTCACTTTAACGAGTGTCTAGTAGGTAATGTGCACATAATGTAGGTAATTCGCAGATTACTTAGATAATTTGAGAAATGAAACAGTTTACCAAACTTTAGAGGATCACCCTATTTGATGTGCAGATTACCTAGCTAATCTGTAGATTATTTGATTTCTGCACTTAAGCAGTAACCTATAAATATTTAAGATTCAATCAACCTCACTTTTGTATTATATATTTTTTGCACTTGGATTCTTACAAACAATGTTTCAATATTTTTTAAAAAAACAAAAGTTTTTTATTCGATATAATTATAACTAGACCATGTTATGATTTTTTGGATAGATGTCATTCAATGGTATCGTATTAAAATGCCATGGGAAATTGTCTACTGTTCTTTTTTCCCTCACTGGTTTCGCAGAACTGAAAAATGGGAATGTTTGTAACATTGGAAATATTTCAGTACGGTGGTAATTTTGTTGGCGTTTGTCATCGTGAAACAAAAAAAGCCTGAAAATATATTTTCAAATTTAAACAACCAACGACTTGTTGAGGATTATAAATTTTTGAAAGGAATTGCAACCAACAAAAGTTGTTCCAGTACTATGTTTGATTTCACAGTGAAATCGTTATATATGTATAGTACTTCTTCCTTTCCCTATAGTCCAGTAGTATACGAGAATTACAGGTGAAGGTTGCCACGCCAAAAAATATTGTTAAAACCAGCATTCTTGGTTCCTAAGGCCAAGAGTTTGCTACTGTACTACAGTGGCTAATATTTCTTACTTTGTTCTATCTAGTTATACTTAGCTTTATAACTATATATATATATATACAAATATTAGCCATATATATAGAAAGAGAGAGAGAGAATTTGGAATTATTCCATATTCATTATTTTATTTTAAAAAGTCTTTCATTTCTTTTCAAGAATATATAATGAAATAATTACTACCGCAAAATATGAAAAAGCTTGATGAAATAAAAATATTTATAAACAAAATTTTAAGTAATCTCATTTTGAAAAAAAAATTATATTAGCACAAATTTTTGATGGAATGAATGTTTTATTTGGAAGCATGAACTTATTTTGTCCTTTTTTCTGAGAATTTCAGAGTTATTAATATACAGTTTACATGCATTAAAAAGTAAAACCAGTGATGTATTGGTTTTTAAAAATACTGTGTTCCATACATGTATAATATAATTAACTGTAACGGAAATAATATTTAATCTATCATTTTAATGATCAAATTATATAGTCTTTCAGAGTTCTCCAACTTGGTGATATTTCTGATATAAAATAAACTACATGCACCACGTTTAAATATTATATAGACAAAAAACCTATAAAGACTTTGAAAAGAATGTTTAAAAAATATTACTTCATTGTAGCTTCAATACAAGCTTACAAGTAAACGAAACTGCACAATGGTTTATTTTTCAAGTAAATTTTAATTAACTTAAGAAATGATTTATTTTATTTTGGGTATTACGACTTTATTTATTTTTTTATAGTACCGTTTCTAGTGTTCTATCTTTATTTACTTAAGGTATCCGACTACGTTCGGAACCGTGATTTTAAAAAAGCGTATAAATGGATAATTTTCCTGATATTTAGTGTTACTTAGATTAGAATACATGTATAAAACTGTGTTAAGGACATTTTAACAAAAAAAAAAGTAGTATTTAAATGCAATATTTCGGCAAAAATTAACTTAGAATAACCTTTTTTCAAAATGTTCTCCTTTTGAGAAAAATGTTTATATTATAATAATATTTTGCCTGGATATAGCTCAGACCTCTGTACAGAGGCTCAACTATGATTTTTGAAAAATACACATTTTCAGAGTTACAACCAATTAAAATAATTATCGACGTTTTTTTCTTAAAATTTCTCCCCTCTGCTGTCGAAAAACATGGATAAACCCATCTTCTAAGTTATATATTTCAAAAATTCTAGTTGAGTCTCTGTACAGAGTTCTGAGCTATATACAAGTAAAATATTATTATAATAGGAGCATTTTTCACAAAATGAGAATATTTTGAAAACTGGTCATTCTATATTCATTTTTTTGTCAAAATATTGTACTTAAATTTTTTTTATTGTAATACTATTCTTAAAACAATTTTATATACATTTTCTAATCTAAGTGACACTAAATATCATAAATATTATCCATTTATACGCTTTTGCAAAATCACGGTTACGAACGTAGTCGGATACTTTAAAACTATTTATTTTTTTCTTTTAGTGCATAAGTACTCAAATACTAGTTAAAAAAAACTTTTTTTTCCAACTAGGAAAAGTACTTAGATGAAAAAGTGCGTTATTTTTCATTCCCATATTCTCCTTGACTCTACAAATACATTTACATTTTTCACAGTTATAAAAATGGCATCTCATTGATACTAAATTAATAAGAAAAAAAATTATCACTTTTTGCACAACCTTTTTCCAAGACAAGCAAAGAAAAATAATTGAATGAGTTTCAGACAAAAGGCTCGAAATCATATTTTCATCTAATATTAATGGAGGTACTCTTCTTTTTTTCAAACAATGCAAATATTAGAAAATTTTAATTAATATGACGACAAAAGTACACGAAAACATAGAAGGTTGAACCAAAAAAATGTGCTTCGTTTGTTATTCTAATTAAAATTATGACATGAAATATTTCAAAATTTTATTCGTTTACTTTATTTACTTGTATATTTTAGATAAAGATTTTCTGAAACTATATTGTAAAAGCCGTCTTCTACGTAAAGCTAGCCTTGAGAACCGTTTACTTTTCTAAAATTCCCTAAGCAAACAAAAGAAGAGGGTTCGTACTTTTTCAAAATTAATGCTTTTACCTTTTCATTACTTCGTGTCGCCCATCCGATATAGTGGTTAGCGATGCTGACTGCTGTGACGTAGGGTCTGGGTTCGAATTCCGGAGGAGACATGATGTTTGTAAATGTATAGTGCCTTCGCGGCATGGGGGGTACTATAAATAGCCGTCGAGCCGCAAGTCCTCACGTGTGGTTGGTGGAATGGAAGAGAGGTGGGAAGCCCTGACCACCCCCACAGGTGTCCTTCCTCAAAATTGGGGTGGAAATGGGCCAAATCGTACTGTCACCTGTATGGTGCTCAAAGCTACGGCTACCCTTTGCCATGATGAATTTCGTGGGCCTCGATCTGGCCTTTGCCGATCAGGGGCATCAGTAACAACAACAACTTCGTAATCTCTTTGTTGTCGTCACTAATATAAACCAAAATATTGGCAACTTTCTCGCCAATTAACTTCCTTAAAATTTCAGACTTTAATTTTTTTACCACATTTTTGTGTTTAAATGCTCTTTCTACTATATAATAATAATAAAAAAATAGATCCCATTTTTTTTCCCCTTACTTATCTTCAATCTTCTACATAAGAATCTTTTTTATCACTTGCTTTTCTCTCTTTCACTCGCTGGAGTTGAGAGGAAGTGAGCTATATGAGAGTAATATTTAAATAAAGAAAATAAGATTTTACGGGAAAAAGTGTGTATGAAATTTTAACTAAATAAAACACGTGCCTAAAAAGTTTTCAATTCAAAACTAAACGCACGTAGCCTACCCGAGCATGATTTCCGACTGGAGCCAAATGATCGTAACAGACCTGGACCTGACGTTTTATTTAAGTTCACTTTCAAAACAAAGCGCGAGTCGCCGATCCAAGCACGATTTCTGACTAATGACAGGAAAAAACCAATGAGTAGCATTACTCATCCGAATCTGACTGTTTCATTTAAGTTCACTCTTCAGCAAAATACGACTAAAGAAGTTAATTCCTATATATATATATATATATAAGTATTGGCCGAGTGGTATATTTTGTCGAATGTTAGTAGGGTTTCGAGAGAAAACATCTTCAGTGGGTGTTCATCTTTTTTATTGTGACACATACATCAAAAGCTTAGGGCGAAATTAAGGTACATTTTCACGTTGACGAATTCAAACATGTGACGATTATTAAGTAAAGCGGACAAGAGACAAGCAGCAGCGACATCTTAGAGGACATAACATAAAGACAAAAAGAGTGATCACACAAGATTTTCGCTTTTATACCGGCAGTGGCAAGTGCGTGATTATTATGTAATAGTAGTTCTGATTGGATAGAAGGGGCGGGACAGGATTTCGGACTAGCGATTACGATTAAAATTACAGTGTTTTTTTAAAACCAAAGAATTAAATTTTGTTTAAATATTAGTAAAAAGAGTTAACAAAAAGGATGCCAGAGGGAATTCACACACACACACACACACACACACACACACACACACACACACACACACACACACACACACACACACACACACACACACACACACACACACACACACACACACACACACACACACACACACACACACACACACACACACACACACACACACACACACACACACACACACACACACACACACACACACACACACACACACACACACACACACACACACACACACACACACACACACACACACACACACACACACACACACACACACACACACACACACACACACACACACACACACACACACACACACACACACACACACACACACACACACACACACACACACACACACACACACACACACACACACACACACACACATCTTTAAAGTTTATAGTATATTTTGCGTTAAGTGATATTGTTTATATTGTGATATTGAAAAGTAGAATTATTACAAATTTTGTGAACATTTTAACGCACTGCATTATTTTATTTTAAAATGATAAACAAATTTGCATTTTTGATAGTTATTTATGCTTTAGGGTTGAAAGAGAGGATGATATTTTAGTTACTAAGGAAAAGACTCAAATGTGTTAATACAAATGATGTTGGTTTTGGAGAGAAACAAGCACATTGCATTCCTTTTTCTCCTTTGAATTTTTATTATTTTTGTTCATTATTTTATTCAACCATACATTTATTGCCTTTAATTCAATATTATTTCATTTTGAAGTTGTAGGCTTGGATATGATGGCCACATATCCGGATTTAGTGTTTCTCCAAAATTTCCTTGTCTGAATTTAAATTAATTTACCAACTTAAAGTTAGTTTTTGGAACTTATACCTTAGATAGAAGAGAATTCAATCATTATGATTTTTGTAGATATCTTGTATCATTAAGAGGACAAGCTTGTTTTTGTTTGATTTGTACATCTCTTATTGTTTTCATGTTAGCATCCCTAAACATCTGTGATTTAAGCACTCAGATTTCTCAGAAAGATGTGCTTGAAAAGAAGTAGTATGATGCAATTTATAGCAGTGAATGTGAGATTTAAGAAAAAGAGTAGAATTTTTCTATGATAAAAATAAAATTAAAACGTTACGGGGAGATTCAAATATTTTTATGTGATATTCTTAAGTCAATGTGAATATTGTGATTTTTTTTTGTTACATCAAGTTCTGTATGTCATTAAAAAGTAAATACTAGAAGTGATATAATAGACTTCTTTCTAGAAATGAGTTCACTTCTCTGACTCAAATACTATATAAGAGCTCTTACAAGTATAACACGTATAAATTTATACATGTCCAAAATTAAGGTCACAAGCATGTTTTCCGCCATAATTTTAAAATGATTTCAGTAAAACTGATAGAACTTGAATATTATATATTTTGAAATACGGATAGTACAATATCAACCTTCCCTTTGGGAAAAAAATGTTGTTTAGCTTTAGTTTTTTCAGAAATACTGGATTGAGACCGTTGAAGCAAGTATGAATTTTGCCTCCAATTTTGTGAACGATGCATTAAAACAAACAAGTTAGCCTGATTACAGTGAGAATGACTTCTCATAATAATAATTAAGATGATTCCCTGAGATGGAGAGCCGTTCTCAGGCTTGGAACTAACCAGTCTCAAGCGGAGGTGGCTCGATGTCTACAGGTGGCCCCTAAATGGTTTTCCGGTTATGGAATCAATTCCAAACAAGTGGTACTGTCATCAGGAAGGTCTGCCAAGGTCACCACAGAACGTCGACATCTGCACAGGACCACTACGTGGCATTGAGCTTACGACAGCATAGGCTGACAACGACTTCTCAGCTTTCTTGTGACTTTTTTGCTGTGCCTGGAAGAAGAATTTTCAGGCAGTCTACAGCCATCTTGCTCCTACAAGTCCATCGTTCAATCTGGTGGATCCCTTAGACTGCACCCAACAAGAAAGACTCGATATTGTGGATCTGAAAACATCAGTTGTGGACACTCCTAGAATGGGGAGTATTCTTTCCAGTCATAAGTCGAAATGTACTAGACAAAGTGATTCTCGTCGAGTCTTCACCTGAAGGAGAAATGGAGATCGCTCGCATCCTTCCTATGTAACAAATATATAAGATTTGTTGGCAAAGGAATCCTTGCATGTAGGGCATAATGTTAAGCAGTCGTACACCACGGTATGTACGTTTTTGATGCGGGTACTGTCAATTCACAGCGCTATAGGGATGAGATCCTTGGAGCCCATGTGAGGTTTTTCTGGGTGCTATGAACTCGGACTACATTTTTATGGACGTAAATGCGTGGCCGCACAGAACTCACATTATTGATGAATTTCATGAAGGAGCAGGTATTTGCCGAATGGATTGAACCTCTAGGTCACCGGATCACAATTCTATTGAATATGTTTGAGATGGTCTAGGAAAAGCCATTTCACAGCATCGCTCCCCTCACAAGAACCCCACCCTCAACCCTTGGAATTAAAAGTCTAGTTTTTGGAAAAAATGTGCTTCGTTGCTACAAATACTTATTGACACCCTCATAAACAAAACGGCAACTCGTTGTGAGACTTGTACAGCAATTTTCCGTGGTCACACTCCGCATAAGATAGACTTTTCCCGATGTAAGTTCTTTGTCTCTGATTCATGATTTCACACTTTTTTTTTATATGACCTTGTATCTCAATTCACAAATAGAAAAATTTTACAAATTGTTATATTGCTGCATTATTGCGAAAAATGTCTCTGTGGCAAATTTGGTGGCAACACAGAATATCAGTTTTCATAGATTTTATATTTGTGACCTTAATTTTGGACATGAGAGTAGAATATTATTTGGTGTGTTGAATAGTGTATATAAGCTATTATATATATAAAAATTTTAAACATCATTAATTATTATTAATCATTTCATTATTATTAGTGTCTATATTTTAATGTCTTCACTGTGTATTTCATCCGTGTAAATGTTTATTTATCAGTATATGAGGTTTTACTACAAAGAAGCCAGAGTAGATTTTTATACGTATTTATTATCTTTATTCCATTCTTTTAAATAAAAAAAATATATGTGTGTGTATCAGTGTGAACACGCAGAAGAAGTTAACTTCTTTGGCTTCTATATATTGTTATTGTTGTCGTGTATGACAAAGTGCAGAGGTGCACTTGTCATAATTGAGGGTTACCAGAACCTTGAGAGATTGAACTTCTGCTGATTTTAATTGCCTTTACGACACGCATGAGCTTACGTTGGGACTATTCTACTCCGGTCACCACACGGAAGACGATAGTGATATCTTTTTAATACCTGACACTGATGATGAGTTAATTTTGGCGACATTGTATTTAGTGTTCTTGGCGAAGATTGTCCGAAGAATCTGTTAGGCTTAACGTATGACGCCTCCAATTAGGCTTAATGCAGCTGCATTCAAAGAAAAAATTTTGAAGCTTGAAGTATTTTGCCCTTTTCAATTTTTTTTTAAAGTCTGCAGCGTAAAATGTATACTAAAAGATGATAACTGGATAAACAAACATATAACATTTTATAATAGCTCATTACAATTTTACGATACACTGCGATTACTTCGGCATAAGGTATCTCTCGCCATTTTACTCGCCATTACTATTAACTTGACTATAATGATATCTTTTTAATACCTTATACTGTTAATGAGTTAATTTTGGCGAGATTGTATTTGGTGTTCTTGGCGAAGATTGTCCGAAGAATCAGTTAGGCTTAACGTATGACGCCACCAATCAGGCTTAATGCAGCTGCATTCAAAGAAAAATTTTGAAGCTTGAAGTATTTTGCACTTTTAAATTTCTTTTAAAGTCTGCAGCGTAAAATATATGCTAAGAGATGATCACTGGAAGGATGATAACTTGATATAAACAAACATATAACATTTTATAATAGCTCATTATAATGTCAATTATTTTAAATGTAAAGAAAATATGCCTCTGGGTACTAGTAGAGTTTTTGAATGGTTGGCGATATAATTACGTTGTATTATCATGTGATATCGTACTGCGTCACAAGATTTTTCATATGGATTTTCTGACAGTACAATCACACACTGAGAAATACATCACTTTTTCGATATGCTTTCAGTTGTGACCATTTTAATGAACTACCTAAACTTAAGATTTGATTATTTTTAAAGGAAAAGAGAGAGAATATATTCACCATATGAACTAGCCTGTGAAACCATCGATTATAAATTATATACAGCATACTTTGAGATACTTTTGGTAGATCGTCAATGCAAACATCTACGATCTTAGAAGAATTTAAGTTGTTGCCGCTTATATGTACTGAATTGTATAATGAGCTTTTATTTTAAAGTAATATTATATATAATTAACAAATTTATTATTATCATTATTATTTTAAACTGTATTTGTTGTTGAAGTTGCCTTTTCAACTGGCATTTCGACCGGATTGCGAAGATTGTTATTTTTGTTCCGAAACAGTAGTTCATGACAAAAGGTAATCGTCTTATTTTTTACATGTTAGCTTAGATCTTAGAAAACGATTTCACTATTTATTTTAAGTGAATAGTGTATATAATAATTTTACAGCTGAATAACTTTGTCGTACTTACAAGTACCGACAGTACATTGGATATTAGAGCAAGAACTTAATGTTGTTTTTTGTTGTGTTGTAGCGTCAGCACAATAGTGCAATAGTTATGGTTTTAGGATTTCTTTTTAGCTTATTTATTTTGCTTTTATATATTATTATTTTTTTAACGTTTTCAAAAAATTTTGAGCTTTGAATCTGAGCATGTTTGTTTTACTATAAAGTAAAATGAAATATTTATAATTTATTCGCAAAAATTAGGAACATTTTAATTTCTTTATGTGTAACTGAAATTTAACAATAATAGGATGTTTTCAAGATGCCGTTATTCTTCCCCCTTTTTCCTTAGAATGCGTGGAAAACCGCTCAGCCTTCAAGAAGCTTTGGATTTATTAAAAACCTACCACCTGAAAGTAGCACTAACAAATGATTTTTCAGATGAAGAAGTCCCAGTATATTATATGCTGGAATTTTCGTTAGATTCTTAAGACGATCAAGAGACTGAACAAGACTCAAGGTGCAGTAGTTCATGTTCAGAAAACACAGTATTTCCTACCCTAGGATTCAGTGCTTTAAAAAACATTCAGTTGAAACCTCATTCACACAAAATGCACAACGTGTAATAAATTTTTGTGTATTAATGAAAAGAAAAACTGTTTCTTTGAATATCATTAAATCAAGTTTATGTGTAAAATTTGTTTTTATGGGTAAAAAAAGTAAATAAATTTTTAAAGTTTTTTAATTTTTAAAAATGAATATTTTGTGACTGTAGAATATTAGTGTTCTCTGGTTAATTTTTTGAGCATTCTTAAAAGTTAAAAACTCCTTTAAAAAAGTTATATGGTCATTTTGTATTACAAAAATATTTTAAACCTCCGTGTACGGACGGTACTTTAAAGTACCAATTTAATTAATTAGCTCTAACGGATTAAATTTCCCAAAGTTGAGTATTTTATTTATGTATACCCCTTAATTTTTAATGCAGTCATTGAAAAAAACCCCACGAAAAGATTGCAGTAAATCCTAATGCGGTTCATAAAGGTTTAAAGCGAGAAAACACTTTTTTTAGTAGGCGATGTTTGTTAATTTTAAAAGAAGATTGAAAAAGCATTGTACGATTTTTGCTCTTACGACCTTATGACACACGCTTGTTTCAAACAACTGTTTAGGCAGATTTTTCGAGCCGCTGTGGGGGTGAAGGATTGCGGCAAACTAAACGACATGCTTTGACGTCAACAGTGCTCTATCAACACATTGCAAAAATAACCGCCGATTTTACTTTTTCAGAAAAGGAACATCCAATAATATTTTTTTTATTCCACTCGTACTTTTGTTGAGGGTCTTAAACAGAAATGGAGCACCGTTCTGCTTAAAAAATTATACACCATTAAAATATTATACGCCCTTTTTGATTAGTTTAACGAAGCCGAAGCTGCCATCTCATTTATGAGGTAGGGAGACGAAGAACCCCATTAGCTGGAATTTCGAGTAATTCTTTCAGTTCAAGAGGAAAAAGTTGTTCGAAGCCTTTGCTTTGGTATCTGGGTAGAAATTATTCAAAATTGGTGCTTGAAAATAAATTGTTCCCGAGACGTATACATGCGATAAGACCTTAATTTAAATATGTTTGAATTTATTTCCTTTCTGTAAATGCATTTCTTTTATTTAAGGTAGGAATTTTTTTTAATACTGTATAGAATATTTATAATTTTAAATTGTTTAAAAAATGAAAAAAAATTCGTTTACTCTTGAATTAAATATCAGGGGAGGGGGGAGCATTTCTTCGCTAAAATTTTCCTTTACATCTAGTTAATGAATGATTTTTCTGAAATCATATGCATTAATAAGCAATAATTTTCGCTGCAGAGATTATTATATATAATACGATGATGTGATTAATAATATTAATAATTAGTGTAGAGAAGCACGTTTAAGGAAATAATTTAGTTGAAACGCTAGACGTGATTCTGTCCCTTTGTTCAAATTTAACGTTAACAAATTAGTTTGTTTAATAGAATGTGAGCATAGTTCTCGCTTTAAAAGCTTTTCCTCAGATACAAATTCCTGATTATTACCCATCATAATCAGGATATAATTCCTTCCATTATTTCGTGGCGTAATATCTCGTTAAGAGTTTAAATTGCATGCATGTTATAATGCTATGCACATTTTACATGATAAATTAGCATCATTCATAGAACAAAAAGATCTATATATTTTAGTATTATATCCCGAATAGGAAGATATAGATAATAAACGTGTTTCAAATTACTGTTTAAAAGTTTTACTATGCTATTTTAATACTCTATGTGTGTGATATCATCAACTTAAAAGGAAACAAGCAATATAAAAAAAATTAAGTCAATTCCTACTTAGGTCAATAAAGAAAAACTTTATTTTAGTTTTTATTAAATAGTTACAATTAATATAAAGATGTATATACTTATGACAGAATCATAATATTAAGAGACAAAATAAAAATCGATTTTCCTTTTATATAGGGTGTTGGACTATTATTGTTATTTGTTACTATTTATTCATTAAATAAACTTAATTATTCTTATAAAATAGTATAGTAGAAAAAAAATCACATTCTCAGAATTTAGGCCACCCCAGAAGGGATTCGAACCAATGACCTTTGGAATAGAAGTCCATCGCGCTGTCCATTGCGCTACAGGGACATAACGTGCATGCAACGATCCTTCTCTCTCTCTGTATATATATATATATATATATATATATATATATATATAGTGTAAGACTATTATTTTTGTTTGTTACTATTTATTCAGTAATTAAATTAAATTAACGAATTAATATTTGAAAAAACACTGTATTAACACCAAGTGTCATCCACTACAAGTTTAAAAAATATATTTGAACTTGAGTGGATAAATAAATGTATTTTATTAACGGTTGAAAATTTGAACAAGATATATATATAAATAAATATATATAGGAGAGTGTGTGAACTAATAGAAGAAATTGAAAAAAAGAGGGAATTAGCATTATAATAAAGGTTATTTCTATAGAAATGAATTAAGGCATGATTTAACTAAATGGAAAAACCATTGATTAATTTGCATTCAAATGACACTATAACAAAAAGCGAAATATTAGACGATTTTGAATGAAGACGAATTATAAGAACGATGTATGCGAACTAATTTCTCCTCCTCATTCTATTATATCGCATTCGGACATTAGGCTCAACTCTTTCCAGCAGTTCGTCAACAGCACTTCAATTATTCCATTGCGAGACTTAATAAAACTTTAACTCAAAACTTAATAAAGCCAAATTTAATCATTTGCTTAAAACATTTTTTTTCCTTTTCAACAATTACAATGAGTCCCTAACATGCAGGGTGGAAAACTCTTTTATTGATTTTGTTTATTATTTACCTTTATCCAATTCTCAACAAAGGGCCAACACTTGACAAAGCAAATTTAGATTTGTTTCTATTACATTTCTCCACTGGTTGTTCTTTTTACTGTCAAATTCTCGTTTAATTTTCAGTCGTAGCCTTTCTTATTTGCAAATTTGCCTTTTTTAATTTAATCTCGAGCTCAAAAGGAAAGTCTACCGAAGAAACAAAACCATCTTGTTTTGTAACAATTTTATACTTAAAAGGTATCTAAATGGAAAAGGAAGAGAAATATACTATACACACAATACTTATAAAATAATACATATCTACCTCATTGTTGCAAATATTGGGTAAATACAGGTTTTAGTCAATTTTGGTTATTATTTAGGTGACCAGTTTTTTTACAATGAAAAGGAGGACGAAAAATTTAAGAAAATGTCACAACGTAAATATATGCAATATTTTATTAATTCAAACAAAATACGCTAATTATGCTTACATCCCTTTTAATTATTTACTTAAATGAGTATTTTCTCATTGAATGAATTTTTTTGTTTGTCAATATATTATTTTCTAATATATCGGAAATTTCGGAGCAAAAAACATTCTTCATCTTTTCTGTAAGTATTTCAGCTAAAATATCAATATTCAATCTTGATTTCTCACTAGTCCAAAAATTACTAACTGAAAAGACTCTTTCAACTGGTGCATTAGTTCCAGGGCAGTACCACATAAATTCAAAAAGAATAACTAAATTTTCATATGGAATGTGTTAATTCTTGAAATGGTTAAGTATTTCTACCCATCTTTTATCAATTTCAGCACATGTTGATTTTCAAATTCTTTCAATTATTATAATTTAAATATACATTCATTCTTCCAATTTCTTCAAACAGACCATTGTCAACTATTTCAATATCAGGCATTGCTTTTGACAAAAAATCAACACAGTTTTCTATAACTGCCCAATTTACTTGTGATGAAGTGAAAAAACACCATTGAAAACATTAATTTCCTACAGAGATTAACAGATCAGGTTTAAAATATTGAAAAGGAGGACACTTTTCGAGGATGGACAGAACTTACAAAAGAAGAGCTGTCTTCCCTAAAGGAGGCCAGTTGGTCACCTTATTATTATGCTTTTTTCCTGAAAAAAAAGTCTTAACACAAGCATTGTTTGGAACAACTGTCTTCTTTGCAAAAGTGTGCAAAAGCTTCTTTTAAATCACTAAATAAGTTAAATTATAAAGTTTATTTAGGAACAGCAAGTTATCCACATTATTGCGTTTGATTTTTGAAACTTGACTGTAGTTTTACAGCATTAAAAGCGGTATATACAAATTTATATAGCTGGAACAACTAGAAAGTTAGACATTCATAACATTGATTTAATAAACAAGCGTTGCCATCTCAGGATATATTCTATTAATTGTTTCCATATATATATATATATGAAAGAAATTTATATAATATATCAAAAACAAGAAATAATAGATAATGAACATAACAAGAAATAACGTATTAAAAATATAAAAGCAAAACACATGAAGATCGAATTTATAGAAAAATACAAAAAAGGAACTACAAAAAGAACCTTGCGAGTCAGAAAGCAATTTCGGACTTAGGACCGAATAAGTGGGGTTAAACTAGTTTGAAGGCGCCAACCTCCCCCTTTGCAACTCGGTAGGAAAAACCAAATAAAATAAACAAAAATTCAAAGTATATAAAAACTCACAGAAAGTGTGATAAAACCACTGACTATGTTCTGCAACAAATTCTCCCAAAATCTTAAAGCAGAAAAATCCTAAAACAATTACGTAAGAAAAGTATTTTTCAAAAAAGAATTTAACAAAATTTTTTACTCACAGAGCTTTTTCAAAGAGAACCAAGAGTCTTGAAATTAATGGAAAACTATTATTCTCACCAAGTTAAGAAAACCTGAATATACATTTAACACATCTTTTAAACTATCTTTTAAACTAGCCAGCATTTGGCTGCTTTGCGCCTGTCTATGTATGAATCTATTTACTTATGAGATTGTTCAGATGTGGATGTATTAAGAGCATGTATATACATATATATCATGTCTATATGCATGTCTATACATATACAAATACGTACGAGGTCCTTATACAAACTATGCATGTGCAAATTTTGCACTGTATGAATGATTAGACATGTACATTTATAATGCATCAGAGTCTGGAACATTGCTTTGTTCAAGATTCAAGTTAGGTTTCTGGAAGTAAACAAACGCAGGGTGTGTGTATTCTAAAGTGGGTGAGTGCTTAGAATTATCAAATTAGAACATTCTGGAACGATTATGTGAAGGAGTTAGATTTCGTAGGGAAGGCTACAAACTCCATAAGTTAAATACAACTGTTTATCACTCAGTGAAAGTAGGAGTATCAAACATGCAATACTCTCCTTAGACCCAGGATACACATATGGTACCTGCAGTTTTAACTTCGTATTTTATTAACGGAGGAAAAAATACATTGAGATCGAAGATTATGTTTCGTTAACACACACGCGTTCATGCTTTTCAGCTTTACAGTAAATTTTCAATCCACAAAGTGGCAATTTTTGATCAGAGAAGAAGCCTAAAAATTATAGTTTAAAAAACTAAAAAAACACGCTTTATAGTTAATCGAACTAAAATAAAGAATAATACTTAATATAAGAATAAAATGATTAGCGAGAAAATTAATGTCGTTGTGGTAAAAGCGTGAGGTGCTCGATATTAATTGTTATAATTTCTTACTAGTTCTATTCCAAAATGCAGAGCTACTGTAAAAATGTAGTAAGCTCCCTACACGCTTTTACCACAATGACATTAATTTCTCATTAATCATTTTATTCTTATATTAAGAATTATTCTTTACTTTTTAGTTTGATTAACTATAAAAGAGTGCTTTTTAGCTTTTTTTAAACTATAATTTATTTTTCATTTTTTAGTTCGATCTACAATAAAGCGTGTTTTTTAGTTTTTTAAAACTATAATTTATTCATTGATGAATTAATCTTAAATGCGTCAATTTGTTAGAATCTGGAATATCCATTAGCGTTTTTGCTTTAGGGTTGTAACTTAATCTTTTAGTCGCCAAATATGGAAATGGGTTCTGGAATTAGTCGCCACAAATCTGGAGAAATAGTTAATCCTGATGATCTTGATCAGGACAATGGAACAGAAGTATTATATTATGGTATTGTAATGGTCCTTGAAAAGTGTGCAAAATTTCGAATTAATCTGATCTTTTAAAGTGAATAAAAATCGAGTTCAAAGATTCCACTACATATATGTGAAGCTTATAAAAGTGTGTTAAAAAGTGAGTTATTTGTTTAATATTTATAATTATAATTTTAGAGATTTATTTGTATTTTTTGATGTAGGTGATTTCTAAGATTCGATAGATCATACAATTAATATACAGCTGTAGTATTCTTATTAAGATATATGTTCAAGCAAAGATAACTAGCTTATGAATTAGCCATTGCTCTTTATCTTTAAATTTTATGCTGAATTAGATGTAAAATTTGCCAAATTTCAAAGTAAGAATTTTTTTTATATTGAAATTATAACATATAGTAAAACATAAGATTGCTGTAAACTTACTCAGCCGTAAATGTATACCAAAAAATTAATAAACTTATAGTTAAATTTACTGCTTCTGCAATTTTATTCCTTTTAATTCTGAATTAAAATTTTGAAGAAGCTAACATTCTGGTAAACATGTTTTACATGAAAAATGTGAGAGATCGTTTATTTTGTAAAAATCAATCTTATCAAAAGATGAAAAAAAAAAATTGTGATTTAGCCGTTATAAATAACTAATTAAATAATCATTTATTTTTTTTTCAAATGTCATTTTGTCTACAAGTATGTCCTTCCCTCATTAGTATTTATTTACTTCTTCTTTTAAAAATACTTAAAAAGTATTAATTTCTTCTCGATAAAAAGTACTCTAAATAAAGGTTACTTTTCTTAATCTTAATTATTTCCAGCTATTAAGAAAGAAATTGGAAATAAAAAATCAAGAGTTGTCTAATTTAAGGCGAATTTGTGCAATCAAAAAGCACGATAAATTGCAAATTTCACCGCTCTTTCTTTCTGGTGATTTGTTTTGATTATTAAAAAGCTTAGTTCTTTGAGGCGGAAAAAATTTTGTTGATGCGTGGAAATATGTCAAGACCTTCATTTACAAAACTTCCAGATATGCACTTATGAAAAAACCTGAATGTAAAAACTGTTTGAAGTCTAAGAAATTCCATCACCTCAGGATGTCAGAAAAGGAAGTTGTCGATTTAATAAAATAATCGATGTAAAATAATCAGATTTAATAAAAAATGTCAAAGTAAAATATTCGGAACTTAAATCTAACAAGTAATAGAAAAAAAAGTCGATTCCTACTTCGGTCAACAAAGAAAATTTTATTTCAGTTACTTTTTATTAAATAATTACAATTAATATAAATACGTATATACATATGACAGAATAACAATGTTAAGTGGCAAAATAGAAAGCGATTTTCCTTTCTATATCCGGTGATGGACTATTACTATTGTTTACTAATATTTATTCATTCAAAAAACACATTATCAGTAATTAGGCCATCCAATGTAGAGTTCAAACCCACAACCTTTGGATTAGAATTCCAACGCGGTATCCATTGCGCTACAGGGACACAACGAGAGGTTTTCCTTTTTGTATATGGTGTTGGACTTTGATTCGTGTTTGTTACTATTTATTCATTAATTAAGTTTAATTAATGAAATAATATTTGAAAAAACCATTTTAACATCAAGTGCCATCCACTACAAGTTTAAAAAATGTATTTGAACTTGAATGGATGAATAGAAAGTATTTTATTAATGATTGAAATTTTGAACAAGATATATATATATATAGGGAGATTGTGAACTAATAGTAGGGGAAATGAAAAAGGAAAAAAAAATTAGTCTTATGTACTTAAATTTATATTTTTTAAAATTTTGTTAATATATTAAAATACAAAAAAAAGATTCTTACGTTTTAAGGTTTCATTAAAGATTGTTATATTTTAAGGTATGATTTATCTAATGAAACGACTTTTAGAAATCTGGTAGATTTCTGAAATCTTTCTGGCCGTATTGAAATAATACTGTTTTCTAAAAATATACAAAATGTTCAAGTTTTCAAATACAAATTCTTTTCTAACTAAGCCTCTTGGCTATCCCTCAAAAAAAGGAATACATTTGTTTTGACTTCAAAAACTTTGTATTTAATCCTTACTAACCAAAGATAATGAATCTCGGAAGCAAAAATAAAAATGTATAATTCAACTACAAATTGTATTAAAAAAATATTAGAATTTTTGATGTAAATTATTGCTCTATTTTAAGATGATTTAATTCAAAATTTCTTTCAGTATGGAATATGAAAGACTACATTCAGGATTTTTAGAGGATTTAGATTTATTAGCCAATTTGAAAAATTATTAAGATTTTCCAGTGTATTTAGAATTTGAATGAAATACACTCTGTCACAAAAAATATATACACCAGGAAGAAATCGAGCTACTAGCACAATACCTGGCAGGAATGTAGTCTGGTAAGAGACATGCGAATAATTAAATTTTCGACGAAAATGAGAAAAGGGTGAGCGCGCAATGCTCATATGAGATGCGAAGCTGGGAGAGTTTAAAACATGATTGTTCGTGCCATTGGGTTATTCAAACAAATCTGTTGATTTGAATGCACGGTATTGTGACTGGAGATGCCACCGAGACGTAACCGGCAACCTTACGCACAATTGTTAAACTTTGGGGGGGCTTATATGCCTTAAAAACAGGTTGGTGAAAAACGTAACCGCCATCGGTGGGGACGATTGATATTTACCGGTGTTGGCAAATGCCCGGAAAGGGATCTACCTTTGCGGATGGTCAAGCAGCCACGTCTTCACCAACAACGTCGCTAAAATTGATTTGACACCATTTACTTCTTCCAGACATCCAGTGATATTAAAGGAAGTTATTCGGAGACGACTGGCTTAGTCAGGTATCAGGAGCCGACGTCCATTAAGACGCCTACCGCGGACCCATACCCCGGGGAAAAGTTAATTGGTTTTGGGCCCAACCTTTTAGGTCGGGGAGGTCGCGTATTTTAAACAAAACCTATTGACTTCAATGCTGATGACCAGCGCAAACGCGTGTGGATTTAGCCAGAGCACCGGTCCGATTCGGCATTTGTTATCGAGAGGTATACGGCGATTATATAAGGTGTGGAAAGTGGTTTTTTGCGACACAAGATCACTTTTAATCAGCTCAGGTGTCGTCCTCGTCACTTGACCATGGTTCAAAATTACTAGGTCCGTCGCCAAAAACCTCGTGTAGCTAAATAGTGCGACGTTAATATTCCTCCCCCTCCCAAAAAACCTAAAATATATGTTGCTAGGTATGAAAAAGAATGGATACCGGACTTTATAATGTTCGGAACGGCCCGAAATTTTTGGAAAAAAATGGCCAAACACACCGGTGAACGTTTAAGGTTAATCGGAATCCCGGACGTTCTAATGTTAAACTACTGCCCAGTCATTCTGACTGCTATGCCGTAGGGCCTAGGTTCGAATCCTGGAAAAGCGGATGCTTAAAATGATTGTCTTTTGGGGACGGTGGTACTTACAATAAATACTGTCGAGTCCAAATCCTCTTGTGAGGGTTTGGGGGAAGGAGAAAGAGGTAAGAGGCCCCCTTTATCCCCCGGGGGGTTCTCTAAAATTGGGGGGGAACTGGTAAAAAATACTGTCACCTGTATGGTGCTCAAAGTTACGGCCAATGACGTACGTACATCTAGCTCCTTGCCATGATGAATTTTGTGAGCCAGGATCTGACGCAGTCGAGACAACAACATATAAATCTCGGTTCCTTTACAGACGGTGATTATATAATCGTAAATGTTTAAAAGGTATTTTCCCTACATGATTAGTAAGAATCTCGAATAGAACCCATTATAAACTCTTCACAACAGGAACTGGAATTTTTAGAAATTCAGTTTTTGAAAAATAATTCGATCACATTTCTTGTTTTACACCTTAACCTTTTAACCTCTTAAACTATTCTTGATCTCCATACGTTTATTCTCTCTCCACTTAAATTTAAAAATATTTTAGAAGGTTTTATTCCTAGGTATTACAGACCAAATTTAATTACAATGAGAAAATTTCTGAATACGATGCATAAGTGTGTGCATGTATACATATGTTTACAATACCAGTATTCACTTTTAGCGGCACTGAATAATGTGACTATATACATAGTCATAATGAATGAAGGAATGCAGTATATGTGTAATTATTTCTGTACTTGTATTTCTTTAGACTTTGAAATGCTGTCCCAACGTAAAATTAAACAAATAGTTCAGGACGAATAATTTAAACAATGGACCCTTTTTGTTTTTGATTTGCATTATATTTTGTTTGAGAAATAGTTTCTGTATTCAAACCAAAGTTTATAGCAAACTGAATGTAATTAAAAAATAAGAAAATTTGCTTAACTATTTCTTCTATTAAGTTTTAACTATTCAAGGGGTGCTTCAACTATATGAAGTGAAAAGTAATGAAATATGCAGCGTTAAGGAGACAGAGTTAGGCCTCTTTCTGAAATTAAACTTATCATTTGATTCAATTGTAAGTTGCTTAATACATTGTATTTGCTGGAATATTTCGTTTCTAATGAATTTAGAGCAATTTTAAAGTTTTAAAAATATGTTTTTTTTCAAATAAGATTGTTTCTCTAAATAGATAATGAGATTATGGAATCATTTGTGTTAATAATATTTAAGTAATATTACATTAATACAATGATTTTAAGAGAAATATATTACAAATAAATATCCGTTAAATGACTTCATTTCCTTTATGCTTTTACATTAGAGGAAAGAAGAACTGATTAGTTCAGTTCTTCTCAAACTTTCACTGTTTGTGAGCCACTTTTCAATCATAATTTACATCGCACCCCCCTTCCATACAATAATAATGTATTGAATTCAATAACACTATATTTTGACTCTAAAGCTACAACACGACTTCAACCTCAAGTACCACCGACGTACTTAAACGTCTCTATCAACCAAAGCGATAACTGCCCAGGACGTATATGTATACGTTTTCCCTAAGTACGATCTCTTCTGTGCACTGCTATCCATAAAATTATACCAAAGGCCTTGGAATACAATAAAGGACATTGGCGGTGTTTGCGAACGATTTACTTATTTTATGGGATTTGCTTATTCATTCCTTTTCTCTCTTCCCCCCCTCCCCCCCCAAAAAAAAACACATACGCGCGTTTACTGGAAAACGGTGGTTTGGGGAAGGATTTGAGTAACTTTTAGCCGGCAGAAGGTTAATTTTAAAAACCCTACAAATTATCAATTTTTGATTTAATTTTTGTATGACAAACCCATGGGGTTACTGGTAATTCTTAAACTTGTTCTTAACTTAGTATTCTTAAATTACTGATGTTAAATTGGTGCAGTACTGATACATTTATAAGTGTATTATATCAGTGAAAATATGTATTTTATTTTTTATTATGTCAGAATGTATTTTGTTTGTTCACTTTTCATAACTTAAAAATTCTCTTAAAGTATTTCTGAAAATATTTGTTTTTTTCTTTTTTAAAACATTTCATATTATAAATCTTGAACTGGTTTTATTGATCCTCACTCGCCGAGGCAATAGAGTTCTGGACGTTTCATCCAAAAGTGCAACCTTTCCCCCTTTCCCAGTTCACTGAAGCATCTTCATATCCCTTTTCCCTCAGTGGGGTTTTCAGGTTCCGTGTTAATTTTAAAATAATATATGTTAAATATTCTTTATCTTCAAATTATATAAATTGTCCTTAAAATTCATTAATTTTAGTATAAAAGTATTTTCTTAATATTGAAAATACAATGAATTCTTCGACATTTTTTTTTTTCTTTTCCTTGCAATTTTTCTTTCTTGATGGGTAAGATGCATAAAACAAATATATATTAATTTTTAAAAAAATGTGAATAATTACTCTTTTTAATATATTATGTTTATGAATTTAAAAATTGTTTTGTGTGGTTTATATAAAATTATATTAAAAGATGAAAATCTCTATATAATGAACTTTTATCCGGGATTTAGTTATATAGAGGTCCGACTGTACTTAACGAAAATCAGCCCCTTTACAAAACAGGTCTTCAAGGACACTAGTGAGTGAGTGACTGTTAACGTCACCCTATTCAGCTACACGAGGGCCTTTGGCGAAGGACCTTGTAATTTTGAATCAAGGCCAAGGGACAACTGAGCTGGTACCCCCTTTTCCCAAACCCCCCCACACCAACGGGTAAAAGGGTCGAGATATTTAACTTGCATCCTTCTCCTCTGCATGGCGAGTCTTCAGCGGTACTTTGCTCGAACACGTGACACGCCGTCTATGTGTCCGTTACCTTGACCACTAGACTACCGCGGATACCAAGGGCATTAGTATTCGGGTAGATGCATCAAAGCTGTGAAAGAAAAATTTTGAAATGATGTTTAAAGATTTATTGGGCACTGACAAAAGATTGAAATATGACTTGGTATGGATTCTAGAATAAATAATATCTATAAATATTTTTAAATATTTAATACTTTCAATTTACTAAAAAAAAAACTACAATTGTAGGGAAGGAATTTTAAAAACGAACAAAAGGTTGCGTGATTTGCATGGATTGCATTGTTACTGTGAGCATAAAATTAACCAGAATTGTTAGCTATAAATACACGAAGGATTTCGAAATACTTATACAATATACAGTAGAAATTTTGTTTTGAATTACTGTCACGTAACTTTCAGCCATAATTAAGTGCCAAAGAGTGAGTCTCTAAATTGTTTTTTTTTTTAAAAAAAAACGTCGTACTTCACAAAAGAATATTTCTGTGCATTTCATTTTAATGATCAGCTGTCTCCACAGTTGCACAGGTCACACTTTTGATAGAATTATGGTTCAGATCCGTGACTTAACATGTATGTCTTTAGTCACGAAACCATGCTGTTTTCTTTTTTGTTATTGGATCCTTAAATTATAATAATTCTTTTACAAATTAGAAGCATTGTATTTTTCCTATGATATCTTAAAAACTTTAGGTTAAAGAAGAAAAATAAAATGCAAATCAAACTATATTTATAAAACTTTTCCTTTTAAATATATTTTTTAATTCCTACTATTAGCTCACAATCTCTATATATTTACGAGTATTTACTTATTTATTTATTTATCTGGGTGGAATTTTCAATAATTAATAAAATACATTTTAAAGCGCTCAATTGAGCTGAAATTTTATATACAGGTTTATTTTGGATGACAATACAATAATATAAAAATAATTAATAAAAATTAATTGATTAAAACTAATTACTTAAAGAATTACAAATACAACCACGTCGGCATCATTTTTGGTGACTAAGCGACTCTTTTGGCGAAATCGTGTCAAAACGTGAAAAGGTTTTTTTCTCACGTGTTAAAGTGTTCAGTTGAACTGAAACTTATATTGGATGACAATACAATAAAATAATAATAATTAATAAAAATTAATCGATTAAAACTAATTATTTAAAAAATTACAAATACAACCACGTTGGTATCATTTTTGGCGACTTGTGTCAAAACTTGAAAAGGTTTTTTCTCACGTGTTAAAGTATTCAGTTGAAATGAAATTTAGATACACGATTGTTTTGGATGACAATGCGATACTTTAATGATAATGAATAAAAATTAATGACCACTTAATGTTGTGATTCTGTCATATTTATATACATATTTATATTAATTGTAACTATTTAATAAAAAGTAGTTAAAATAAATTTTTTTTTTGTTGATCTAAGTAGGAATTGACTTAAAATTTATTTTTTTATATTACTTGTTTAATCTTAAATAGATGAATCTGAAAAGCTATTTAAAATCAATTCATGAAATTTGTAGCCTACATCATCTTCAAATATTAATTTATTTATAACATTGTTTAGTATAACTGTAAATGTACATAGAAAAACAAATGTTTCAAATTTAGTTAAATTTTAAAATTTTAACATCTATTATGTGTGTTTTTATCAAAAATTCTGAAGCAGTTTCTAAATAGACTGTGTAAAAAATACTTTTAATTCTATTTTTAATATACTACCAGATTTTTATGAAATATTTTGTGGAGTTAAAATTTTTACAGGAATATGTTTACAATAATTTTCAATAAAGAATTGCAATTCTTATGTATCTTAAAACTCTTTTTAAAAATAAATTTGATTTTATATTTAAAAAAGACCAAAAGAGAGTCTTAATAAATTTTGGATATTTGATATTGGATGGAATATATTAATGTAAAAAAAATACGGAAACTATATTAAAACAGATTATCACTTATTATTTATGTGTTTTTTCTTTAACTGTTAAGTATTAAGAACATTCAAATTTTACTCTTTTAACAAATAAAGTGTGGAGTACTGTGTGTTTACAATAGCACATATTTATATATAAACAATTGATTATTTATTTGAAATTTGATCACTGTGCAGCTTTGAATGATGTATTATGAAATTTCAAATAAACTTATCTGAATATGTTTATCATGAAAAACGTATTTCTGTTTTCATTTATGAAACCGCAATGTATTCTAAACGAAATTTGCTTCTTTGGACAGCAAGCACAAACTACACATGGAGACAAACAGAATTATTATCGCAGTTATCAAATTAGTATTTAGAATAGTTAGCAGATAACTCAAAATAATTAAGAAAAAGATAAAATCCTTGAAAGTTTGGAACATGCACTCCTGAAATATAACAACAACAAAAAAAAAATACCTCCATTTCCCGTCATCCATTTCAACATTCTTTTGATGCTCTTGGTGACGCAACACAAATTACTTTTTCCAAAATTCTCTCTAGCCATTTTCTTAGTTTCAAACAAAGGCGATAGATTCAATTAAGGAGGAAGGAAAAGGTGTTCTCGAACTGTTGTCGGCACTCATTCAATTATTCTTCATTACTTCTTTTCGAAAACAGGTGGGATGGAAATATCTTTTTCTTTATTAATTCTACACTGAATGGTGGAATTTTAATAGAAGAGAAGTATGTAAACGAGTTTTGTAATGAAAGAAAAGAAGGATGGGGGAAGTAATATAATTTTGCGTCAACTTATTTTTCGTTTTGAGTGAACAAAGCGACTATAACGGTGAGTCGTAAAATGTTTATTCATATTTTAAGAGCACATACGCTTTAAAAAATAAGAAGGGTTTTTGGGTTCGTAACAATTAGTCGTTACTTAAGAAATGGACGGCACTTCGGAAAAAAAGATGCAAAATAAATGAATTAAATTAAGTGAATTCGTCAATTATTTAAAGTGATTTTCATCAATTACACTAGGCAACAAAAACAAATTGTGTCTTTTTCCTAATTTTAAATAGCCTATTCTTACTAATTTTGGTTGAAAAAATACGAATATGTAAATGAAATTTATTTATTAGCTCTTGTTTTTTAAGATATACAACAGTCCATCCATTAATGTATGGGTAAATTTGAAGAACAAAACATGACAACTAATAAATACAATATAATAAGTCAAACTTCTCAAGAAATTGTGTTCATATCAGAAGTCAGCAGTATTTTTTAGTTTATTTCCCATGAACATTTAACTTTGGATTGTCTCTTGTATGTCGAAGCTTGAGTATCGCTTATAGCTGTCGAGCAGTAGTCTGCGAGCATTGACTCATCCCAACGACCCTGATATCTACGTTCCATTATTGCGATCAAGTGATGAAACCTTTCATTGTGTTCAATGCTTACAGCTTCACAGTTCTTAGGAGGGAAATCAAGATGGAAAAATGAAAAATGGATCTTTAGAGACACATTGCATCCTAGGTCATGGAACTTTTGTTGGAGTTCTTTCACCAACTGTTGATAGTTCTCATTTTTTTGCTGCCTAGAAATCCTTGCACCACACTTTTAAAGGCTTCCCAGGCTTACCAGGCTGATTCTCTTTCCCTTCCAGAATTTGATCAAAAGTGGGGTCCTTCAAGGTTTTGCGTATTTGAGGACACACGAACATTCTCTCTTTAATCTTTGCATCACTCAATCTTGGGAATTTTGATGCAAGGTATTGGAAAGCCTCTCCATCCTTGTTAATCGATTTCACAAAGTTCTTTAATTCCGGCTTAGTGTGCAGGGGTGGAAGCAGAATGTCGTTTAGGTTTACTAGAGGATCATTTGGAACATTTCTAACACCGGATTTTAGATTGCTGAACGATCATTTGTCTTGTATGTATTGTGATTTTCGATCTCTTCTGTCCCACAAACACATAAAACAGCAGTACTTAGTATAGACTAACTGCATTCCCATGAGTAAACCAACGATTTTCGAGTCACCACAGATCTGCCATTTATGATCCTCGTATTTTATTAACTCTAGAAGTAATTTCACATTTGCATAAGTTTCCTTCACGTCAATGGAATGTCCGATGGGAATGGAAGGAAGAAGGATGCCGTTGTGTACTAACACTGCTTTCGAACTAATCTTGAAGAGTCTATAAACGGCCTCCAGTTATTTGGATCATAACTGATGTTCATGAAATTCATCAAGTCGTTGATATCAATATATGCAAGCACATGTTCTTTCTTCTCAAAGAAGTAAAGAAGATTCTTTTCACGAGTCTTGTAATCTGTAACCTTGACGCCTGGTAGGAGTAAATTTCATTGCTACATTCTGGATGACAGATCTCTGCCTTCTGTTTTGGCAAGTCACGATCTCTTACGAGGCCACTATATTCTGCTTGATTTAGTCTGTGAGTAATCATTACTTGAATCATGCACTATTGTCTGTTCTACTGATGCTCTAGGTTACACTCAAAACACACCTGTAGAGGTGGCGCTGTTACACGCCTTTCGTAGAAGTTAAAAATAGATCTTTTCAGGTAAATGTTTCCATCTACCTGTTAAAATCGACTACTTTTCGGAACCGATTTAAAAGGCATAAATGGATATTTTTTCATGATATTAGTGTCACTTAGATTAGGAAATGTATATAAAATTGTTTTAAGGACATTTTGACAAAGAAAATGATTTAAATACAATATTTCGGCAAAAAATTAACTTAAAATAACCTTTTTTAATGTTTTTGGAAAATGCTTATTATAATAATATTTTGCTGTCTATAGCTTTCAGACCTCTTACAGAGGCTCAACTATGATTTTTGAAAAATTCACATTATTTTCAGAGTTACAACCCATTTTAATAATTATCGGCGTTTTTTTCTTAAAATTCCTTCCCTCTGTTGTCGTAAAACATGGATAAACCCACTTCTAAGTTATATATTTCAAAAATTATAGTTGAGCCTTTGTACAGAGGTCTGAGCTATATGCAGGCAAAATATTATTATAATAGAAGCATTTTTCACAAAAGGAGAATATTTTGAAAATGGGTCATTCTATGTTCATTTTTTGTCAAAATATGGTGCTTAAATAATTTTTTATTGTAATAATATTCTCTTAAAACTATTTTATATACATTTTCTAACCTAAGTGACACTAAATATCATAAATATTATCCATTTATACACTTTTGAAAAATCACGGTTCCGAACGTAGTCGAATACCTTAAATGAACGTTGCAAAGCTTATACAAAGAAAGTAAAGATGAGTAAGGAGGAGATCTGATTCTTGAAAACAAGAGCTAATCTGATGTGTTTATGGTGGTTTACGTGTTTAGTGTTACCAAATACTCCATAAGAAACTATTTTTGAGCCCGTAATATTTTGGTGTTGCCTAGTGTTATTACAACTTTCATTACATATATAATGCTTAAAAAGTCTTCCTTCGTCGTTCAAAGAATTTCTTTTAATTTTTCTTCCTATGTAAATTTAGAAACTTTTAGCTATACCATGGATGGACAACTCTTTTGGCATTAGGGTCATATTGTGGAAATTGAAGATACCCTAGTGGGCCTCCCCTTTTTAAAAATGAAAAGGTATAAATTGTACCATATAAAAATCAGAAAATATTAGTTAAATAAAATAGTGGCAGTTTTGCTCAATTTACTTATTGTGCTAATTTCATATTATCTATAGCTTCAAGCGCATTTAATTTTAGAATCAGCTTAATGAGACAAATGTACCTTTCAATACTTTTTTACTCTTTTTTGAAATCGGGAGTCAGATTGTTTGTTGAAATTCTCACCACAGCCTGCAAGTTAATGTCTGCCAACTTGCACCTCTATTTAATATTTTTTTTTATCTTTATCAAAAACCTTTCTCAAAAAGATATGTTGGCCTTAATATATAGAGAATTGATTTTTGAACTGTCGTAGTGGGACGCAAAATTTTTTATTGTGATTTATTGACAGGAATTCAAAAACTCCGGAATTATTTATCTAAATTAATTTGTATGTTTATAAATATACAAGTTTAATAACAAATATTTGTAAATTGTAAGAGCAATTTAAGATAGATAAAATCTTAATTCATTGTTTGTCAAGCATAATTTGTTTTTTTTATCTGTGGCGGTGGATATCTATATGAACTAGTACCAACATCACGCGTTGACGATCATTTTGGCGTGATTGGTTAAGTACTTGCGTTCGAAACGGAAGGTACCCAGAACGAACCTTCCTCCTTCATATCTATCATCATAAAACTTTACAAGGAATAATTATTATATCAAAAGTAACAGTGGCATGTGACGGAGAATATTAGGCACCCCCTGCAAACTCAGGATTTAGGCATCAAGCCTAATTACGGACTTAGCGTCAGTTAAGCTTTGGGCTCTCTAGAGTCCCTGCCCCCCCGCAATGTGGGGGTTGCGAAGGTGTACGTTACGATAGTGCTCCCAACCTTGTGACGGGCTCACGCGTCTTTTCATTAACATGTCCTTTTGGGTTCTTTGGGGCCAGAATGAATGGGAACTCTTTTTCCCAAACCCAAACCCAAGAAGTAAGCATGAAGGAAAGATGCAAATTAGGGAAACTTTTAAATAACAGAAGTTTAGAGTAAGCGGTGTGGCATTTGGGGAATGTTATGATAGTACGTGATTCAAGTGTGAAGAAGTTTTAAGAGATTAAGTGACAGCCGACAGAAGTTATCCGTGACAGAGAGCCGTGACTTAGGTCAAGGTGCATACCATTGTACACCAGTGAACCGCAACTTCAAATAGGATTAAATATATTGATACGTCGTTGGACGATAAAGGTAGGAGTGACTATTTAAATATTCGGATCTGTGATCGCATAGGAATTAAGCTTAGGCGAGTTAGTTATTGAAAGTGGCCCGGGTTACTTTATTTCGGTATTATATATATTGTGTGTTTAGCCACCGTAGATTCTCTCACATATCATATTATTATCTAATCTGTTAAAGGTTTAAGTTAAGATCTTAGTAAAGTCATATTAAGATCATGGCAGCTTCTAGTTCTTCATTTATTCCTACACCTCTAGCTGACGCTTATAATCAAGGAGAAGGGCACCCGAGGGGGGCGTCCTTACAACCTTTTTATCGCAGCGAACCGGTCAACGTTTGATAATTTTACAGCGGCCCGCTGAGGGTGGGCCACGTTGATTGTTTATATTTTAGATTGTTTTGATTTAACAATTTTAATTTAGTTACATTTATATAAATATGCCTTCTGAATAAAATATAGTTACACCAAAAATGAATAAAAGTACTGTACTATGTGTATTCCTCTCACATAGATCTAGAGGGAAATGAGATTGCGGACACTTTGGCCAAGGCTGTCGCTTGCGAGGTACCAGAGCCGTCAGCACCCCTCACCTTTTTGGAGATTTTCTCTAGAACAAAACACCAGAATAAAACCGCTTGGATTACCCCAGAGCACCATTGCTATCAGTGTTCTAGTCCTGGAGACTCTCTGGCTCACGGTCTTACAAGACAGGATCAAACTCTTCTGACCCGCTTTCAAAGTGGCCATATCAAAACAATGAAATTTGTCCGAAGGATGCAAGAGCTTTCAGATTTGCACAAACTGTTCTTCTGAGCCGGCCTCGTCTGCTTACATCCTCGAATGCCTAGGGCTCACCAAGCAGGATCTAGAAGACTATCCCTTGCTGGTGTTAGACTTTCTGAAAGTGTACGACTTCATGGACCTGGTCTAGCACTGCTGACCAATGGGGGTGTGCAACAACAACATGAATAAAAGTGATTTAACGTAGAATATAAAGTGATTTCTGTGGAAAGCTTCGCAAATCCTAGAGAAATACACCACTTTAAATAAAATGGCAATAGTTTAATACTCTTTAGGCGGCCCGGCACCATTTGATCCACGGACCGGTCCGCGGACCGGGGGTTGCGGATCACTGCATTACTCCACTGAAAAGTAACATTCCTTCAGAGAAACTCGCATTTTGAAGAATTGTTTGCTTATCGTACATTTCGTAGCTGCACAAAGTTAAACGACACAATTTCATCTGAACACTGCCAATGTTTATATTTAATCTTTAGCTAAGTACATGCTAATCGAAAGCATTCGACTAATGTACATGAGAATTCGATTTCCTACATGGAAATAGTATGAAGAAGGAGTCATGTTAATCATCACGAGACCTATATATTTCTTCAAATGGGGAAAACGTTAAACTGTTTTGTGTAATTTATTGTACTGCATAGTAGAGGTAATCTTTGTTACAAAAAAATAATGTAGATTCATGTCCTGTTCTTTCTTTCATTAACATAGGAAAATGATACTTTGTTAGAAAGACATTCGACATACTTCATATATGAGAAACTTCTATTCAAAAATTTAAATTTAAACATTTGTTATATGATATTGAACTATAAGAGATAACATCTAAATGTTAACTCTCTTTATTATTTGCTCTATGTTTCGAATTATTCAAAAATTTAAATTATCCTAAAATTCTAAAGAGAGCACTAGTAGGCAAATTACTGCGCTTGTGTTATTTAGATGAATTTTCGGTACGAGCTGCTAGAAAATTTTGAATTGAATTGTTTGCTTTCCTGTTATTTCATACATATATGGCGGACCGAGCTCCACGTTTTCCCCAAGTTTCTGTAACTGAAGATCACTATCGCTAGGTGGTAATTCTTCCCTATGTGCGTCTTTTCCGAGGGTGCCATTGGACCAGACTTCGTTTATACAATTGTGATACCGCCCCCCTTTGGTGACCGTATCTTTGATTGTCAGCGTGAGCTAGAGGTGTAGGATTTGCAAGAGGAATAGATATTTTTAGTTCTTAATATGACTTTATTAAGAATAGAACTTGAATGTCTAACAATTTAGATAAATTTTAATAAGCGAGAATCTAAAATGAACAACACACAGTGATCAGTGATAGTTAAACCGAATCACGTAATTTAGACAACTTTCTCTGAGTTATAATTATTTTATCCGCCTACTTTCACTTTTAATAATGTTACAAGTCCTAATACCAAATAATCAGTCCTACCTTAATCCAAACTTAGTTTCAATCTTTATATGGAAACGTCTGGGTGCGCGTGCAATGGTATGCACCTTGTATAACTGGTTTACTTTCCAGGTAACTTCACAAATGGCTGTCAATTCACGCTTGTATTTCTTTCACTCATAACATTCCCCAAATTGCCATCCCACTTACTGAAACTTCCATTATTTAAAAGCTATCTTATTTGCATTTCTTGTTACATTTCGCTTCTTGGGTTTTGGTTGGAAAAGCGTTGCCATTAATCTTGGTCACCAAAGAACCCAAAGGTTATGTTAAAGAAAAGACGCGTGAGCCCGTCACAAAGTATGGATGAAAATTCACGGCCACACCGGACGGCTTATATTCAGCATCTACTAAAAAGTGAAGTTATCACAGGAATGGATTAGCGAACGTTCTCCCCTCATTTTAATCCATAGAGCGGATGTCTTGATGAGATGCCTTGTGGCACGATTGCATCCCCTTGGAAACACCCAGCAACTGAAACAAATGCTGATTGAGGAATTTGTACTCTTACCTCAAGAACTGTTGTACAGTCTGGGGCTGAGTATGAAGAGACGGTCAAATGAGTTGATCTTCCTCTTGGACAGATAATCATTTGCAACGATACTAATTGTTCAATAATCCTTTTTTTGAAGTGAAACTTCTTTAGGCGCGAGAATAAATGAGAAATTTACCAATTTTTGCGTTAGGGTGAAAAAGCGAAGGGAAATAATGGTCCTCCCATCCCTCTGAATCGTCGCCATGGTGAGGAGATAGCGAGCAGGGAGGAAAAGAATGGGAGGGGGCACCACGTGACTTGCGTCATATCCGTAAAAAAGTTGTACGATTGTCAAAGGGGAATTGCATCCGATAATGATTAAAAGCCGATTACCTTAACTGGAGACTTTAATGTTAATTTTGCTTCAGAAGAAGCAAAGCCACTCATTGAATTCTTGAAACGGACACTGAATTTGACAATGAATACTGATTCTAGAGAAGGAACAACAATATACGGTGCCACGATTGATGTAGTTTTCTCACGTTTTCTTGATTGACTACAATCGAGGATTTTTATCATCATATCATTATCATCATCATTTTCTTGGAAAATGATGATGCAGAAAATTGAATAAAAGTATTATTTTCATACAATAAATGAAGTTTGAATTTTATTTGATTAAAGTAAGTTCCTCCAGAAGTTTAATATAATTAGATCTATTCCTGCATTTTCGGCCAACGTCGCCAAAGAAGTTTCATTTCTATCGCGTGGCTTTCTACGTTCTTTTTTAATTTTTTTTGTTTGATTCTATACTATATTCATTGTATTCCTTTTTGCACATCTTTGCTTTTGTCATCGTTTTCAAATATCGCTTAAATTTCATCTACGAAAGCTAGAAATCTTTAAAGAATATGTCAATTGATTTATAATATAATCTTCCTAGAAAAAATAGTCATAATTCCAGTTAAATGCGTAAGAAATATTTTTTATTGCATTTTAAACTAAAGAAACCTTAAAAGAAGTATCGAGTAATGCACTGAACTATATGTAATGTTGTACTACATAAAATTTCCAAGAATTCTGGAAGTTAAGTCAGCAATGTGCCTTTAGGCATTTAAGATTAGAAAAGTAAAAAACACATTTCTGCATAAAATGTTAAAACATTTTTACTCTTCAGAGGTTTTTCTTTCTTTCTTTTTCTGAATAAGAACTTCCGAGAAGAATATTTTTGTATTCCTTTGTAATTTTTCTCTTTATTCAAATATTACCCAAAATTATTCTTTCACTTGGATGTGTTCTGATTACACAAGCAAAAATATTTTCTGAAGTCTGGGATACATTTTTTTCCCCTTTTATGTATTTAAAAGAATGGTATTTCTTTGACTTTTGTAGAAATGCAGAACGGACAGAATAAAACAATTTTTCTTTTGAAGATATTTTATTCTTTTTTGCTTTTTAGATATAAACTGTTCTGAGCAAATACAGACAGAAAATTTCGAACTATTCTCTCTTTTTTTTTGCCAATGCACTTAGGATTGCTATTGTATGAAGATTTGATATTCTATGAAAATTACTGTTAAATGTTTTATATTATTAAACTTTATTGAAGATATGTGATTAAATCGGTAGAATGTAATACACGCTGTAACATCTGAAAATTTACACATAAGAAGTTTATTAAAATCAAATTTTAGAGCTAAATATACATATATAAAATTAACCTTTACTGTGCAAAGGTATAGTAGCATTTGATGGTTCTAAAATAAAGCGGATACATCTTTGTGGAAACGGATACATTTGTATATGAATTAACTGTAAATGAAGAAGAGGAACTATCGTATTTACTCGAATCTAAGCCGTCATCGATTCCAAATCGCACCCCAAATTCTTAAAATGTTTTTGTAAAAAATGTTCTCACCGAATCTAAGCCGCACCCCCAATTCTCTACATCTTTTTGAGAAAAATAAAGAAAAAAAATGTGTAAATTATTCATTAATATCTGATACTTAAGGATTTTTTAAAAGTTTTTTAATGTGAAGTAATCAGAGAAGTTAATAATTTATTTTACCAGTGTTAAAAACTTTCATATACATACACGAACATATAATTAGTCTAACCGTTAGTATGATGCTTCGAAAATGATTCGTCACTCGCATTGTCACAGCAGACTTTGGATTAAGTGCTGGTTTCGCCATTTTCCCACACGGTGTCGTCTTCATTGCCATTCAATGTATTTGTTTTGCGACATTTTTTAAAAATAGAATGTGCTACAGAAGAATGTAACGGAATTATTAAGAGGTGTTGGAAAGCTAAAATCCTATTTTTTTTTTAAACAATTTAAGATCTTTACATTTTCAAATTGTATAGATTTTAAGGGGACACAGTACGATTCGATTAACCAAAATCGGTCAAAAAATCAAATTTAATTTTTTTAGCCTAAATTTTTCTTTATATACTTTTCTATAACCTCACAAAATTTGAAAGCTCTAAGCTTAAAAAACGCAGAATTATGATAGCTTTTACGTTCTTTTTTATTCACATCCCTATGGCAAATCAAAACTTTAAACTGCCGTATCTCAGAAAGATAAAATAACTATTTTGTCTTCATTTAAAATGCTAAGGCTTTTTTTCTATTGCGCCTAATGCTTTGAATTTTTTTTACCTATTTCCAATAGTACATGTAACAAAAGTTGGTATGCATTTTTGAATCAAAGCAATATTTATTTTTTTAAAAATAATTAAACTCAGAATTTATACATTTTTTAAGGAATTTTCAATAAACATTCATAAAAAGAAGTATTGTAAGAATACCAATCACGTTAACGCAAAAACCATACCAACTTTTATTACACATAGTTTGATGTACTTGTAAATCAAATTTCATGCGTGTACGTCAATTTTTGTAGGAGGAGTAGCATTTTAAAATCACTTCAAAAATTTCAAGTTTTTTCCTTAAAAAATTACATGGCTAGCTTTTTATGAAATTTTGAGCACAAAATATGTTTAACAGAATATACATACATAGGAGGCAACCAAAAAATATTAAAAATCCTTAAATTAAAATTTTTTTGCGTAAATCGTACCATGTCCCCTTAACCTTTCTAAAAGTACCTTACTTTAACCTCTAGGGTAATTAGAAGCTCTTAAAACCTATTTTTAAAAAATCGTTGAAATTGTTGAAATCGTTGAAATCGAAAAATGTAAACAAAGTACTTTGTTTTTGCTTAAAAGTTGAATTTCTGATATAAACCAAAACATGTATCTTTTATTGTAAATTGAGCCTTTTATTTTTTTTATGCCCAAGCCGATTGGAAGTCTCACTGTATACATTAAAATCAATTTATCTCAAAATGTAAATTTTGATGTTCGATGTATCTTTTCTGAGAAACCACTGTTCACAGGTATGTAAATTTTTTTATGATATACTTATAATGAAGACTAAAATATACTGAAATGAGCTTTTTGTAAAAAAACTCAAAATTTATTTCTTACAAATTTTTTAAGTGAAAAATGGGTAAAATTTCGTAATGTTTGATAAAATATTTCATAAATTATTAAAAAATTCATTATTAGCTAAAAGCTCATTTCAATATAATCAGAAAGGTGTACTTTAATGTATGAAAAATTCCAAGCATGTACATATATATAACAGATTATGAGAAAAGGTACATCGAAAACAGCCAATTTAACATTGTCAGTGTACAGAGAGAGAGAGGAGAGGTTTTCCAACTCCCCTTAACGACTGTTGAACACTTTCATAAAAAATTATAGGAATTTTGTTTGCGCCATCGACGTATATTTGTTTTAACCATGCCACATTTTCAGTGACTATTGTTCTGTTTTTGTTCTCTTCTGCTTTTTCTGCCTCCTTTTTCATACGTAAGTCACAGTGAACTTGGGTTGGTGCTATAACCGATATATCTTTTACATTTAGGTTATTAAAAGAAAGCGTATACAAAAAAATCCTAAATATGTGTAGATAATGATGTTTACGATAGACTGAAGACTATGGAGATAAACTGCGGAATGGAATAAGTCATCGCTGCTATTGGACAGAATGGACTGTTACATTTTTCATTTTGAAAAGGTGGAAATTCAATTCCCTCCCTCCAATAAATGTTTTATTTTGATTCTAAGCCACACCCTATTTTTAGTAACATTAACACTGGAAAAATAGCGTGGCTCAGTTTCGAGTAAATATGGTAATTTCGCTCACTGCGTCGCAACCTAGAGGCTGCAGGTGTAGTAGAGAGTCGATGAAGAAGCAGACATTGATATAAAACTAATACTTTTATTTCAATACTAATCAAATTATGATAAAGTCAATAACTTTGGGAGCAATCATAATCTAATGTTATAAGATTCTAAAAAAGGTACACATATCTCCTGATTCGCTTACAGATCACTTGTCAGTTATTTCCTAAGCTGCTACAGGCCTTTTCAAATCAGCTTCTCTAATATTTTCACTTCTCTGAACGGCAGTTAAAGCTCGAATACTGACTTCAGAACGAACGACTCCGATTTAAGATCCATGATTAACTTTAACTCCCCTCTTGCCAGGGTTTAAATAGCATTTGCATTTTACATATAATCAAGTCATCTCTACGGTGAGCGGTTTTAAACTCGAACCACAGTTAAAGAATAATTTCCCCAAGATAATTAGATGAAGGACTGCGGATAGAAACCGTCACAACTGTCACAGTGTATTTCAAAATATTAGGAGAGTCAATTAATTCATTCTGGATTAACATCGTACTTAATTATATCAAAATAGCCAAAAAAAGCTTTAAAAATATTGTTACAATTTTCTACATTTATTTGCGAGAATTGAAATTTCAGCTTTAATAAATATAAAAAATGAAAAAAAAAAAAAGAAAAGAAAAGGTATGAGATTTTTTAATGTCAATAACGAAATGGAAATGCAATTATCATTTTTACAACAAAACCAAACAAAATACGAAAAATCAATCTGAAATTTTGTATTGAATGTCTTTTTTTTAATTATTCAATAAACATTTTGTTGTCTTTGTCACACATTTTATTTTTTTACATTGAAAATTGTTATTATCTACTGTATTTTATCTAGTTTATTATAGATAAGTAACGTTCTTTTAAACTTATTTTTTTGTTAGTGTGCGGCCAAATTTTGAAATTGTTAAGAGTGTACTGCAACAAAAATAAAAAGGTTGAGAATTACTACTTTAAATGAAACACATAAATAAAAAAACAATTATTACAATTTGCACATTGTATTTCATTATTGTATAAACGTTATAACATTTTGTACTCATTTTGATAATAATGAAATAATTAACTGTTTTTTGATTAAGACTACACGGTACCCTTTTTCAAAAATATTTTTTGGAGACAGTTACAGTAAAAATAATTGATGTTTTATATTTAGATTATATTATTAAGCCGAATCTATAAGTAAAAATTCAGTTTGACCAGCTATTATTTTACAATTTTAAAAAATTAGGAATTTTTGAAGTTTTTTCACAAACTCTTATAAAATACTCAATTTTTAAAATATTTTAGTCATTTTAAGTTACTTATGTTTCTTAGGTTATTGCAAACAAAAGTTAGTATGGATTTGAAAATCTATTCCCTTGTTGATTTTTAATAATTATTTTTCAAGAAAAACCTGGAAAAAACACGAAAATTTTTAAAATATCTTTAGCATTAATTAGAAAAATAACTAGAGATCTCAGGTCTAAATCCATACTAACTTTTATAGAACATACGTTTGGGAGTATACACACACAAAAAAAATTCAATGCTCTATCTTGAACAGGAAAAAAGCCTTAGGGATTAGGAAACACTTATATACCTTCAAAATTGAAAGTCTAAGAAAAATGCATTTAAAGTTTGTAAAGTCATAAAACAAAAACTTATAATGCAAGTAAAGCTATAATTTTTTAATATGTTATTTTCCAACGCGTATGTTCTGCATTAAAACTCTATTTTACCTAAATATGACCGAAAATAATATTTTTAATTCAAAATATATTTTTGCATAATATTGATAGCATTTGTCAAGATGTCAGTTTATCCAGCTTTATCTTAACCTAATATTTTCACAGAAGCTTTGAAACACAAAACATTTATGTACAAAATAATAATGATACTAACTTAAGCTAAAAATAGTCAGGTTTGCACATAAAATGTAATTTTTTTCAGTTTTAAATTGGGATAGTTAAAGAAGTTTTAGCTTTTGTCGCGTACGACTTTAAAATACTAAAATATAGTACTGCAATATGTTTAGTATTATGTAGTTTGGTACATCAAAGAAATATTCAGTTGTATCTGTATCATTTGAATTCAGAATTTTTGCATTCGGAAGTCTAATTGCAGAATCAGCTGAGGACTGATTTGTGGATACATCATTTTCAATAGTATTCCATCTCTTCGAAATATTGTTTCTCACAGAAACCTGAGAACGCGTTTGCCACGGCATTTTCTCTACAGGGAAAAATTAATTATAAAGCTTTTAAGTTATATAAACTATTTTTAATGCAAAAATTGGCTATGAAAAATCAATCTTAATTAATTAATTATGAGAACTCAAAAAACTCAAAACATAATCAAGCAGAAACGATTTTAGTAATGAAAATTGGAATTAATAACCATTTCAAACTAAAAGCTCTAAAATAATTTTAATTAATTCAATTTAAGAGTAGAAAAATGCTTTAAAATGAAGCCGAAACCAAAACCATAGCTCATTAAACTTCAAATATCTTAAAAACTAATTTGCTAACAGATCTGAAACTTCGTGGCAAGCTTCTCAATGATATGGGCCACCAAAAAATGCAAAAAAATTTTTTTTCGATAAAAATGAAATTCTTAGGGTACTGTGTAGCCTTAAACAATAATCGCTTAAACCAAATCGATTAAAATAATCATTTCAGGATTAATTGAGATTTGCGTTCATTTATTTGCATATGTAAAGATAGTTTAAATCAATGCGAAAGCTTCAAAAGAGAGGATTTAACTCGTCTTGCATATGATGGATGGCCTGGAACTTCGGTGCAGAATCTCAATCTATTGATTGTTTTGAAAACTTTAGGCATTGATTGATGACTGAAGAGTCCTTCTAGATTCACATTTTCAATAAGTATTTCAGAACTGGTAGTTATTGAACAGGTAAATTCAAACTAAGCAATCATTATTTTAAGAAACTTCATAGGTTGTATGTTTGATATATTATTCTTAAAGCTCACCACACACAAATTCTATTAGCAAAATACTACTCTCACTGTAGCAAAATATTAATGAATTAAATTTTTTTTAAATGGGGCATTTGGAATATATATTTAAATTACTCATTAATTTAACTTATATTTTGACGTATAATGCGCACTTTAAAAATAAAAAAATCAATTCGAAATTTACAAATGTGAGCAATACGTCGTATGTAAAAATGATTTAAAAACAAGTAAGATAAAAAGAATTTTTTTAAGTCAATTCCTACTTAGATCAACAAAGAAAATTTTCATTTTAGCTACTTTTTATTAAATAGTTACAATTAATATAAATATGTATACACATATGACAGAATCACAACATTAAGTGGTCATTAATTTTTATTCATTAGCATTAAATTATCGTATTGTCATCCAAAACAACATATAAAATTTCAGTTCAACTGAATGCTTTAAAAAAGTGGAAAAAAATTTTTAAGTTTTGCACAATTTCAAAAGGGTCGCAAACACCAAAAATTTTTGTCAATTTCCATATTTGTAATTCTGTAAATTATTAGTTTTAATCAATTTATTTTTATTAATTTTAATTAAATTACTGTATTGCCATCCAAAATAATCCTGTAAATAAA
Organism: Trichonephila inaurata madagascariensis; assembly: GCA_019973955.1. Taxonomy (NCBI): domain Eukaryota; kingdom Metazoa; phylum Arthropoda; class Arachnida; order Araneae; family Nephilidae; genus Trichonephila; species Trichonephila inaurata. The sequence continues at coordinate 46,099 of BMAV01012555.1, forward strand.
ATTTCATCTCAACTGAGCGCTTTAAAATGTATTTTATTAACTATTGAAAATTCCACCAAGATAAAAATAAATAAATAAATATGTAGAGAGTGTGAGCTAATAGTAGGAATTGAATTTGCAAAGTAAGCATAAACAATTAGATTTCTTTAAGTACCTGAATAACCTTTATTTAAAACAAATAACAAATGTTACATACGAGGGAGAGTTACAAAAGTAAAGGAGGTTTTGCAATTTTTGTTTCCATGGATTGGAAACAGCGCTAGTATCCAGGGCAGAATAACGGGCAGTCAGCAACACTTCTATACACCATGTCACTCATTTTCCCTTGTAGTCGTTGAACTGTACCAGACCGTTCAACATGGCAGTTCCATTGTTGATCTGCACCAGGAGGAAAGGAGAGCAGTGATTAGTTTTTTGTTTGCGGAAGGTGTGATACGTAAGCCGCGCGCGCGCTGGATATTATACACTGGTGTGCAAAACTTAAGCAACAGGTGGGTTTATTGCCATAACTTCACGAAAAATCATCTGAGAGACATGAAATTCTGAAATGAGGGAGAGTATTATGTACGTAAAGGATGACGAAAGCATCGGCGCTAAAAAAGGAATACAACGCATACGGTATGGAATCAAACAAAAAAAGTTTTTATTGAACGCATAGTATCGTGACTCATGATTGCCTATCCAACAGGAAGAACAACAAGCAGATTTTCCCTTAATATGGTATATGCCCTCCCCTTACTACAATGGTTGCTTTGGGACCGTCTCCGCATACTCAGAACCAGCTGGTGCAACATTTCTTGAGTAAGTGCCATTCTCAATCAACATCTGTTTGAGTTGTTGTTGTACCCGGATGATGTGAGCGTGTGGCAATACGTCTCCCCAAAGCATCCACACATGTTCCCATGGGATTTAAATCTAGGGGGCACTCTCGCCAATCCATTCGAGTGATATCTTCACTTTCAGCAGCTCTTCAACAGCAAGAGTGCGATGTGACAGTGCATTGTCATCCATAAAGATGAAGTCTGGGCCAATGGCACCTCGGAAAAAAACGCACATGGGGAAGAAGTACCTCCCTCACAATAGCGATCCCCGGTTACAGACCCTCTGTCGAAAATGTGAAGCTCAGTTCCGCCGTTCAGCATAATGCCAACCAGACAAGAACTCAGGACCACCGTAACGATGTCTTTCCGATATTACTGGGGTAAAACCGGGTCCCGATCTCTCTCCAAATCAAAAAAGCGTTGAGAATCGCTTCTGGTACTGAACCGACTCTCATCCGTAAAGAAAACACGACTCCATTCATCAGTTGTCCAGTTTTTGTGCTCTCTGTCCCACTGTAAACGGTGGCTTCGGTGGCCATCTTTCAACGGGAGGCAGCGTTCAGGACGGCGGGTGAACAGGCCCCTTTGGAAGGCGTCTGGCCACAGTAAACCCCCACACTTGTCGACCTGTTGCTGACAGAGTTTCTGAGCTGACTGCTGTCTAACTTTTCGCCTGCAGGATGATATATCGGTCATCCCCTGCGGTTGTCGTCCTCGGGCGACCCCAAACCCTTTTCAACAGCTGTACCTTGTGGTTTGAACGCTTTCAAGCGCGCGAAACGACACTTTTGTTGATTCCGAACTCTGCAGCTACACTGGTGACAGTACCCCCCTCCTCCAGCTTTCCGATCATTCTTCCACGTGTGAAGTCATCCAGATGATTTCCACCATATTTCACGAACGACTCCCCTGGCATTTGCAGAGAATATGGTGAATTCATTTCATTCTACTGTTGAGCAGCGCGCGCCGACATCACGCGTTTTGCGTACGCTCACATCGCTTCTGACGTTTTGTTCCTGATATTTGCATACGCATGACGTTTCTACTGACTTACGTGTTCCCTCTACTGATCTCCAGACCTCCTTTTCTGCAATTTCATGGCTATCTGCTAAATTTTTACATTGTTGCTTAAGTTTTGCACACCAGTGTACTATACTACACCATACCCGCAACGACTTGCACATTATCTTCAGTGGTTGACGTCGATGAGCTCTCCTACCTTTCGTCATCCCATAAAGAAGTTCTTCCCTATTTGAAGCAGACTATCCATCCGTACATCTTACACCACGATTAACTGATGTCGCCCTACTGCGCATGCGTGCAACGAATAATATCCGTAGGTTTCACACCTTCCAAAAAGAGAACCACTATTCCTCCTTTTTGTAAATCGACAATGGAGCTGTCATGTTTAACGGTCAACTTAACTCCAATGACTATGAGGGAAGATAAGTGTCATGTTGTATAGAAGTGTTGCCAACAGCACCTCAATCAGCGTTGGATGCTGGAGCTGTTGTCAAACCTTGAAAAGATAAATTACAAAAGTTCTTTTACTTTTTGAATTTCCCTCGATATGTCCTTAAGGCTATTTTCGTCTAATGTTAAAGAATAAGACCCAAATTCGAAATATTTTTTCAGATATTAAAGTACTCAAATATTAATATTATATTCTGGCTTCACACTATCCTGTAGAGAATCCCTTATTTTATCATATTACTCATTTTTATCCTAGTTGACACATTTTTTCTTTTATAAAATGTGTGTTTCGCATATTTTCTCCTATACCATAATGCTAAATGAGCTATCCCTTCTTATGTTAAAAGAAAAAAACCAATTGTATGTAAAATATTTTGAAATTTTAAAAACACTATATGATAAACAAATGCATGAGTTACAATGTCACACATTTTTATAAAAATGGAGGCATTTTTTTTTCTGTCCAAAAATGAGCTCCGAGTTAAGTAAATGCTCTTGTGCATATGGCGAAAACAGCCTTAAAGATGTTCGTTGCACAGCAACACGAAGGGTTTCATCATCCTTTTCCAGGAAAGCTAAGTTATCCTGAGATATAAATCGGCTACACCAAACCAATATTACCTCGAAGGGCTTACTTTCATTTGTATTTTTTTGTGTCCACTTTGACTCAAATAATGGTAAGCTGTTTCTATTACAATTAAATCATTCTGTCGTTTTACAAAGACACATTTTTAAGGATAGTTCATTTTTTCTTTCCTTTACACGAAGAGCATTTATGTTTTTGCATATTAATTATTCTGATTTCATCGCTAATGTAGCTTTCACCAAGACGCACCTTAAGCACGATTCATGCTTTTCTTTACAAATTGAATCACTTTGATTTTGAAACTAGCTTTGTGATTGCTTCGTTTGCCGAGATCCATATTTACTTCTAAAATAAGCTGCATAATAACTGTATTATAATTCTAGCAAATGTAATTAATTAAAACCTTTGATTTGGACTTTGAAAATACAACTTCAAATAACTAGAGAAAGAAATGTACATCTAATTCCATGAAAACTTTCGAGTCGAAAAGGCATCCTAATCCAGCGTTTCTCAAACTGTGGGGAGCGCCCCCTAGGGAAGCGTGATAACCCCTTACTTGCGGGGAGAGGCGAGTATATTGAAAAGTCAAAAATAAAATATTCAAAATAAGTATTAATTAGATGAAAGTATTAAAAAACAAATGTATTAAACAAAATACATTCTGATATAATAAAAATTAAATACACGTTTGCACTGATATAATATGTTTATAAATGTATCAATACTGCATAATGTTTTTATAATTAATTTATCAATACTAAATTAAAAACAAGTCTAATAATTACTAGTGCCTCCTATGGACCTGTCATATACAAAATACGAGGGTTGGGGCAAAAGTCATGGTAACTATTTTTTTTCTTGAAGATACCAGCCCGGTTGGAAAATGTGACATATACAGATGAAAGTTCAAGGAGTTAATTGAAAAACACTTAAAGAGAAAATTAATTTTCCAAAGCTTATTCACTGATTGCTTTAAAACTGATTGCTTTAATTTTTAAGAAAGAAACTTTCTTCTCTAATTATTTTTCTCAAACTTTAATTTAGAAATACTTTACTTTAAAGTAAATTTAATTTCAATGAAATCTAGATATGTATCAAAAATCGATAATAACATAAAAAAAAAGGTTTTTGAAAAGGAAAGGAGAAAAAGTCAAACAGAAAAAGTTAGAAAGTTTATCGAAAAAAGGAGAAAAATACCTTAACGTAAAAATATCTGGGATGAAAATCGAACTTATAACAAAAAAACGCATCCTTTTGTTCTCGAATTCATTCCAAGGAACAATAAAATATTTTCAGAGAAAAAAAGGAAAGGAGAAAGACGTAGGGAGAACAGTTACCAATCGGAACAAAGTCAACTTTTTGAAATCAAAGGTGTAAGAAGTTTCGAAAGTAAGAATTTAATTTCGGAGCCAAAACACAAATGAAAACGCAAAATCAATATACACAATATATGACAAAGAGTACTCCAGAAGTAAAGTTGCATTTTGTTCTGATACAGCTGAAACAGTCTAAAGGTTCTAAATAAAATGAACTTTTTTGTACTAATATAGGATATAATTAAACTTAAAAATAGGCATCAGTCATATTTATAGTTAACTTTTTGAAATCGCTTAGAACTGATTTTGTGCAAAAAGGTTTCTTTCTAAGTATTGTGAGTCATTCATAGAAAACACTGCAATGCATTTTTAATAGTCTTCTTTGGTTTGGAAATGTTTACACTCCTTAAATATGCTTAATGATTTGCAATTTTACAATGATACACAGCTTTACAAGCCCGTTTCAAAATAGCCCAATACCTCGAAGTTATCATTGTGGAAATGACTATGCTTACACTTAATGTATTACAAAACATGTCGAAATGTGCCTATCAACTAAGGGTTAAACCAGAAATCATATTTTAAACAATTTATTGAAATGAATACAGAACTTAAGTTGCCAATTGAACGCATAAATAAAATAACACTAATCCTAGTAATATCTAGGGAAAGTGAAAATTAAGACAAGATAAGGTACCATAAATAAGGTATTAAAGATTTTTCATTGGATAAGAGAATATTCCTTCTATCCTTCTAACTCAGGGGTAGTTAAACTTTTTTCCCACCGGGCCGCACATACATATAACAAATATTTCACGTGGGTAGCAACGTGAGGATTAATGGAAAAAACATTATTAGACCAAGGCAATATTGAACACTTAAAATGTGGAAAAATAATCCAAATATTAAAACTTATTTTCAGCTTTTAATATTATATTGGTCTCTATCAAACACACACAAAAATGATTTTTCGGTTTTATGCATTTTTTAATTATTTGTTTAATGTATTTTTTAGTTTCAATTCCATTTCATCCATGTGACCAAGCTCTTAGTTTATATTCTACTGTTATACATACAAACAAACCTGACATCGTTTTTTTTGCAAATATTAATTTATCAAGTGCAGAATGGCAGAAAAGAGTCCAGACTGAAATCAGCATTATTTGTTGATAATTGATACTCAGTTTTACCAATAAAATAGTCACTACTCCAGTTCAGTTAACTATTTCACTGTTCTTTGTTGTTACTGAATGTTACGCGGTTACAAATAAAAAAAATCATACCCGTACGACATCAACAACAAAATTGGTAGATCTGATTGCTTGATTGTGATAGATTTCCCCTCTACTTTTCTAATAAATTGTTCTTATTTAGTGCAATGGTCCGTGAGCGGGCCACTCAGGAAGGCTTGGTGGGCCGTAGGTTGAGCATCGCTGTTCTAACCTATTTCAATGTTAGTCATTTAAGCTAATCTATTACTCTCTCTTTTTGTCTTTGTGTGTATATGCTTGAATACACATCTTGTCTTATCAATGAGGAATTCGAAATTATTTATTAAAGGCTCAACTTAAGGATTACCCATTAATCTAGGCCTACATACAATGTTCCAAAAAATTCAAACTTAGTTTCTCTGCCAAAAGGGTATTGTGATCAGAAAGATCGCTTTTGGGTCCAAGGAAGTTTACTTTTTGACAATAAATGAAAAGATGTGATCTTGATGACCAATGTTGTGAGACATTTGGCAGCGAAATACGGTGATAGAAGTAGATATATTTTGAAAAATGCAGGAAAATCTAGAATGATGATATCGAATTTATGCTTCTGAGCATATTATGTACTTAAATTGTTTATATCAATGAATTCTGCAGTAACTAGAGGAGATTTTCAGAATAAATTACGATTTATTTTAAAAGAAACTACTGTTATGTGAACCTTTTCAACAATGTATATTATGCGACGTCATAGCCACATGATAATAATAACCATGTATTTCTAGCCAATCAGATCAACTCATGTGACGTCATAGTCACTCTTCGTTGTTGCCAACTTTTGCTCTTTGTAGAAACTTTCTCTTAAAAGGTACATATTTGTCCACAGTGACAATGCACATAAATAAGCAAAATGCATTTTATTTTAAAGTACATGCATATAATAAAATGTTTTTTTTTTAACTTTAAAATCTTTTTGTAGAAGTTTTTTTTCTCATAACATTTGAACATTTGAATTGTAACTAAGTTTTTCAAATAGAACAACAAGTATAATCAGCTTAATGCCTGTTTTGAATTCAATGGAGAACACGTGTTTGTCTTTATGATGTGATCGTCATGAATTAAGTCCATTAAAAACCATCAACTTCATAAAAATGCATTAAAATACTTGCAACCAATATAATTTTATACTATACTTTATACATTGGAGATATATTACATTCGATTGTTTTTGTAACCATCAGAAACTTTCAGAATAGCAGTTTTGTAAATAAATATTAATGTAGTAATAAATTGTTATTATTTTAAAAACGCCTTGCTTTTCTCTAAGCAGGAACTATCCCTCATAAATATGTATCTTAATAGGACCATCCGTTTTGGAATACAATTAATGCTTGTGATGTGATAAGTGAAGCCAGGTGGCCTAGTGGTACGTATCGCGCTTCCACACTACAAGTCCGGGGTTCTATCTACAGGCTGGGCAAAGTCGACTTAGCCTTAATTCCTTCAGTGGGTCGATAAATGAGTACTAAAATTGTTTAGGGACTAAACACTAGGGGTTTCGCGTCAGACTGCCTACTGAACATCAGCTCATGCACCTCAACGCCTAAGGTCATGAATGCTGAGATGGGCGCAGTAGGCCTTGTCTCTCTTGGGCTATTGCGCCGCTGATAAAAATGTGATATGTAAATGTATTTGTAATTAATTTCTCAACACACACACACACACACACACACACACACACACACACACACACACACACACACACACACACACACACACACACACACACACACACACACACACACACACACACACACACACACACACACACACACACACACACACACACACACACACACACACACACACACACACACACACACACACACACACACACACACACACACACACACACACACACACACACACACACACACACCTTTCTAAATATATTTCTGCTTAGCGTTATTAAAGTCATAGTATTGTTTTAAAATAGTATATAATTTCTATAAGGCGTATGAAGACTTGACTTAGAGGCTGAGATTAATATCTCAACTGACTTTTTAGTCTCTAATATCAAATGAAATTTTGAATACATCTAGGATTTGTATACAGATGTCCTTGCAATTATAGAAGACATTCTTTGAAAATATGTTTAGCAAAAACATTTGAATTACGTATCCATATCTTTGACACGTGGGATGGGGGACACGTTAATAAACAATTACAGGGGCGTAGCTACTACCGTATCAATGATACGGGTCCTCCAAGCTACCAGGGGCCCCATCATGTGTAACTACAGTCTACTAACAAGGCTCCCATATCTAAAAAAATTCCCCGAAGGAATTTTGATACAGAGCCCCCTCAGAGCTGGGTACGCCAGTGAAAAAATAGGATATTATAGGACAAATAAACTCAATAAATGTATTGGCTTGACTGATATATTCTAACAATTTGTTATTAATTTAAATATCTTAAGCTAAAAAAAGTCTATGCAATAACTTTATGAAATCTTTTTATATATATGAAATCCTAATGTTTTGTTAGCTTGATATTGCGACATAGCCATCCTGTGATGACTATGTCGTTCCGGTTCCGCGTAAGCTAGAGGTGTGGGATTATCAAAATGATGAGACATAGTAGTTCTTAATACAACTTTTATTAAGAATAACATATTCAAATTTTAATTTGAAAATTTTTAAACAAAGGAGATTTAAACCCCCAATTAAACCTTTTATTTAAGTCGATCACGCAACTAGATCCATCTAAATTAAAATTTAAATAATCCGTTTCTAATTCATATAAATATTCCCTTTTTTGCAGTTTTCCCTTTCCCTTCACCTATAGAATATTTATAATTCGCTTTTATCGACGATTCCCAACCTTTTTTGGGCTTCTATTCCTTCTAAAGCTATCGGACTGCCTCTTGCTAAAAGATTCCACTCTAAGCTTTTCCCCTAAACTTGCCGTGCTATTGTCAGAATGATTCCACACTACTATCTCTAACCCGCCGCATATCCTATCATAAAAACTTCTATCCTTTTAAGTCTTCCTTTTAATTTTGATGTTTCTCTTCTTGGTTTTTGGGAAAAGTTTTGATTACTCCTAAAGAAATGGGGGTTATTTGCGAAGGCGGGGGGCGTCACCCCCTAAAAGAAAAAAACGTTTTTAAAGGGCTCTCAGCCCTTAAAAAATTCGTTTAAAAATCTTTTCTAAATTTTTCGCTTTCGGGGTTTTTTTTAATTTTTAATCTTAAATCTTTTTAATTTTTTTATTTTTCCAATATTTATCTTGACTTTAATTTTCATTACTCATCTTAAATTAAATTTTTTTCAAAAAACTCGTGACAATAAATTTTACTCAATAACTAGGCCAACATTAAAAATTACTGTTTAAACCCCCTCTCATTTTTTAACACCCAATTACTTAAAATATTTATACATTTAAATTTTTTAAAACAAAATTCGGTGCGCAACCTAATCTTTGCATCTAACACTGCATATGGGCTGGAACTTCTCCCTTTCTTGTTTGGCTATAATTTTATAATTTTCAGGATTTTCGGGGGCGTTCCCCAAATGAAAACTTTTTGGGCTCTATTTCCCAAAAATCAATCAATTTCCTTATTATATATTATTTATATATCCCAAAAAATTTTCATCTCCCTCCCCCCATCGGTTAAAAACTTTCCCCAAAGGCCCCGCAGCCCGTTTTTTTTTGGGGCCCTGACTGCCGCGTTTCCCTGAACCAGATGCCTCATAAAACGAACAATACAAAACATATATATATACACATATTTAAAAATTACAAACATTTTTCAATAAACTATTATAACAAAAAAAAAAGGTCCGCATCTCACGAATTTCCCCTCAACAAAAAAATTGTGATTACAAATGTTTTCTCCAGAAAAAATTTTTTTAAAAAGTCAAAAGTTCCAAAATTTAAAAAAACACTCATTGGTTTTGACGGCTATAACTTTTCACCCCCCAGACTTCCCTTTTTAATAATTTCCGACCACTTGTTTGGGAAAATCATAAAAAAAAACAACCTGTTTTTTTATATGGGGTTTTCCCACCATCACATCCAACGATGAGGTGCTCCCCCCTTTTCCCCGTTGTACTGGAATTTCTTGTTTTGTTTGTTGTGGGGTTGTAAACTCCCCTTTTCGTTTTCCTTGACTTCCCTATTGTCTCCTTGGCTGGGCGGGGGTTTTTCTGTTCCCGTCGTGGCCTTAGGTGGTTTATTTATCTGGGAAATTCTGTGCCCTCCTTCTTTCTTTTTCCTGCTTCTAGAAATAGTACTGGATGACATTTTTTCTTTTTTTTTATATTATTGTGTCCCTTTCTTTTTCCACTTTCTTTGTGGTCCACTTGCCCCTGACACACCTGATCTTTTAATACCCTATTATTCCTTATCCTTTTGTTTTATTTTCATTCCCAAATGAACTAGGAAGTGATCTGACCAGTGATTTGTTTTTTATGGGTCCTCTCTGTATTTTATATTGATTTGATTGGTTACCAATCCCTTTTACGCCTCTAACTTACGTTTCACCGCCGATTTTACTTTTCCCATATTGTGACTCATTTAATCTTTGATGTAATACACTTTTTCCGAAGTACGAGTTTCCTGACAGATCTTATACTATTTGGGATACCTGTTCCTAATTCGACCTCGTCACATTTCATATGACGATATATTCTTATTTGATCTACGTTAACTGTTAATCTTTTTCCTGATTTCCATATTACAATATTATTATAATTCTTAACTTCTAAGACTCTATAAGGTCCCTCAAATTTTTTGTTTAAATTTAGCACATACTTTGTTAGCTGCTGAACTTACAGGGTGTGTTTCTAATAAAGACCAATGTTTACCTTTATTTTTATATGCTTTCTACGTCTATTATAATATTTTCCACCTTTTCCTGTTTAATTTTCGTACTTAGTCACAAAAAGCTTCGCCCAAGCTTTTTTCTCTATAATTTTGGTGCAGGAACTTTCCACGATATCATAACTTAGTTTTTGAAATGGGTGTAATCAATTTTCGACCTAAAAATAATAATTCAGCAGGTGTTTTCCGTTGTTTCACATTCAGCGCCGTACGAATAGCGTAAGCAAACTCACGTAAATTGATCCCAAGTATCACGTGTTGATCATTAACATAATTTGCAATCATTTTGCACTATATCTCGATTAACTCTTTCAGGTCGATTTTGCTTTGTGGTCGATATGCAACGGTCTTCACATGCTTTATGCCTAATCTTTCCTTAAGTGCTCCAAAATCTCCGGATATAAATTGGGGACCATTATCACTTATTAATTTTTATTGGGCTCCCATGGCGCGATATAAAGTTATCCAAAAAAAATATCCGCTATTATACGAGATGAGGCCTTTTTTAAGAGGTATAATTTCAGCCCATTTGCTGGAAATGATCGGTTATTACTAAAATATAGCGGTTACGTCTTATTCTCGATATAGGATACGGGCCTAATAAATCTAACGTCACTATCTCATTCGGATAATTTGATATAATTGGATTTAACCGACCAGCTGGTAACGTTTTTATAGTTATTAACAGCTTATGGCATGCGAGACATATTGATCAATGAATTTTCTCATGTAGGAAACAACAAACGTCCCGAATTTTATGACACGTTTTAAATCTTCCCACATTGTCCGGCTATTGGCTTGTGCTGAAATTCTCTCATTATTTCATTCCTTAAAGATTTTGGAATGTATACACGCATTTCAGCTAATGACGTTGCGTGTTTCGCATAAAATAACAATCCCCTTCAATTAAGCGAAATCGTGGGACCAATTCTCACATATCGTTGCATTAACCGAGTTATCTTCCGGGTTTTCTAAATATCTATAGATATGACCTAATTCTGGGTCATTTTTCTGTTCTGTTATTAATTGTTCCCTCGAAGTAAGTACTAAATCCTTGATTATGGCACAATTAAATTTTTCTCCCACTATACTTTCCACGGGATTCCTTGAAAGTATGTCAGCCACTGCATTTTGAGTTCCCGGTCTATGTTCCCATTCTATATTGAATTCTGCTAATTTGAGTGCCCATCTAATCATCCTACTCGACAAAATTTTGCCATGTGTTAGGCGTGTGTTAAGGCCGCGTGATCCGTTAATGCGCTAATGGGCAATATTCTAAATATGTTCTGAATTTGTTCAACGCCATACTACTGCTAGACATTCTCTTTTCGGTTACTGTATAATTCCTCTGCGGGTTGTTCAGTGTGCGTGACGCAAATACCACAGGTCTGTTTTTTGTTGATTAAGTACTGCTCCTAAACCAATCGAACTGGCATCTGTAAGTAGCTCGAATGGCTCCTGAAAGTTTGGTAATTTTAAAACTGGCGCTTTGTTACCGCCTCTTTGACCTCTTCGAATACCTTTTGTGCTTCATTAGACCAGACAAATTTTTAAATTTTTCGTTTAAGATTATAAAGTGGCTCACAAAGATCCGCATAATTTTAATAAATTCGCATTACCACTGGGACATACCTAAAACTTGGACACCTCTTTTTTGAGTTACAGGGGCAGTTTCATCTCTTGTAAAGCTCTAACTGTCTCATCCGTTTTAATTCGCTATTTACTAATAATTAATCCTAAATATTTCCATTCATCGCACCAAATTTACATTTTTCCTTATTTAATGTCAATCCTGCATCATTTAACAACGAAAAAAAACTTTCCTTAAATGTTCAACATGGTGAGGTGAATGATGGAGACGTTATAATAACGTCGTCCATATAAACACTCACAAATTTCCTATCACCGGTTTTGGGATTATGTCCAGTGCTTTTGAAAGTGGGGCTGGCACGATGAGCGCCGAATGGCATCGCTTGAAAGCATAAGTGCCACTTTACTACAAATGCGGTCTTAACAATATCACTGCGGGGTTTTACTGCCATTTGAAGTACCCTTCTTAGATCAGAGATGACATTATTGTTGTATATGGGATGTTCGTTAATAAATCATCTATTAACGGTAAAGGGTATCGCGGATACTTTGTGATCCGAATTTGAAAATTTTCTGCCGTCTACTGCAAATCTATATATGCTTCCCGGATTATCCGGTGGTAACCATTATTTTCTTGCATAACACAACGAAGGCTGACGCGTATGGGGATTGAATTAGGAACAATCGTTTTTCCTCTTGTAACATTTTTTGTATGTGAAAATCTGTGTGGCCGCTTGCCAGTGCGATCCTTACCTATATGGCCTTGAAGCTACTGGTGGGTTATCTCCGTGTCAATTTCATGGTATAAGAACATGAGTAAGACCTGGTTTGTTGTCTGAAAATAACCCGCTTTAAAACTACTGACAAATTTTTGTAGTTTTGTTTTTCTACCTCCCCAATTTTGTCTTAGATAAATCTATCTCAACTTTCACTTCTTTAATTGGTTCAACCACCTTATTTATTTGAGAATCTGGAATTTTCAACGATTTTTGATCAAAATCTAATACGATTTTGACCCACTTATGAAATCGATACCCAGAATACATGGGTATTCTAAATCTTTCAACTTTACATGAAATGACCAATTTCTTTCAATTTGTCTGATGCGAACATTCAATTCTACCGATCCCCATGTTTTGGCATTTCGCACCTGTGCTGTTATTACCTGGGCTCGCGATTTTTAATTTGCTTATAGAAAAATATTTTCTATATACTTCTTCCGATATAAATGGTTATCTGCTCCTGTGTCCCATGGCGCTTTCAAAAATGTGTTGTTAATAAAATAGGAACATTAGAGTTCTACGGGTGATATACATATCGGAGAAAGTCTAGTGTCTCTCTTGTCGACACCCCTTGAGGTTGATCATTGTATTTACAATATTTAATCGTCCTTTTAGATCCCTATCGCTTGCGTTGAAATTTTCACTCGAACCCTATTTCTACGGTCCCCTCTATTAAAATTATCATTTCGCTCATTTTCGAAATGTGGGTAACTATTGTTGAATCTTTGATCATTATTATGAAACCTATTCCTCTTGAACCCTCTATTACTTTGACGGCTATTCTCGTAAAACTCATTTCTACTGTTATTTGGTCTACGCGTCCCTGTTCAAGAGATTCCTCCAGTTTTCTACCATTTAGCGACCGAATTAGGCATCCTATGCGCATTTTGACCTCGTCTTTTCTATATTACATCGTTCTGATAACCCCTTTTTTAATTTGCAAGAATATCTCTCTCTTCCGAATTTAGCTAAGACTTCCAAAAAGTTGGCCAGCTATCGTGTTTTGCAGTAGTTCGCACTTCCACATAGTCTTGGATCTGTGGTTCGAGTCGAACTAAAATATGGTGATCCACTAACTCTGCTTAGGACATTCACAATTCTAAGCCTCTCTCTATTTTTAGTAATCTATAAAAACGAAATCGAAGTAGGATCCTGATTTCTTCCCTGCTGGGACGCGTAGAATTGCGACTGTAGTTCTTTTCTTATTTTGACCGCGGGAAAAGCCTTCGCTAATTGGCTTTGAGCTGTGCAAAATCCCGTGGCTGTATTTTGCACTAACAACGATCAAATATCGAATACCAATCTTGAGCCCTTCCCCTGAGATGACTTTTTAAAGTAAGCACATGACAGATTACTTACTTGGGATTTCAAGTAACTTTGTATGTTGTTCTCAATAGACTCGATAAACTCTGCAATGTTCTCTGACCCTGAAAATTTACATTTCAGGTAGAACAGTACTTCCACCTACATTACCTAACCCAGAATTATATACGTTCGGGCGCCATTGCGACATAGCCATCCTGTGATGACTATGTCGTTTTCCGGTTCCCGCGTAAGCTAGGGTGTGGGATTATCCAAAATGATGAGACATAGTAGTTCTTAATACAACTTTTATTAAGAATGCTTATATTATTTAAAATTCTAATTTGACAATTTTAACTAAAGTGAGTTAACGCAGGTAAACCTTGTATTTAAGTCCAGATCACTTTAACTAGATCCTTTATCTCAATTATAATTAATAATCCGATTCATCTAATTACTTATATCAAATATTACCTTTTGCAGATTTCCTTCCTTCACCTATAGAGAGATATTTATAATTCGCTTTATATACGACGATTCCAACTTCTTTATATTGGGCTTCTATTCCTTCTAAAGCTATCGGACTGCTAACTCTTGTTCTGAAAGATTCCACTCTAAGCTATCTCTAAACTTGCCGTGCTATTGATCAGAATGATTCCACACTACTATCTCTAAGCTTGCCGCGCTTTACCCATCATCAAAGCTTCTACCCTTTTAAAGTCATCTCATTTAATATTTGACCCGTTTTTTCTTCTTGGTATTGGGGAAAATTTTTTGCCATTAATCATTGTCAAAGAACATAGGAGTTATGTTAGCAGAAGGACGCGAGAGACGTCACAATATGTATAGTAAGGCTCTGTATTTCAACTATTTTTAATTGCTTAGAGAGATCTGTTTTGCAAGAAAAAAATTGAAATTTACTATTTAGGCCTTTGTTATTTAAAAACCGTATGGAGATTATTATTATTATTATTTTATTTAAAAAAAGAAATTTTATTATAATTATTATATGAAGCATATTTATTAATTTGTAGTGTTTGATTTTTTTTTAAAGATTGTTTAATGAGTATGGATATTATCAAGATAAACCAATTTATTAAATGTACCGAATTCAAAATACGATAATAAACAATTTTATATTTTTCCTTTTTTTAATATATGCAAAGTATTTTGAATTTTGTTACACATATGGAAATTTGTCAAAAAGAAATAGTTTCTGAGAGTGATTTCAATTAATGTAAAATAGCATTTTAGCAGCATTATTTTTTTAATAAAATGCTTAATATAATACCTCTAAGTTAGTAAAAATTTATTATTAAGCTACTTTTGTAGCTATTTTTTAAAAAATGTACAATTCTTATAAATAAAAAAAATAATAAAAATGTCAAAAATCTTAAAACTTACGTTTTTTTGTTGAAGAATAAATACGTCCACATCTTCTATGTAATTGCTGACCCGTAAAAAATCATTTAATTTCATTAAACTCTTATTGTCCCTTAAACAAAAAAATCAAACTTATATATAAAATTACATTGTCCGTAAGCATTGTGTATCAATAATAAGTTTTGTCTGAATAAACAAATCAAAAAGAACAAAATAATAATAAACTTTATAGCAATCAGTATAGTTTAAAACAAGACAACTCTACCAAAAAGTACAGGCAATAAAAAAAAAGTTCAAATATAAAAGTATTATTTTTATGTCTGTAAACATTGTCCAATAATAACAAAGTTTGTCCGGATAAACAGCTGAAAAGAGAGATTGACTATATATAGAAAAAAGTAATGTTATCTTTATAACAATGAGTATAGTTAAAAAGAAATAAACCAATGGAAAAATACGTCATACTTTTCTTCAAAGAACTAAATGTTTAAAAAAAAAATGTTCAAGCAAAAACTTTTTTTTTCCCTTCCCCATGTCTCGGGGCTTTTTCCTTCCTTAATTCAACATCAATTACATTTCTGTTTTCCGATCTATTTCAGACATTTACTTTTGCACAGTCTTTCGCTTTCTATTCCCCAGATACTCAATTTTTCTAACCAATAAAGCACGATTAAAAAGAATTCATTTTCATTGACTGCATGCCAAGAACCAGAACAAAAACTTTTATTTGTGTTCCTAAAAGAATGAGTTTATTTTTGTTGGAACACAGTCAAGTGAAAAATTAATGGCTGTATAAAGGCTATTCTACTGGGATCCAACAATTTTTCTTAGAAAAAATTCATTTACATGCCTAGAATATTTCTCAAGTTTTTTTAATACTCATTCAGATTGCATAGCATGCGTAAACATTAAATAAATCATATGGAAAAAATTATATGCAAATAAATGCACCATCAAAAGTTAAATTATATTCGGTCTTTTATGTCTAGTTTTGATAACAAATGTGCATAAAATCATGATTTTCTTTACAAAAAATTGTGCTTTAAACAAGTAGGTAATAAGTTTTACGCAAATTTAAATTTAAAATAAGGCAATTTTTAAGGGGTTTCCCC